>BLSH010449655.1:115297-134575 GCA_018402905.1 Glandirana rugosa | reverse complement strand
CTTGTTATTAGACAGGGAATGTCGTTGTCGTCCTTGGATTCCTGCTGTTGCTGTAAGGGACAGATTATTGTTCTAAAATCATCGCCTACTGCTATAGGGTCAGGTTCCTGCTGTTGCTGTAAGGGACAGATTATTGTTCTGAAATCATCGCCTACTGCTATAGGGAGAGGTTCCTGCTGCTCTTGTAAGGGACAGATTATTGTTCTATAATCATCTCCTAGTTCTATAGGGAGAGGTTCCTGCTGGTGCTGTAAGGGACAAATTATTGTTCTAAAATCATCATTGTGACAAGACTTGTCTGTACCTTGTGCAGAATAGACATTTAGACCGGCCTCACACAGCCATTGGTATACTTGTTTTTTTTTAATATGCCTCAATATTTTGGGGGCTACCCCAATTAGAAAAAAAAACAAACAAACAACAAAAAGTGTTGGCTACCTCCTCCTCCACCAACGCCACTTCCACCTACACTGCCACGGTCACGGCCTAGTCCACCTCTTGGCTGCTACTCCACATCCACCTCCTCCTCACATTTTTATTTTATTTTAAGTTATTTTCCCTATCCCCATTTTTTTGTAGGGCACTTGTCCTACTCCTACCCCCATTTTACTTCCTTTTGCAGCCCTCTAGCACTATCCAGGACTTTTTTACAGCCATTTTTGTGCCGAAAAGTTCGGGTCCCCATTGACTTCAATGGGGTTCGGGGTCCGGGGTCAAGTTCGGGTCAAGTTCGGTACCGAACACAAACTTTTTCGCGAAGTTCGGCCGAACCCGCTGAAACCGAACATCGAGGTGTCCACTCAACTCTATTGTTTGTGTCACTATACAAAGTTGGTTTCCACAATTTAACATTTATTATTATAAAGATCACATAATAGCCTCTATAAGACCATATATACAGTATATATAAATGTTTATTTCATTATCTGTAAGATGTGACCTATAGGTTTCCTATATGCTAAAACAGCCTTTCTCAACCTTTTCAACACCGAGGAACCCTTGAAATAATTCTCCGGTCTTGGGGAACCCCTGCTGAAAATTAAAAATCTGCAACTCATGATACATTAGTGTGATGGTCAATGGGAAGAATGCTCCTTACACTTGTGGTCATTGGGAAGAATTACCCCCTTACAGATAGCTAAAAAGATCAATGGTGTCATTGGGAATTTATCTGAGAGGTAGAAATTGACCATTGCTCAAGGAACCCCTAGCAACCTCTGGAGAAACCCTAGGGTTCCACGGAACCCTGGTTGAGAAACCCTGTGCTAAAAGAAATAAACAATGGTAAATTCTGAACATATATTTCAGCTAAGGTATATGTCTAGCCAAAATGTTTATTTTTTGCTGATTTGAATATCTTAAAATGGACCTTCTGTGACAAATGAAAGTACATTTTTACCAACCTCCTGACCCCAACACAAATGTGTTAAAAAATATACTTAGCTCAACAGCAACCTCCTACATTCTCAGGAGGCGTGGGTGATCCTCAGTGCCTCCTGGCAGAATGGGGAGATCAAAATCCTATGGGAACACACACCAGTCTATTAGAAAGTGCATTATCATTGGAGTTTAACCCCTTCGTGCCTAAGGGTAAAACAAATGTTAATGCCAAAGCACAATTTTGAAACTTTCACATGTGTTAGTAAAACTGTACATATCACCACAACTACTGTGCATCCAGGTGGATTATAGCTTGTTTTTGGGACAAATTGGGCTTTCATTTGGTGGTAAACTATTATGGATATCTCCTGATTTTTTTTATTATCAAGGGAAACCTTGCCTAAAATAGTAAAACATTTTTTTTTTAAATTGAGCTGTATATTTCTTGCTACTACCATAATCTACCACCAAAGAACAACCCAAAATAAATTCCTCTGCTCCTGAAGATCACAGCGATACCACATATGTGTATGTTAGATGTTGCTTGTACCCATAGTACAGCCCAGAAACAATAGTGCGCATTTTGTTTTTTTATCCTACCTAAAACAAACTGACACTGATAGTAAAAAAAAAAACCTGTCCAAAAAAAAAAATACTGACCCTGACCTTTTACATTGACCTTGACCTAAATACTAACCCTGGCACTGACCTACATCAAAAGTTGATCTAGGTATTTTTTAAAACATTTTTATTACTATTCTTCTTCTTTTTTTTTTTTACACACACATTTTTCTCTCTCTCTGCAAGCACAGAGAAGGTTACGATTTATCTCTCTCCTCCATTTAGCCCTGGTTCACATTGGTGCGAATTGCTGGCAATGGCACCGTCCGAATCAGTGTGAGGCTGCATTTGCGGCGCTGCACCGATTCCCAAAAGTAGTTTCTGTACTACTTTTGGCAATTTCCATAGAAATCTGTGCAGCAACCAGCACACATGTCTCTGAAATCACACCTGAAGTCGGGACTGAATTCGCACCATTTCATTCCCGCACCAATGTGAACCCCAGAAAGAGCAAACAGGAAGGTGGGCTTCACAGTGACTGATCACTGTGATAGCCAATCAGAGGCCATCACAGCGATCAGGTGACCTGGAATCAGAAGTTCTCTGTCCCAATTGATAGTACGGGGCCCGGGGCTCTCGGCCCCGCGGAAAAAAAAAAAGCCCAGTCTAGTGGGACCGCATATTTGCATGTGTTCGGCGCCAAGGGATAAGGTCCAGGGAGTATTAGTGTCTAGGACTGAGGTAAGTATATTTTTTTGAACAGGTCATTTACAAAGAGCTTGGTAAAGCCAGTTCTGTTGGGGAGGGAGGGCTGGCAAAAAAAAGCATAACTTCTCATTGTCATTGATGGTCTGCTTAAGGTGGATGAGTTATGGTAAAACATTACTGGATGTGAATGGAGCAGAGAAAAACAGTATATGCATTGATTGGACCCTGGGGAAACATTTTCTTGGGACCTCCCAAATACACTTATCAACTATTTGAGGGCAGTGTGGACTCAAGGGGCAGCTGCTTTGGGCCCCACAACAATGATTGGGCCTAGGGCAGCTGCACCTTTTGCCCTGTGTTAAAGACAGTCCTGTATATGCTGCCCCCGCCACCCCTCCTATCCAGTTTACTTGTCTTCTGCTGTTCCCAGGGTCCCTGTGTGCTTCCCTGAACAGAGCTGCTGTCTTCCCCCCTCCTCTCTCCTGCCAGCTGCTGTAGAAGATGAGTCATGATGGAGAGATGGGAACGGGTCGGTGAATTTGTCATTTACCGGCTCCTTCCTTTTCTGAATGAACAAATGAGTCAGTGATTGGTACCAATTGGTTCATTCATAACTGAAGCATAGTAAACTGTTTTCACTATACTTCCGTTTCTGAATGAATGGGAGGCTCGGTGCACAACTATTCGTTTAGTCGGTGGGACCACAATAAAGGGACCCGTGAAGGGAGTAAAGGGCCCCAGAATCAATGGGAAGAGGGAGGGCCCTGGCCAGGGGTCAGAGGGGGCCCTTCATAATTTCTTGCACCGAGGCCCTGAAGGTTCTAGTTACGCCTCTGATAATATACATACTGTAATATATATATATATATTATATTATTTTGTCCATCCATACACATATAAGTTCATTTTTAATTGTCATTTGTATTTGTTCTTACACAACTGTATGATTAGGAAGGTCCAGATGTCCAGTCTGTACAATACAAGTGTTTACCATGAAAAAATATATCTGATGACAGGTCCACTTTAACTTGTAAATGTTATTGAAGTACCTAGAGTGTGTGTAGCAAATGCAGTCCTTCTGTGCCGATGCCGCTTTATCCCCCTTCCCACTTGCCGCCCATTCCAAGCTTTTAAATGCAATCTGGGAGTTGCTGTGTAAATACAGCAGCTATAGCTGTCACATGTGAAATAGACAGATACAAAGTAACATTGCAACTTTCTACTTACTCTGTTTCATTAAAGTGATTTTTTTTGTATTAAAATAATAAACAATAATTCTATTTATCTACTCTGTGTAATGGATTTGCACAGAGCAGCTCTGTTCCTCTTCCTTTTGGGTCCCCCGCCGGTGGTCCTGGCTCCTCCCACATGCCGAGTGCTATAGGGGCACTCAAGTAGGCTCACTCCTGAGCCGAACTCCTGTGAACACTGTTCATTCACACATAGAGCGTGGCTTGCTCCCCTCCCCCCCCCCCATACGATCCACTCTCTCCTCAGCCAATGGCTCCCGCTGCTATGTGAGCCAATGAGGAGAGAGAGAGACCCAGGAGAGCAGCTGCTCTTATGCACATCCCTGGATCGACATGGGGCTCAGGTAAGTATAAGAGCGAGGCTGGGGGGGAGCTGCACCAAGAAGGTTATATTTTCTTTAAAAGAGAAGTAAAGTTTTTTTTTTTCTCCACTTATACTTAGCTAGGTGGATGCAGCATCGGTTCAATGTTGCATCTGTCCACCGGGGCTTCTACACTGAGAACCGAGCGATTGAACATCGCTGATGGCTGGGTTCTCACAGCTCCCCGAGCAGGGAGTTGCTGACTGTCAATCAGCAGCTCTCCAATCTGCTCCCCCGCACAGAGTGGAGGCTGAGCAGGGTGTCAGTCCAGGCCCCTGGTGGATCCAGACTCTGTGGTCGGGATGATGCGGTGCCTGGACTAATATCCATGATATCAGCAGAGAGCAGACTTCAGCCTGCTCTCTGCTGAAAATGGGTCACAGGAGTATAAAACAAATTGCACTCCTGTGATCCATAGGAGAAGTCCAGCCAAACAAGCTTTGGCGGGACTTCTCCTTTAATGCCTTTAGAATCACTTTAACTTGCAGATGAAAGGGATCCCGGGCAGCACAGTGGTGTAGTGGATAGCACTTTCACCTGGCAGCAAAAGGGTCGCTGTTTCAAATCCCAACCACGACACTACCTGTCTGGAGTTTGCATGTTCTCCCTGTGCCTGCGTGGGTTTCCTCCGGGTACTCCGGCTTCCTCCCACACTCTAAAGACATGCTGGTAGGTAAATTAGATCTTGTCTAAATTGGCCCTAGTATGTATGCATGTGAGTTAGGGACCTTAGATTGTAAGCTCCTTGAGGGTAGGGACTGATGTCAATGTACAATATATATGTAAAGCGCTGCGTAAATTGACAGCGCTATGTAAGTACCTAAATAAATAAAATAAAAAAGCTTTAATCTGCAGATAATGTCAGTTAAAGCAGCCTGGCAAATAAAAAAATAAATACATTTTGTAAATTACATTGATCTCTATTGATCCCTTATGAACTTTTAGCTTATCCTAATCGGGCCTAATTAACTCATTCCCCCCCTTCATATTTTAAGTATTAACATTAATATTGATTTTAAACTTTTTTTTTTTTAATTTTTTGCTTTCAATATTTTGAGTTTTCAATTTAAAGGATAACACATACAATAAAGTCTTGGTACAAAGATTGACCATCAACAATAAAAATGAGGAACTTTCCCAATATTGTTTTTAAAGGTCTGAAATATACATTAAACATAAGAGTTAGTACTCAAGACAGTGAGAAGAAAAAAAAGAGGAAGGTGATAAGAAAGGAAGGAAGGAAGTACAGTATTCAAAATCATCAAATGGATATATTGTACAACATAAGCAGACATTCTATGCATGAAGGTAAAAAACCTTCAGTGTTCAGCTCCCCCTTCAGCCCACCTTATGCTCACCTGAGCTCGATCCTGATCCAGCGATGTGCATGAGAGCAGAAGCTCTACCGGCTCTCTGCCTTCACATTGGCTGAGACACAGCAGCGGGAGCCATTGGCTCCCACTACTGTCAATCACAGCTAGTGAGGAGAGAGCAGGGCCAAGCTGCACTCTGTGTGTCAGAGGCGGCTTGGGAGGGAGCAACAGCTTGCTGGGGGGGGGGGGGCACTCAGCAGGGGGCAGGGGCCAGAAGTGCCAGTGGGGGACCTAGAGGAGAAGGATCCGGGTTGCTCTCTGCAAAACCAACTACACAGAACGGGGAAGTATAACAAGTTTGCCTTTACAAACGCTTTAACCACTTGCCCTCCGAAAGGTTTACCCCACTTCCTGACCAGGCCATTTTTTAGCGATACAGCACTGCGTTACTTTAACTGACAATTGCGCGGTTGTGCAACATTTTACCCAAATAAAATGTATGTACTTTTTTCCCACAAATAGAGCTTTCTTTTGGTGGTATTTGATCGCCTCTGCGGTTTTTATTTTTTGCGCTATAAACAAAAACAAAAATTTTGAAAAGAACAACAACACTATTTTTTACTTTCTGCTATAAAACACATCCAATAAAAAAATGTAAAAAAAACGAATTTCTTCATCAATTTAGGCCGATATGTATTCTGCTACATATTTTTGGTAAAAAAAAATCCCAATAAGCGTATATTGATTGGTTCGTGCAAAAGTTATAGTGTTTACAAACTATGGGAATTTTTATATTTTTATTTATTTTACTAGTAATGGCGTCTTTGTGGTGGACAAATGGGACACTAAATAACACTTTTGGGGAACAGTGACACCAATACAGTGGTCAGTGCTAAAAAAAAATATGCACTGTCACTGTACTAATGACACTGGCTGGGGAAGGGGTTAACATCAGGGCGATTAAAGGGTTAAATGTGTCCCCAGGGAATGAATACTAACTGTGTGGGAGGGGCTTGTACTGTGGGAAGACAGAGATCCCTGTTCCTGCTTAGCAGAAAAGCAAGATCACTGCTATCCGTTGTCACAGAATGGTAATCTGCCTTGTTTACATAGGCCAGCCACTGCTCTGCCTCTTTTGGGAATGATCGGCAGGTCCTGGCAGACATTGGGTCCATCTGCTGATTGGCTTCCGCTGTGTCCAATCACAGCAGGAGCGGGCTGTACGTACGTAAATGAGACACCTAGCATGAGGCAGTCTCCCAAACCTTCATTTCATAGCCAAATGCTGAGCAAAGAAAAATCCAACAACAAGGCTGACAAAAAGAGTCCAGTGTGCTGTTAAATTTCAACCCTTCTCTTCCTTATGGAATGGGGAATAGGGATCTTTGTACATCCATGCCACACCTAATGTCACAATGTGCTCAGAGTAAATCCCATGATGGTTCCTAGATAAGAGTTATTTGCTCAGAGTAAGGCCAGCCATAGATGGTTCGAATCTCAACCAGTTTAGCAGGAACCGGCCGAGATTTGAACCATGTATGGGCAGGCTGAACGTACCAAGTTGATTGATCAATCAACCTGGTTGAAACCAGCCTGCTGGATTTACTTGCGATTATCGCTAGCAGCTGCTATAGCTGCTAGAAATAATCACTGTCATCTCCCAGCGGGGACAGCTTACCCCCCGCTAGGAGAAGACAATGTCTCTGCAAGAGGGATTCCCCTATCAACACTGTCTGTGTTGATGGGGGAATTGTGCAAATTTCTTTCCTGCACCCCGTGGTTGCAGGAAAGAAATTCGCACTGTCTATGGCTGGCCTAATTCCCTTGATGGTACCAGAATAATACTGACAATTTTAAGAATGGGAGCAGTCTAAAATAATTGACCCCTTCCCGCCCTATTGTAAAATGACAGCTGGGCAGGAACCCTTTTATTCTGGGAGGATGTCATATGATGTCCTCCCAGGATCATGCCTAATGGACTGTGCTCTGGCCCCATCTGTCATCAGATAATGCCATGACAGGTCACTGTACCGGCCGGTATGGTGTGATTGCCGTGACCAATCACAGCAGATCACATGTCCATTGTGCACAATGAAAGGCTTTGATTCATACCTCTCATTGTATACTATTGCTCTGTGATTGGTCAGAGTGATCACATGGCACAGACAGGGCTAATCGCAGCTCATCTGTACCATGTGATTAGCTGTGGCCAATCACAGCTAATCACAATAGTACACACTTAAAGAATAGTTTTCACTCAGAAAAATGGTTGCTTATAACGGTAAAATTCAGGAATAAGCAATCATAGTGTATAAAAAAAAAAAAAAAAAAAAAAAAAGATCACCTCCCCAGAGTAGTACAATGTTACTATAGTAACACTGTATTGCTCTGGTCACTGTATGTAAAAATAAAGAAAAAAAAGAAAATGAATGTAATTGAAATGAAAAAAATATAAAAAAAAAAAAAGAAAAAAAGAAAAAGATTAATCCTTTTTTTTTTTTACATACTGTCACCAGTCAGTGTCCCTGATCACCACCACACAAGTTATATGATGACGCTGTACTGCATTGGTGACAGGATGTAAAAAATGAAAAAACATTTTTTTTTCATTTCTTTATTTTTCGAAAAAATGTACAACTTCAGAAAACTTGCCATGCTTCTTATTGAATACATTGGAGTGTCTACTTTCCAAAAAGGGGTCATTTGAAGGGTATTTCTACTGGCCTGGCATTTTCGGGCCTCATGAAATGAGATTGGCCGTCAGTACATCAGGACTGATCGATTTTCAGATATATCCCATAGTTTGTGGACTCTATAACTTTCCTACAGACTAAATAATATACACTGATTTGGGTTATTTTCATCAAAGAAAAGAAGAATACATTTTGGTCTACATTTATGAAGAAAGAATTTTTATTTGCAAAATTTTATAACAGAAATGAAGAAAAACATGTTTTTTTACAAAATTTTCAGTCTTTTTTCCTTTATTTAGGAAAAAAAAAAAACAGTAGTGATTAACCACTTCAGCCCTGGAAGGATTTCACACTTTAGGACCAGAGCCCTTTTTGCAATTCGGCGCTGCGTCGCTTTAACTGACAATTGCGCGGTCGTGCGACGTTGTACCCAAACAAAATTTTTTTTTCCCACAAATAGAGCTTTCTTTTGGTGGTATTTGATCATTGCTGCGTCTTTTCTGATTGCCGCTATAAACAAAAGAAGAGCGACAATTTTGCAAAAAAAAAAAACAAATTTCTAACTTTTTTGCTAAAATACAAATCAAAAAAAAAAAAATATAAAAAAAATTTTTTTTTCATCAGTTTTGGCCGATTTATATTCTTCCTCATATTTATGATGAAAAAAAATCGCAATCGGCGTTTATTGATTGGTTTGCGCAAAAGTGGTCGTGTTTATGGATGATGAGAATTCATTTTTGGGGTTTTTATTTTTTTTTTATTTTTTACAAGTAATGGCGGCGATCTGCGATTTTTAGCGTTACTGCGATATTTCAGCGGACATGTCGGAACATTTTGACACTTTTTTGGGACCATTGCCATTTATACAGCGATCAGTGCTATAAAAATGCACTGATTACTGTGTAAATGCCATTGGCAGTGAAGGGGTTAACCTGCAGGGGGCGCTCTAAGGGTTAACTGTGTTCCCTGGGCGTGTTGTAACTGTATGGGGGCTGCCCTAGCAGGGGAAGGGGAGTGATCACGGCTTCCATATAGAGGAAGGCTGTGATCACAGCCCTTCCCCCTCTCACAGAACGGAGGTCCGTGTTTACTTACACCGACCTCCGTTCTTTCAGTGCGGGGGGGGCATCGCGGGTAGCTGGCGGAGATCGAGTCCGCCGCACCCGCTCCCTGGCCCCCCCCGAACACAGTGAGCGTGTGGGCGCGCCTCCGGCGGCGCGCGCGCGCTCACAGTGCGCGATCTCGCAGCCACCGTCGTATGACGGCGGTTTGCGATATTGAACCACTTTGTCGCCTTCAACCTGCGGTTGGCGGTCAGCAAGTGGTTAAATACCACCAAAAGAAAGCTCTATTTGTGTGAAAAAAAAATGATAAAAATGTAGTTTGGGTACAGTGTTGTATGACTGCGCAATTGTCATTCAAAGTGTGACAACGCTGAAAATTGGCCGGGGCAGGAAGGGGGTAAAAGAGTCCGGTATTGAAGTGGTTAATGAAAGTAGCTAGCTTGAGTACATTTATACCTGAATACATGAGTGCAGACCATATCTATTAGGCCTCATACACACGGGCGTATGTAAAAAAATAAGCAAAACGTCGGGCCCGACGTCAGGGAAAAATTTGCATTTTGCATCGCCGTTATTGAGCGATAATGAGCGTTAGTGAGCGTCGGCGTCAATAGGCGTTTTTTTTAAAAAAAAAACATTCCTCTGCTATTTTTAACCTAAAAACATTGGCGTCAAAAATGCTGGTTAACGTCGGCACGGCGTTAGTGAGAGTTTTTTGCCGTTGGTGTCAAAAACGCCAAAACGTTACAGCCTCAGAACGCACTGGCTGTGGGTTCTACTTTCAGCTCACTAACGCTGACGCCATCTACAGCTCAAAAACTTCGGCGTTTTTATGGGGCCATTGACTAACATGGAGAGCTGCAAAAATGCCAAAAAACGTGGCGTCAAAAAACGTCCGTGTGTATGAGGCCTTAAAGATAATCTAACAGCATAAAGTAAAATGTTCTCCCGGAAACGTGCTGAAGGATTGCTGGTTCTCAGAATCTGCCTCAGGGGTGTGAACATTTTTAAACTATGCAGAAAACCAGTAAAATGACATTCCTGGCATTAGAAAATTCAGCAAAAAAACAAACAAAGAATTGTCGTATTAAAAAAATAATGTTTTCACCTTTGTTACATCTCAGTGCTGCTGATCTCCTGTTGCCTCTTTTCAGTCAGTCCCCTTTTTGTCTACATGTGTTGAATTCTCCTAAATAGGCTGCTAGGATGTTAGATAAAAGTTTTCTTTCTGGCTCCTCTGTAATCATTGGAGCAGCTGTTGATCTCTTTGGGCTGTTCTGGATTTCACAAGCTGCAAGTTTGATTGCTCGCCCCTGCCTTCTAGAGGTTTCTAGAACATAGGAGGTTGGGAAAGTCAAACAGGCAGCACGAATATTTATTGTACTGCAGCCAATCCCTGGGGAGGTGAGCCTAGAAGGTGGCTGAGGTGCACATAGTTTTAGCTTTGGAACATCAGAGTCTTCCTGTTGAAGGGATTCCACCAGTCTGGAAGGGGTGGCTACCCCTCCCCCCTTCATTCCCCAAGCCATTCTACTGACTCAGGTTAATGCTCATTGAGGTCCCTGGCTATGGCAAAAATGGAGGAACCTACACCTGAAAGTATCTCTGACACCCTGAGACTTCACTTATAGGATTCAGCCCACACAGCCTCACTAGAAGGTATCTGGAGGAAGCTGAATTGGCAGAGCTGCTCCCCTAGCCTTGTGAGTACTGACTTTATTACAAAATCCTGGTTACTGTGTGCTATTGGGGTAGCCGGACCAAGTATAGAAGAAACAGGAAGAAGCTGGACGGCCGCACTCCACTGCAAAACCTTTATTGATAATAAAGGTGTTGCATTGGAGTGCGGCCAGTGGCGTATCATCCATGGGTGCAGGGTGTTCGCTGAACACGGGTCCCGAGGGGTGAGGGGGCCCACAGTGCTCTGGCCAACACTGCACATAAGGATGATCTGTCCCTGGTTGACAGCTGGGGATTATCGGTGCAGTGTGGGCTTGCACATGGGCCCACCAATTTCATGATACGCCCCTGAGTGCGGCCGTCCAGCTTCTTCCTGTTTCTTCTATGCCATTTGCAGAGCCTGCACCTGTGCGTTCATCAGCAGGAGGGGTAATTATGGGATAGCAGCCTGAAGCGGTGTGTTCTTACCTAGCCGGACCAAATAGTTCCTCTCCTGAGGGGTTCCTACCTCTGGCCTTCCCAGTCTCTCATGTGGGAACTCATAGGTGTGCCCAGCCTATTGCTTTAAGGTGTGCACCCTAAAGCTCAAACACATATGCACGTGTGTGCATGTGTATATATACTGACAGTGCTATTACAGCACTGGACCGCGTCAAGTAGGTCAGAGACTGTTGTCAGTAAGGCAGTGGACGGTGTCAGTATTTTTTATTTTTATTATTATATTGTTACAATTCAATATTTTTTATTATTTTTTGTTTTATAATTTTTTTAGGAGCACCATTAGGGGGGCATTGGTGAAATATCAGGGGTCTAAACAGGAGGAATCTGTGCCACACAGAGAGATTAAGGTGTGCCCAGGCACACCTGGCACACCCTGTGCGCCTGCCTGTGGGGGAAGTTTAGCAGAAGATCTGTTTCTGAGGATTGTATCATAAAAAAGAGTGCCCTCTTGTTGAACCTTACAAACCGGAATATCCTATTGTTGTTTTTTGTTTTTTTATTTTTTTGTTGGTGCTTTTTGTTTGTCTTTTGACACGGGTGAACTGCATGGTTATGCGTCTGGTGGTGATTTGTTCTTTGTAACGCATGTGTCATTTCTCCTTTGTGGGTATAAGGCCTCTAGCACACTGCAGCTTGAAAAAGCCCAGTACAGCTTTGTTTTTTGTTACTGAGCTAAAATGCAGCCTATTAACTGTAATGTGCCTATGCACACAGGTGCGTAAACAAGCGCCATGCATTCTTCAGTACAAAAAAAAATAGAAAAATCTGCATTTTTGGTCAGTAATTTACGCCTCATGCACACAAATGCCCATTTACATATTATGCAGAACAAAAACGCGAGAGTACGTTTTTGTGGGTGCGCGCAAAATTGCACGAAGATTGTGTGAACGCACATGCGCGCAAATACATTATTAATAAAAGTCTGAAAAAGTAGATGCTCAAACAGGAGTATTGTGTGCAAGAGGTCTAATAGTTTTCATTTTAAAAATGTATTAAAGAGTTTTACAGTAATGCACTTGGCTGGTGCGCCTTCGTATGCTCGACTGCTGAAGTATCCCATACCCTGCCCCCTCTCGCACCCTCCCCCATCGTTTTAAGATAATTAGCAATGATTCACAAAAAAGACATCCCTTAAGCCTCGTACACACGGGACAACGATCATATATGCAAAATCGATTGCTCGTACGTGCGATTAGAACAGCCGACATATGACGCTCGTACAACGGGAGTTGTATGAGCAAACTAGAAAACTTGGTCGTACCAACAAGCGCTCATACGACCGTTGTATCGTGTGTACAGAGAAGTTGGTACAACAAGTTGTATTGTGCAAAACACGCATGCTCAGAAGTCAGGAACGGCCGGATGCTAATTACATGCACCTGAACGTTCTTTCTTTGGTCGTACGATCGTGTAGTGCAGTCAGTATGTTAGATACAACAACCAACATACGATTTGAGACGATGGTACGTACATTCGTCGTCCTGTGTGCACGAGGCTTTAGACTGCTAATCATTATCTGTGCCTTCATAATTGTTATACAGCAACCCTTATGGGGGCTACAAACGTCTATGCCCACCGTACAAATGTAAACTGAAATTCTCTGTGCCACTGACTCAGGGACTTTTCCTTTCAGTGACACCATCAACCCAGGAACATTTTCTACTCCCAGTCAAACCACGGACTCATGCATACAGATGCCTACAGAAGGGTTCATGTTTTTTTCTATGCTGACTTTCCTGTCAAACTGTCACCATGTTGATGTGTGGTGGTGGATCTGAGGAATTGATTGGCCAGATTTTCCCGCCAATTTGCACAGATCCACATAAAAAGGGGCCCTTCAGTGCCCCAGAGAGAGAGCTGCTGGAAACACGGGCAAAATATAGGCCGTTATGTTGCGGCGCCACCCACTCACCTGGTCATTTTTCCTTCTAGTCACACCACAGATACAAGGATAATTTTCCTTCAAGTCACACTCCAGAATCATAGACAATTTTCCCTTCAGTCAGTGACACCACCAATGCAGGGACATTTTTCCCTCCAGTTGTAGCGCTACCCCTGAAGGAGCTGCTGGTGAAAATAGGGTGCCCATGTGTCCCGGATGGCCCAGGACAGTCCCACATTTGGCATCTCTGTCCCGGGCCCCTTCATTCTGGGACAATACAGTGTCCTGGAATGAAACTAACACAGCCACCCCCTACCAGCTACATTGTACTAACTGGTTGTTAGGACTGCCTGGCGTCTGGCAACCAGTGGCCTCATGCACATGCAGTGAGGCCCTGGCATTCAGAGTGAAGGAGGCCACCCACCTCCTCCTCAATCTTCTCTGGTCCGGCGCCGTGGCATGCTCAGTTTCAGATGGAAGGACTTGATGGTGTGATCGGAGGAGCCCGATGGTGTGATCGGGCACCCGGCACTGTTTCCACAGGACTCTGTTGTTCCTCTGGCGGGGTGATGGATTGGAGGAGCTCCACCTCCGCCAAACTTCTGCTTCTTCCCCTCCAGTCCAGAGATCATCTTCTGTGTGCTGAGATCTGCTGCCCGACTTCTCATCATCACCGGGGGAGGGGGCATTGGGAGGCAGCTGGTCAGAGAGTTCTCCGGTCAAGAAGCTAAGAAAGTGAGTCTCCCCCACAGACCCACCTAATCATATACCCCCCCACCTGGTCATAAACCCCCCACCTAGTCATATACCCCCCATCTGGTCATAAACCCTCCACCTGGTCATATATCCCCCACCTGGTCATTACCCCCCACCTGGTCATAACCCCCCACCTAGTCATATACCCCCCACCTAGTCATATACCCCCCACCTGGTCATAAACCCCCCACCTGGTCATAAACCCCCCACCTGGGCATATACCCCCCACCTGGTCTATACCCCCCACCTGGTCATTACCCCGCACCTAATCATATACCCCCACCTCGTCATATACCCCCCACTTGGTCATAAACCCCCCACCCGATCATAGACCCCACACCTGGTCATACACCCCCCGTCCGAGTCCCTCCACCTGGTCATAGATGTTCCCTGTCTCTGACCATCTCCCGTACTACGTCTGCAGTCTCTGACCATCTCCTGTACCATGTCTGCAGTCTCTAACCATCTCCTGTACTATGTCTGCAGTCTCTAACTGTCTCCTGTACTTTGTCTGCAGTCTCTAACCATCTCCTGTACTACATCTGCAGTCTCTGACCATCTCCTGTACCATGTCTGCAGTCTCTAACCGTCTCCTGTACCATGTCTGCAGTTTCTAACCGTCTCCTGTACTATGTCTGCAGTCTCTGACCATCTCCTGTAGTATATCCGCAGTTTCTGACCATCTCCTGTAGTATATCCACAGTTTCTGACCATCTCCTGTAGTATGTCTGCAGTTTCTGACCATCTCCTTCACCACATCTGCAGTCTCTGACCGTTTCCTGTAGTATGTCTGCAGTTTCTGACCATCTCCTGTAGTATATCCGCAGTCTCTGACCATCTCCTGTAGTATGTCTGCAGTCTCTGACCATCTCCTGTAGTATATCCGCAGTCTCTGACCATCTCCTGTAGGATGTCTGCAGTCTCTGACCATCTCCTGTACCATGTCTGCAGTCTCTAACTATCTCCTGTACTATGTCTGCAGTCTCTAACTGTCTTCTGTACTACGTCTGCAGTCTCTGACCATCTCCTGTACCATGTCTGTAGTCTCTAACCGTCTCCTGTACTATGTCTGCAGTCTCTAACCGTCTCCTGTACTACATCTGCAGTCTCTGACCATCTGCTGTACCATGTCTGCAGTCTCTAACCATCTCCTGTACTACATCTGCAGTCTCTGACTATCTCCTGTACTATGTCTGCAGTCTCTAACCGTCTCCTGTACTATGTCTGCAGTCTCTAATCATCTCCTGTACTATGTCTGCAGTCTCTGACCATCCCCTGTAGTATGTCTGCAGTGGCTGACCATCTCCTGTAGTATATCCGCAGTCTCTGACCATTTTCTGTAGTATGTCTGCAGTCTCTGACCATCTCCTGTGGTATATTCGCATTCTCTGACCATCTCCTGCAGTATGTCTGCAGTCTCTGACCGTCTCCTTTAGTATATCCGTAGTCTCTGACCATCTCCTATAGTATGTCTGCAGTCTCATACCAATCCAAAATAAAGATAAACACTCCACTCTCGAGCACGGCCACCCACCGCCTGCAATGTAAGTCGAGTGACATTTCTTAACCACCTAAAGACCGCCCACAGCATATCTATACTTCAGTAGGACGGCTCTATTGCATGAAACAACGTACCTGTACGTCATTTCGTATAATAGATACTGTGGGCGCGCGCTGCACAGGGGGGAACCAATGCACGGGTCTAGCAGACCCAATGTTCGCCGGCCACCTGCGATCACTCTACAGAGGCATAAAGGGGATCTGCCTATATAAACAAGGCAGATCCCCGTTCTGACAGGGAAGTACAAAGAGATCTTCTGCTCCTTGTAGTCAGGAACATGGATCTCTGTGTTCTTCCTGGCAGCCCATTCCCCACACAGTTATAAAACACACTGAGGGAACCCAGTTAACCCTTTGAGCACCCCGATGTTAACCCCTTTCTTGCCAGTGTCATTTATACAGTAACAGTGCATTTTTTTTAGCACTGATCACTGTGTTAGTGTCACTGGTCCCCAAAAAGTGTCACTTAGTGTTCAATTTGTCCGCCGCCATTACTAGTACCCCACTAATAGGGATTTTTTTTACCAAAAATATGTAGCAGAATAAATATTGGCCTAAACTAATGAATACATTTGACTTTTTACATATTTTCATTGGATATGTATTATAGCACAAAGTAAAAAATATTGTTTTTTTTTCAAAATTGTTGCTCTTTTTTTGTTTATAGCGCAAAAAATAAAAACTGCAGAGGTGATCAAAAAGAAAAAGAAACCTCTACTTGTGGGGGAAAAAAGGACGTCAATTTTGTTTGGATACAATGTCACCTGGCCACGCAATTGTCAGTTAAAGTAACACAATGCCGTTTGGCAAAAAAATGGCCTGGTCATTAAGGGGGTAAATCCTTCGGGGGCTGAAGTGGTTAAATAGGTAAGGAGCAGGGCCACCCAGCGACGTCACATGGTGGCACCGCCCCTTGGGATGTAACTGACCAGTGCATGCTGGGGGGGTGTCCCTGAATGGCAGTTTGGAAATGTGATCATCCTAGGTGAAAGGGATCCCCCCACCCTGCACAGCCAGGCACACCGCATATTCACAAGCAAACTGCAGTCAGGGGACAGTCCACTTAAAACAAAGCAAAGCAATAAAGTCGCCCCCTGGGACTTTAAATGAGGTCTGTATAAGGTCAACACACATAATAATAGTATTTAAGTAAATAGCTTTATTTGAGGAGATCATGAGAGCATCATGGCATGGTTAAATATGAACATACAT
This sequence comes from Glandirana rugosa, assembly GCA_018402905.1. Classification (NCBI taxonomy): domain Eukaryota; kingdom Metazoa; phylum Chordata; class Amphibia; order Anura; family Ranidae; genus Glandirana; species Glandirana rugosa. Next base: position 117,653 of record BLSH010449655.1, on the reverse strand, counting down.
AAAATGTCCGTATAAAACAGTGCGTTGCAAAATAATGCAGTCAAGGGCATATAAAAGCATGGTACATGGTGTGATGGTAAAACATTTTTTGAAAAAGGGATCAATTATCTCGACGTGTTTCGCGAGCTCGGCTCGCTTCCTCAGGAGTAGATGCGTATTATCTAAAAAAGAGGTACCAATTATGTGTATTTCATAAGTAAAGATGACAATTGTATACAGCAGGGGTAGGCAACCAGTAGCCCTCCAGCTGTTGTGGAACTACATCTCCCATGAGGCATTGCAAGGCTGGCATTTACAATTACTCCCAGAGGAATGATGGGACTTGTAGTTCTGCAACAGCTAGAGGGCCCCAGGTTGCCTACTCCTGGTATACAGGAAAAGGCAGAAAGCAGGGAACCTGACCATGTGAGTGTTCCATACTTACTACTAAAATTTTTTACCATCACACCATGTACCATGCTTTTATATGCCCTCGACTGCATTATTTTGCAACGTACTGTTTTATACGGACATTTTATGTATATTCATATTTAACCATGCCATGATGCTCTCATGATCTCCTCAAATAAAGCTATTTACTTAAATACTATTATTATGTGTGTTGACCTTATACAGACCTCATTTAAAGTCCCAGGGGGCGACTTTATTGCTTTGCTTTGTTTTATGTTGTATTAGGGATTGAGGTCTGATATGAGTAGAGGGCAGTCAATGGACCACCCCCCTATCTCTTTTGAGACAGTCCAGTTATTTGTTTTATTGAGGGGAAAAAACTTGGATGGGGATAGGGGTATTATGGGATGCCCATTTGACTTTGAATTCGCGGGCAGTGTGACCCCGGGCTAATATTGTACTCTATAGGGAATGTGGATTCATTATATTCTTTTCAATTATTAGGCCTCATACACATGGACGTTTTTTGACGTCTGCGTTTTCTGGCGTCTTTTGCAGCTCTCCATGTTAGTCAATGGCCCCATAAAAACGTCGTCGTTTTTGAGCTGTAGATGGCGTCGGCGTTAGTGAGCTGAATGTAGAACCCACGGCCATCGCGTTCTGAGGCTGTAACGTTTTGGCATTTTTTGACGCCAACTAACGCCAGCAAACGCAAACTAATATTGTACCGGCGTTTTCCGGCGTTTTTTGACGCCGACGTTTTTAGGTTGAAAAATAGCAGAGGGATGATTTTTTTTTAAAAACGCCTATTGACGCCGACGCTCAATTACTCTCACTAACGCCGATGCATAATGCCGAACGGGCCCGACGTTTTGTTTATTTTTAAAGATACGCCCGTGTGTATGAGGCCTAAATGTAATATTTAAAAAATGCCCAGAGAAAAAAAAAGACAAAAATATTTCTAATAAACTGTTTAGCACGTAAATGGTAGCAACCACTTCACACCGACGTAACGCAAATATGCGGCCTTCGGCTTGAAGGGGTTGTACAGAGGTGATGCATGCAGCTGCACACATCACCCCGGTAGCGGTTTTTAGAGCCGATGCTCAGCTTTTTTGTAATAACAACCGATGAGGAATTGGCTTTGATCGAATCTTAGATCTGGTAACCCGGAAGCGATGTCATGACATCATTTCCTGTTTACTGGAGCCTTAAAATTAATTTTAAAAAAAATGACAGTATTCAAAACTGCCAAACGTGGTGTTTTTAATGCTTTTAAGTGCAAAGGAGGTCTTATAGACCCCAGATCCCTCTATAAAGAGTACCTGTCACTGCCTATTACTGTCACAAGGGATGTTTACATTCCTAGTGACAGCAATAAAAGTGATCAAAAATAAAAAATGGAAAGGGACAGTGTAAAAATAAAAAAAAATGTAAATAAAATAAATAAGAAAGAAAAAAATTTAAAGCACCCCATCCCTGCGTGCTCACGCACAGAAGCAAACATATACAGTCCTGCTCACCATTATTGGCACCCCTTCATGTTTTGCATAACTGAGTGAATGTCTTCAGAAATAAATGGAAATGTACCAAATTTATATCAGCAGGATCTTTTAATTGGAGGTCCAAAGTAATTTAACAAAGACAATTGTTATTTCAACATAGATATTGTAATTATAAAGAAAAAACAGAAAACCAGCATGTGCACTAATATTGGCACCCCTCCTTAATATTTGGTTGCACACCCTTTGGCAGCGATGACAGCCTCCAAACGTTTCTTATATCCATCAATAAGCTTCTTGCACTTCTCGGGTGGCATTTTCTCCCACACTTCCTTTGCAATATGCTCAAGCTCTTGAACATTTGCAGGGTTCCTTTCTCCAATGGCAGTTTTCAGCTCCCCCAAAGATTTTCAATTGGATTGAGATCAGGACTCATTGCTGGCCATTTTAAAACAGTAAATTTT
>BLSH010449655.1:81468-93205 GCA_018402905.1 Glandirana rugosa | reverse complement strand
GAGGACCTTTTACTACTCAGTGTAGGGGGTCCTCCGGTTCGCTTCGTCTTTCACTCCTTTTCTCGGATCCTGGATTTTCCCCGTCTAATGTTTCTGGTGGATCGTTGTTCGTTGAATCCCACTCATATGTAAAAAAAAAGGAAGTTTCCATTCTGATATATCCGTTTCCTGAACTTACTACGTTTTTTTTTTTTTAGACACACCTTGAGGCGAAATTTTTCAGTTTTTTCGTTCTCTTTTATAATCGGGGACTAATCACAACTCGCTTGGGCCTGACATTGCAAGCCCAGGCATGGCTTGAAAGCCCACAGGCACCGTGCCCGAACCCGAACGATTTTTGAAATGTCCGGGTCCGGGTCCGTGCCACGGACACCCGAAAGTTCGGTACGGACCCGAACGTTACAGTCCGGGTTCGCTCAACACTAATCAGGGGCTAATATTTTCTCTTGCTTTTTTGACTTTTTAAAGCGGAGTTCCACACAGATTTTTTTTTTTTTGCATCATTCAAGTCCTTTGCCTATATAGTCTTACCTTTGAAGGAAAAAAAAATGTATACTCACCCTAAGTTGCTTGTTGCTAGGTGGTCTTTGTAATCTGCCCCTTTTAGGTCCTAGGCTCTTTTCCTCACTTTCTGCTTCGCTTGGCCTCCTGGGGGATGTGACTCATCATTTTCCAGGAGTCAGTGGGCTTCCCTGTACTGTAAAATCGTGTTATTTCCAGACAGGAAATGACGCGATTTAAGGCGGGCGGAGATCGAGGAGTGCATGATGGTTACCCACCATGCACTTCTTTCAGGAAGAGATGCCAGGAGACTACGGATGGGCTTCAGATGCCCTCACCTAAAATGGAAAAGTCCACTAGTGAGAGAAACAAAATTGTGAGTAAAAAATACATGTAATTAGTAGGCGGTTTGAAAGTTAGGAAACAGGTTACATCTATTTAGTATTAAAAGAGTGGATGCCAAAAAAAAAAAAATTCTGGGTGGAGCTCCGCTTTAAGTGTAAAGCAGGCAAATTACTTGTTGTGGGTATTTTTAGTGTTTCCATATTGTGTTTATACTGTTTAAATATCAGTTATCTCAGTTTTTAATAGGAGTTCTGTCATTTTTATGATTGCCAGTAAAAAAATGTGCTCTGTCAGTAAATTATCCATTTTTTGTCGGTAAAAAATGTCGCGGGAGGTTGGCAACACTGCACTGGATTACTGCACAGATCTGGAAGAAATACACAAAGCATGCCAAGATTCAAAGAAGAATACACATGGCTCGCTCTTGTATTTTGACTATATTTGCCATAATAATAAATATAATATAATTAGACAATATTTTCTTATTCTGGAGTTCAGCTGTAATATTCTGCAATTGATGACTGTCACTTTCCCACTTTCCCTGATGAAGGGACCCATGGCGGTTCCGAAATGTTGCAATTTGCTTTATGACATGCTGAAAAAATGCCAATAAGGGCAGTTCTTATTTCAGAAGGCAGAGGTGTGCTGGTAATATATTTTTTATCTGACTGCTGTGGCACCATTCACCAGTTGCTCAAGCAGCCAGCGATTGGTGTATATGGGTCCGGCGTACGATGTAGATATCTCTGTGATATACTATAATGTCATCAGTTACCATCAAAAATCTTTCTTATTCAGACTACTGGGAGGGATGAGGGTTTGATTTGGAGTGTGCAAAATCTGGTGCAATTCTGTATAGAAACCAATCAGTTTCCAGGTTTCTATTGTCAAACCCTAATTGAACAAGTAAGTGAGAAACTGATTGGCTACAATGTGCAGTCCCATCAGGTTTTGCACTATCCAGTTTTAGTAAATCAACCCTTTTTCCCCCCTCCTCTGCAACAACACTGGGTATTTTGCCAGAGGCGTAACTAGAACCTTCAGGGCCCCGGTGCAAGAAATTATGAAGGGCCCCCTGACCCCTGGCCAGGGCCCTTCCCTCTTCCCACTGATCCTGGGGCCCTTTACTCCTATCGTGGGTCCCTTTATTTCGGTACTGCAGTGGGGCCCTTTCACAAGTTCTGCAGCAGGCCCCAGGGGGACCAGGGAAGCACACAGGGGCCCTGGGAACAGCAGAAGACAAGTAAACTGGATAGAGGAAAATGGAGGAGATTGGGTCCTCTAAATGCCGCCCCCCGCCATCCCCCCTATTCAGGTGTACAAGGGAGGCACATGGGCCCCCTGGACCATGGGGCCCGGTTGCAATTGCAACCCCTGCAACCCCTATCGTTACGCCCCTGTATTTTGCAACCCAGAAGAAGATTGGTGCTGGAAGATGGACGGTTTCTGCAGAGTGAGTATTGCAACCAAAACTGAATTTACATTTTTTTTTTTGTATAAATAAATGCAGAATTCTTTCAAAAGACTGAAGTTGGGCTTTAAGTGGTTCCTGTGTATGAGAGGAATTCCATCCGGGCCAAATATTGGGTGGCATCGGCCAGTTCAAAAGAAACCAGTCTACATTCGGCCCTTGTGTACTGCAGCCGGTCTGATAGAAGCCGGCACCTAGCTGACCGGAATGTTCCAGCAGGGGGGGCACTGTAAAAAACTAGCAGTGTGTACAAGACTTAAACCATGTTGTTACAATCAACACTTGTGTAGCTAGTGATAATTAGTTACATACAAATGGACTTGGTCCATGATGCTGAAGATATTTCTCCACTTTCCCATGTCCTTCCCATTTCTAATGAGTGTCAGAGACCCAGCCAGTATTTATAGCCACACAGGTAACTCAGTCACCTTAAAGTGGTATTGATCTCTCGGGTTTTTTAAGCTTTAACACGCTAAACACAATAAAATAAACATTCCCCAATATTAACTATTTGTTACAATTCTTACCCCCAGCAATTTTCAACTTTCAGTGCTGTTGGCTCTTGCTTTCTAAGAGCTGCTTCCCTGTACTTCTGGTCTTCATAGGAAAGCATTAACTAGACAGTTCAGGGGGGGGGGGGGCTGGGGAGTGTCGTGCCATCCTAGACTATGAGGCTGTGTGTTTCTATTGATGCACACAATGTAGGGAGACACAACTCTAGACCATGCATGCAAGGGTGGCTCCATAGGACACTTCAAGAGAAAGGAGCCACCCTAAAACAGGAAACCTGGGGTGGCAGTTATGGGACCAACTTAAATTTGAACATAGGCAAGAATTAAAAGATAAAGAAGTTGCATACTCAGTAAGTAATTTAATTGAAAAGTGCATAAAGTGCTTAAAAACTTAGAGTTTAACCACTTGCCAACCGCCGACCGGCGTCTGACGGCGACAAAGTGGCTCGATATCGCAAGCCACCGTCATATGACGGCGGCTGCGATATTCCGCAATGTGAGCGCACATGTTCGGGGGGGCAGGGAGTGGGTAGGGCGGACTCGATCGCCACCGGCTTCCCGGGATGGCTCCCCTGCAGTGAAAGAACGGAGATCCGTGTAAGTAAACACGGATCTCTGTTCTGTTAGAGGGGGAAGGGCGGTGATCACAGGCTTCCTCTATATGGAAGCCGTTATCACTCCCCTCCCCCTGTCAGCCCAGCCCCCATACAGTTAGAACACGTCCAGGGACACACAGTTAACCCATAGAGCGCCCCCAGGTTATCCACATTCACTGCCAATGGCATTTACACAGTAATTAGTGCATTTTTATAGCACTGATCGCTGTATAAATGCCAATGGTCCCAAAAAAATGTCAAAATGGTCCGACATGTCCACTGCAATGTCGCAGTACTGCTAAAAATCGCAGATCGCCGCCATTACTAGTAAAAAAATGTAAAAAAATGTAAAAACCCCAGAAATTAATTCTCATCATCCGTAAATGCAGCAACTTTTGCGCAAACCAATCAATAAACGCTGATTGCGATTTTTTTTTTTACCAAAAATATGAGGAAGAATATAAATCGGCCAAAACCAATGGAAAAAAACATTTTTTTTTTTTTTTTTTTTTGGATTTGTATTTTAGCAAAAAATAAGGAATTTGTGTTTTTTTGCAAAATTGTTGCTCTTCTTTTGTTTATAGCGGCGATCAGAAACAACGCAGAGGGGATCAAATACCACCAAAAGAAAGCTCTATTTGTGGGCAAAAAAGGACGCAAATTTTGTTTGGGTACAACGTTGCACGACTGCGCAATTGTCAGTTAAAGCGGCGCAGTGCAGAATCGCAAAAAGTGCTTTGGTCCTAAAGTGGCAAATCCTTCCGGGGCTGAAGTGGTTAATATCACTTTAAACCGATCACCATGGTGTCATGCAGTTTGCCAAGGCAGAATATTACAGATCAAGTCCAGCTGAATAAGACTAACTACTGTACTAGTAGCAATGCCATAACCTTCTTTGGTGTTAGACACTGACTCTTGAACTTCAGCCTTCTTAGATTTGGTAGACATTTACTCTGAAGCAGGAGGCCAGACTAGACACAGCTCTTTGCTGTCAAATGAAGCTAGACCTTAAAGGGGACTGTTAAGACTCTCACAATGCAGACCAGATTGCCCCACTTGTCAGAATTATTTGTTAGGATAGAATTAATATTCTTCATTGCATTGGAAGAGAGGCAAGGGTTAGGGCAGGTTTCCAGGCTGCAATTACCGCTATTATAGCGGCGCTATGGCGCTGCTATGCAGTCGGGAGCGGGGCGCTTTTAACCCTCAAGAAGGGGTTTACAAGGGGCTAAAAGCGTCCTCGTTCGGCGCTTCCGAGGCGATGTTCAGCCGCTTCAGGAGTGCTGTCCTTTGATTTCAATGGAGGAGTGGTGTATGCGCCACTCACCGCACCGCCCCAAAGATGCGGCTTGCAGGACTTTCCTTCTCCTGCAAACGCACCGCCCCAGTGTGAAAACACTCGGTCTTTCACACTGGAGAAAATGGGGGGGTTTCAGGTGCTGCATAGGGGCTATTTTTAGCACCGCAGCGCCTGAAAACCATTCTGGTGTGAATTTGCACCACTCTTCTAGAATGAGCATCTAGCTTAACATCATAGGGGTAAAAAGGCAACACACTCCTTTGGAAGTGCTATAAAATAAATGCTTGCATTGCAGGTACCTCTGCAGGATATTACATTTTAGGCATCCTAACTGCCTTACAAAAGCAAGGTACAAAAACTTGCTTATAGATCATCCTCAACCACATGTTCCTTTTAGGAATTGTTTGAAGAGGGTTAAATTGGTCCATTGACTGTTCCTGCAAGGAAAAAGCTTGTGTCTTGACTACCTGTGGCAACCTGTTGGTCGCTGTCATCTTCCTCCCTGGATGCCTGAACAAGACAGGACATTTATACAGGGTTTTACCAGCCAAGGCATGAGCAGCAAAGGCCCAGTTTACGGTGTGCATAATACGTGCAGATCTGGAGAGACTTAAAGTGGATGTAAACCGGAAAAAAAAAAATAATAATTCTGCCTGGTAGAGTATAGCATGTCTTATCATCTGTGCCCAGTCTTGCCACAAAGAGTTAATCCAACTGTGAGTAATGAGTTTATCTTTTTTCAGGAAGAGAAAGTCTGACTAACAGGGAAATACACAGTCGATCCGCCCCTTGCTCTGTGAGTGACAAGCAATTTGCTTATCTCCTTCACACAGCAGAGAAAGTTTTACACTCCCCCCTCCCTCCCTCCTCAATGTCTCAGTATAGAGGTGGGTGGGGAGGCTTGTGACATCACAACTCCACCCACCAAACTCCAGCAAACACAGACACCCTCTGATTACAGAGTTTTACAGAGCTGCTAGTGCTTACAGGAAGGACATTTGAAAGGTAGGGATAGATGCAGGAGGCTTGCATGCATTAATACTGTGTCATTCGTTTATACTGGGTGGGTGGTGGGTTTACATCCACTTTAAAAACAAGTGTCCATTAATCAGCTTCCTATACACCAGTTTTAAGGGGCCCGCAGAGGGGCTGACAATCCAGGAAACAGTACCAATAATGAAGACACTAACCCCCCTCCAGCTGTAACCTGCATAGAGCAGCCACAGCATAGAGGTATTAGACTGCTGGCTGCACAAGGACCTGTCACAGTAAGAAATAAATCCTTGGTCTAAGGGAGAACTCCACATTGTTAAGAAAAATAAATATTATTTACATGTAATGTACAATTGCTACTCAAGCCATGTAATAATTTATTAAACAACCTTTCAAACTGTAGCTGCTGAAGTTTCCTAAGGTGTCAAAGAAGACAATGGGATAGTTATTTTTGTTTGATACGTGAGAAAAACCCCTAAGTAGTTAACTACTGTTACAGGAATACTGACACTGCAAGTACTCACATCAGAGCACTACTCCAGCCAGGGACAGACTGACCATTAGGGCACTCGGGCACCACCTGAGGGCCCGGGGCAAGTAAGGGCCCGCCCATGACTGAGTTGCCAACATCCGGAGTGGCTCTGGTGTTAGAGCTCTGCTAGCTCTAGCTCTGCAGGTTTCCCGGGCAGCTCTTCCTCCCGCACTCCTCTGGACATGACAAGTAGAAGAGCCGTGACCGTGAGTATACACTCAGCTCTCACATCTATCTAGCCTGAGTGTCTCTGCCTGTGGTAGGCAGCCCCTGCCATCTGTGATCCTTTCTGCACTCCCTCCCCCCTCTCCCTATACCTGAAAATGGACAGGGAATCTCGGATCTTTCCCGCGCCCCCCCCTTTGCTCAGACTTGATAACGCAGGTTAAACACTCACTGCACTGGATCCTTTCCAGTCAGCACACCTCCTGCATTCTCTGCATGCCTGGTGCTGTAAATCTTCCTGAGCTCCCTTAACCACTTCAGACCCGGAGGGTTTATCCCCCCTTCATGACCGGGCCTTTTTTTGGCATTGCGTTACTGACAATTCCGCGGACGTGCAATGCTGTACCCAAATAAAATTGATGTCCTTTTTTCCCCAAAAATTTATTTTCGCGTTTTTTTTACTTTCTACTATAAAGCATCCAATAAAAAAATCAAATATCTTCATATATTTAGGCCAATATATATTCTACTACATATTTTTAATAAAAAAAATCCCAATAAGCGTATACTGCTATAAGTTATAGCATCCACAAACTATGGGATATTTTTATGGAATTTTTATTTATTTATTTTTACTAGTAATGACAGCGATCAGCAACTTATAGTGGGACTGCGACATTGCAGTGGACAGATTGGACACTAAGTGACACTTTTTTGGGGACCAGTGACACCAAGTGTAGGTTCATACTGGGGCAACTTGTCAGGTGACTTGGTTTTACATTTGGCATGTAATTTTTTTTGGGGGGGAGTGTGTCCCCAGGTTTCAGAGGGACTTCCTGTCCCTCTTCCACCTTCCGCCTCGGGGCTGCCTAGGCGACTCCTCCTCTCCTCCTAGGCGGCCCCTCCCTCCTGGCAATCTTCTGGGACACGTCACAGGTCCCAGAAGATTGCCTGGCCACTAGGAATGCGCAGCGCGACTTGCGCATGCACAGTGGGTGCCCGGCCATGAAGCCGGGCCGGGTGCCCACACTAGGAATGTCGGGGCCGTCGGGAGGAGCGGGGAGACGAGCGAGGCTTCGGGAGCAGCCGTCGCTGGACCGGGAGACAGGTAAGTTACTGTTTATTAAAAGTCAGCAGCTACACTTTTTGTAGCTGCTGACTTTTAATAAACAAAAAAAGTGTGGAACTCCGCTTTAAGAACCAAAACATTGAGGTCTTCAATAGTGTGGTCCAGTTGTGAGAAGTGATGTCCCACAGGTGTGCAGAAATCATCTTCTTTATGTTCCTTGATGGAATGTCTGTGTAAATTCATCCTTGTTTGCAATTTCTGTCCTGTTTCCCCAACATACAGTCAGGTCCATAAATATTGGGACATCGACACAATTCTAATCTTTTTCGCTCTATACACCACCACAATGGATTTGAAATGAAACGAACAAGATGTGCTTTAACTGCAGACTTTCAGCTTTAATTTGAGGGTGTTTACATCCAAATCTGGTGAACGGTTTAGGAAATTACAACAGTTTGTATATGTGCCTCCCACTTTTTAAGGGAACAAAAGTAATGGGACAATTGGCTGCTCAGCTGTTCCATGGCCAGGTTTGTGTTATTCCCTCATTATCCTATTTACAAGGAGCAGATAAAAGGTCCAGAGTTCATTTCAAGTGTGCTATTTGCATTTGGAATCTGTTGCTGTCAACTCTCAATATGAGATCCAAAGAGCTGTCACTATCAGTGAAGCAAGCCATCATTAGGCTGAAAAAACAAAACAAGCCCATCAGTGAGATAGCAAAAACACTTGGTGTGGCCAAATCAACTGTTTGGAACATCCTTCAAAAGAAAGAACGCACCGGTGAGCTCACACCAAAAGACCCGGAAAACCACAGAAAACAACTGTGGTGGATGACCGAAGAATTCTTTCCCTGGTGAAGAAAACACCCTTCACAACAGTTGGCCAAATCAAGAACACTCTCCAGGAGGTAGGTGTATGTGTGTCAAAGTCAACAATCAAGAGAAGACTTCACCAGAGTGAATACAGAGGGTTCACCACAAGATGTAAACCATCGGTGAGCCTCAAAAACAGGAAGGCCAGATTAGAGTTTGCCAAACAAAATCTAAAAAAGCCTTCACAGTTCTGGAACAACATCCTATGGACAGATGAGACCAAGATCAACTTGTACCAGAGTGATGGGAAGAGAAGAGTATGGAGAAGGAAAGGAACTGCTCATGATCCAAAGCATACCACCTCATCAGTGAAGCATGGTGGTGGTAGTGTCATGGCGTGGGCATGTATTCCTGCCAATGGAACTGGTTCTCTTGTATTTATTGATGATGTGACTGCTGACAAAAGCAGCAGGATGAATTCTGAAGTGTTTTGGGCAATATTATCTGCTTATATTCAGCCAAATGCTTCAGAACTCATGCACTTCACAGTGCAGATGGACAATGACCCGAAGCATACTGCGAAAACAACCAAAGAGTTTTTTTAAGGGAAAGAAGTGGAATGTTATGCAATGGCCAAGTCAATCACCTGACTTGAATCCAATTGAGCATGCATTTCACTTGCTGAACTGAAAAAAAAACTGAAGGAAAAATGCCCCAAGAACAAGCAAGAACTGAAGACAGTTGGAGTAGAGACCTGGCAGAGCATCACCAGGGATGAAACCCAGCGTCTGGTGATGTCTATGCATTCCAGACTTCAGGCTGTATTTGAGTGCAAAGGATTTGCAACCAAGTATTAAAAAGTGAAAGTTTGATTTATCATTGTTAATCTGTCCCATTACTTTTGGTCCCTTAAAAAGTGGGAGGCACATATACAAACTGTTGTAATTCCTACACCATTCACCTGATTTGTATGTAAATACCCTCAAATTAAAGCTGAAAGTCTGCAGTTAAAGCACATCTTATTTGTTTCATTTCAAATCCATTGTGGTGGTGTATAGAGCCAAAAAGATTCGAATTGTGTCAATGTCCCAATATTTATGGACCTGACTGTAAGATCCTTTTCTGCACCTATTGCATTGAATGAGGTACACCACATTGCTAGAGGTACAACTGTATGATCCCGTGATATTCAAGCTTCCATTTGTGTGTATGTCACTTCTAGATTGATTGATCTGGTTGCACAGTTTGCAACGTTTTTTATTGCAAAGTTTGCTTCCATTATTTGTGACTTCATAATTAGAGTGAAGTTTCCTGCTGATTCGTTTTTGTCTGAGATTGGGTGGTTGCCTGAAAGCCAATATTGGGGGTTGTTGGAATATTTCTTTCAGAATTTCATCTTCTGTTATAATGGGTTCTAAATCTTTGATTATCTCTTTTATCCCTTCTAGTGCTGGGTTGTATGTAGTGACTACAGGGACACGGTTATTTGTTTTTTTCTCTTTGTATTGGAGGAGATTTTCTCTTCGCGTTTTCAAGGCCGTGTTTATGCTGTTGTTGATGGTTTTTTCTTTGTACCCCTTCTTATGGAAGGAGTCTGCCAGTGTTCTGAGATGTTTATCTCTGTCCTCTGGGTCTGAACATATTCAGTGGTATCTGATGGCCTGGCTGTGTATGATGGCCCGTTTAGTGTGTTGGGGGTGAAAACCGGAACCATGGAGATAGCTGCATCGGTCAGTCGGTTTTCTGTATATGGAAGTGTGAAGCTTATCACCCCTGATGTATACTGTAGTGTCTAGGAAGTTGACACGTGTGTTTGAATAATTCATTTTTAGTTTGATAGATGGGTGAAAGGTGTTGATCAATGAGAAAAACTGTTTTAGATTTTCTTCTCCTTCAGTCCATATCATAAAGATATCATCAATATAGCGATAATATCTGTATGGCTTATGTTGTATGCTGTTCAGGAATTTTTCCTTCAGGTCAGCCATAAATAAATTTTCATATTGGGGTGCCATTTTATTTCCCATAGCTGTACCCATAACTTCAGATAGATGCCATTGTTGAAAGTGAAGTAGTTGTGTGCAAGAATGAATTTGATGAGCTGTGTAACATCCTCAGCAGTGTATTTGTGGTTTGGTGAGGATGATAAGAATCTGTGACATGCGGCCAACCCATCCTTGTGAGGGATGTTACTGTACAGAGATTCTACATCCATAGTGACTAGAAGTGTATTTGGTGGTAATTGTTGTAAATTGTTGAGCCTGCTCAGAAAATCAGTGGTGTCTTTCAGAAAACCCGCAGTGTTCATGACTAACGGTTTTAACATATTTTCTACAAGGCCTGAGCTATGTTCAGTAAGTGTATTCATACCTGTTATGATGGGTCTGCCTGGACTTCCTGGCTTGTGGATCTTGGGCAGCATGTAGAAGTCTCCAATTTCTGGATTATCTGGAATCACATTGATAAGTTCTGAATGCACGTGACTTGGTATAGTTGTAATGAGACGTTATAATTGCTTAGTAAAATCCTGGGTCCGATCTAGGGTTGCCACCTTTTCTTCAAGCCAAACCCGAACACTTTTCTTGCGCACTGCATTTTTTTTGTAGTATACACGATAGACAATAGGATTGTAAAAGACCTTGCACAACTTTCGGTGACTTAAGGCCCCTTTCACACTGGGGCTGGCTGGCGGTAGCGGTAAATCCCCGCTAGTTTCAGCGGGGATTTAGCGCTGTAATAGCGGCGCTACGGCACCGCTATGCAGGCGGGTGCGCGGCAATTTTAACCCCCCACAAGGGGTTAAAACGGAGTTAAACGTGCCGGCGCGCCGCGCTACCGAGGCAGTGTGCAGCCGCTTTGGAAGCGCTGCCCATAGTTTTCAATGGGCAGGGGCGGTGGAGGAGTGGTGTATCACTGCTCACCGCCCCAAAGATGCTGCTTGCAGGACTTTTTGTAACGTCCTGCAAGCGCACCGCCCCAGTGTGAAAGCACTCCAGCTTTCACATTGGGGTGGGGAGGTATTTTTGAGGCGCTTTACAGGTGCTATTTTTAGCTAAATAGCGCCTGTAAAGCGCCTCAGTGTGAAAGGGGTCTAAAGAGAGTAGTAACAGGGTGCGCTGTGTATGCCACTGCGCACAGAGGGTGTAGCCACATTGTGTTAACCATGGGAGGGGCCTAAATTAGCCCACCCTACCTACAACACCCCTTACTATCCCCTGCACCCCAACCTTCCACGGACATTCCAAAGTAGCCCATCCTACCTATAGCAACCCACACTATCAACACCACACCAAGTCAATCCCACCAGGTGAGACACCACGGAACCTATACTACCTGACTAAACCTCACAACTCTATCTTACCCGGTAAAACCACACCACAACTATCACACCCAACGATATCCATCCTACCCGATGAAACCTTACAGGCACCTTCCAAC
>BLSH010449655.1:34633-46693 GCA_018402905.1 Glandirana rugosa | reverse complement strand
TGCGAACTGTGGTAGACTTGGTTTATTCAAATAGAACCAGAGTAGTTTGGTGTCATGTACCAAGGTCATTAGGTACAGGAATCAGAAGAACAGAAGTCGTTTGACAAACGCCCGAAAGAACACGTAGTAGAAATCTTCTCCGAAGGAAGACCCTGCTGTCGGTACGTCTGGTTAAACTAAGTCACACGCCGCATACCAGACTCGTGACTGTCCGACTGGGGAAGTTGGAGACGTCGTTACGACCGTCGTTTATGTAGATAAAGGTTCTCTGTTGGTCTGTCGTGCACGTTAGTTGAAGAAACCGGCCGGTACCGCTCCGGACAAGACTCACCTTGGGCAGGACAATTTGGCGACATACCAGAACCGGTGGCACGACGTCGAGTCAAAGTCCCAGAACCTTTAGAAGAATATCGGATCCGGTAGAAATACATCTCGTTGTTAAGAAAAAAAAAAGAATTGTTGCTCTACATAAAGATGGCCTAGGCTATAAGAAGATTTCCAAGACCCTGAAACTGAGCTGCAGCACGGTGGCCAAGACCATACAGCGGTTTAACAGGACGGGTTCCACTCAGAACAGGCCTCGCCATGGCCGGCCAAAGAAGTTGATTGCACGTGCTGTCTGGTTGTCTCTTGGAAATAGATGTATTTGCTGCCAGCATTGCTGCAGAGGTTGAAGGGGTCAGCCTGTCAGTGCTCAGACCATACGCCGCACACTGAATCAAATTGGTCTGCATGGCTGTCGTCCCAGAAGGAAGCCTCTTCTAAAGATGATGCACAAGAAAGCCCGCAAACAGTTTGCTGAAGACAAGAAGACTAAGGACATGGATTACTGGAACCATGTACTGTGGTTTGATGAGACCAAGATAAACTTATTTGGTTCAGATGGTGTCAAGCGTGTGTGGCGACAACCAGGTGAAGAGCACAAAGACAAGTGTGTCTTGCTTACAGTCAAGCATGGTGGTGGGAGTGTCTTGGTCTGGGGCTGCATGAGTGCTGCCAGTCGGAGACTGGGCCGCAGACCAGTATTACAACATAACAACCCCAAACACGACCACTGCCTTGCTAAAGAAGCTGAGGGTAAAGGTGATGGACTGGCCAAGCATGTCTCCAGACCTAAACCCTATTGTGCATCTGTGGGGCATCCTCAAACAGAAGGTGGAGGAGCGCAAGGTCTCTAACATCCACCAGCTCCGTAATGTCATCATGGAGGAGGGGAAGAGGACTCCAGTGGCAACCTGTGAAGCCCTGGTGAACTCCATGCCCAAGAGGGTTAAGGCAGTGCTGGAAAATAATGGCGGCCACAAAAAATTGACACTTTGGCCCCAATTTGGACATTTTCATTTAGGGGTGTACCCTCTTTTGTTGCCAGTGGTTTAGACATTAATGGCTGTGAGTTGGGGTATTTTGAGGGGACAGCGAATTTACACTGTTATACAAGCTGTACACTCACTACTTTACATTGTAGCAAAGTGTCATTTCTTCAGTGTTGTCACATGAAAAGTTATAATAGAATATTTAGAAAAATGTGAGGGGTGTACTTACTTTTGTGAGATACTGTATACTGTACATACTGTTTCGGGGTTCTAAGTAATTTTCAAGCAAAAAAATACAGATTTTTACTTGTAGGAGTGGAGTGCCAGAATAAGTCTGGTCTTCAAGTGGTTAAACTAAAAAGCACAGAGGGTTCAATACTGGTTTAATCCTGCACTGCACACCAGCATAGCAATAGGAAGGCACATATACTGTGGCAATCTATAAAATACAAGGTAACATATAGCTTTTTTTCCAGTTAGGTTTAGATACATTGTAGCCTCCTTGGCTACAGTATATCCCCGAGTGTGGCTCGGGGTGAATTTCCATTACAAATAGCGGTAACCCCGAGCCACACTCGGAATCGCATCGCTGGATCCAGGCAGCGTTACTAACCTTGTCCCTTGGATCCAGCGATGTCCCCCGCTGTGTCTGCGGGCTGTGTCCTCCGCCCGATGCCTCTGTGTGCCGGGCTCCATTCCCTGCGAGCGTCGCGTCACACGGGGGGCGGAGACCGATGGCAAATTCAAATAGTGAAACACACAGCAAACATACAGTGCACTGTAATCTTACAGATTCTATTACTGTATGAAAACATTTCACACCCCCTTTGTCCCTAGTGGTTTGCCCAGTGCCCTGCATGCACTTTTATATTATATTTGTCATTCTTTCTGCCTGGAAACATGACAATGTCCATGGCATCCAAAAAGCGTCCCTTTACATCAAAAGTGTTTTTTGATCAGCTAGAAAACAGCAATAATAAATAAGAATGACTTGCAGAATTGAGTGATACTGATTTTTGGGGAAATTTATCATCAGACACTGAAAGTGACGACAGCGACAATTCTGCAACTGAGCAAATTTCAGTGTTTTTGGTTTGATTACATTATTGAATACATTTTTTATTATTATATTATTATTTTTGATAGTTATTTATAGTTATTTATTATATTATATATATATATTTTTTTCATATATATTATAATTTGTGATTTCGTTATTTCAAACTTTATCATACCCGGGATGTCTACTAGACTCTTGTCTTAAATTAGTTATTCCTAAGAATTACAGGCCTACCATATAAAACGCCAAATTTCTATGCGAAAAAATGTACCGCTTTGAGACGCAAAAATCTGACATAATCATACCACCAGGGAGGTTAATATAGAAAACTTCCTGAACTAGCAGAGTTGCTGTATCAAACCAGAGCAAATAGAGGGTTAAGTGAACAGGGAGGATCCCATTTTATATGGCACTCCCTTTCTGAGAAGTGTTCACAGAAATACTTTCACATTCATCTCTGTATACGGGACAGATCAGCCGCTCCCAGCTTCTCTTCTGTACCGAGTTGAGTTTTTTCCCCAGAATGGCGACTTCTAACCTGAGAGAGGAGCTGAGCTGCTCCATCTGCCTGAACCTTTATAAGGAGCCGGTATCACTGAAATGTGGACACAACTTCTGCCTGGATTGTATAGTGACTGTGCTGGATACACAGGAGAGGAAGGCTATGATTTGTTCCTGTCCGGAGTGCAGAGAGCAATATACAGAGCGCCCTCCGCTGGAGAAGAACAGGAAGTTGTGTAACATTGTGGATAATTACCGATCTGCTCACCCCGAGGACACAGAGGTCTTCTGTACATACTGTAAGCCTCCTGTACCAGCTGCTAAATCGTGTCTGCACTGCGAGGCCTCATTTTGTGATATGCACCTAAGAAATCACAGCAAGTCACAGCATCACATATTAACTGATCCCACCACATCATTTGAGGACAGAAAATGTTCCATACACAAAGAGATCCTGAAATATTACTGCACAGAGGACAGTGCCTGTATCTGTATGTCCTGCTGGGTGGCTGGAGACCACAAAGGACACCAGGTGGAGGTTCTGAATGAGGCCTCTGAGAAGAAGAAAGATATTACTGAGAAGCTGAACAATGAGAGGCGAGAGACTGAGAAGAGAATCCAGAATCTGGGAAATCACAGGATGGGAGAGAAAAGCAAAGCAAATGATGTCACCGGTAGGATCACTGAGCTGTTTAGAGACATCAGGAGACATCTGGATGATGTAGAGAAGGGAGTCCTGAGTGAGGTCTCCAGACAGGAGGAGAAGATCTCCCAGTCAGTCGGTGATTTGATCCAGAAGCTGGAGACACAGAAGAATGAGCTGTCCAGGAAGATTAATGAAATGGAGGCCGTATGTGACATCATGGATCCATTAACTGTGCTAAAGAAAGAAATGATCAGTGATGACATCATTCCTAGGAGTGGTGATGTAAGAGATGCTGGATGTCTGGATGAAGGAATGATCTCAGAAATGCTCCACAAAGGACTTCTCCACTTTACTGACAGTCTGAAAGATCTGAAGATAAAGATACAATTCATAGTAATGGAGAAATCAGATATCTTTCTGGATATAAAAACAGCCAATCATTACATTATTGTAACACAGGATCTGAAATCAGCTACTTACACCGATAAGCCAGAGAACAGACCGGATGTTCCAGAGAGATTTAAATCCTGCCAGGTAATAAGTACACAGAGCTTCTCATCGGGGAGACATTACTGGGAGGTGGATGTGAGCGGAGCGAAGAAATGGCTGATAGGGGTGGTCAGTCACAGCATGGAGAGGAAGATACAGGGAAATGAATCTTATATAGGTTATAATGATAAATCATGGGGTCTGAGCCAAAGAGATAGTCTCTTTACAAAGCACAACAACTCAGGTATAACAATAGACTCCAAATCTTCTCTAAAGACAGTTGGGATCAATCTGGATTATGAAGCCGGTCGTCTGTCCTTCTACCAGCTGTGTGACCCCATCAGACATCTCCACACCTTCACCGCCACCTTCACTGAACCCCTCCATGCTGCTTTTCATGTGTTTAAAAACTCCATCATAAGAATAATATAGTAACAATGTATCAGCTCAGTGCTGGGCTCTCCAGAGTCAGATCACCTATTCAATTTACCACAGGGGCATAGCTTAACCACTTGCCGCCCACCCACCGTCAACTGACAGAGGGGCGGTGCGGCTCTTGACGTTGTCCCAGAACACGTGCTCTTGCACGCCCCCTCGGGACCCCGATCTCTGTAAAGAGCTGCAGCCGTGGCTCTTTAACCATGTGAACAGCTGTGACCAATCACAGCCGGTCACATGTAAGTGCTGTAATCGGCGCTCCTCGCCTCACACTGACAGAGTGTGTGGTGAGGAGAGCCGATCAGTGGCATCTCTTCACAGGGGACAGCTAGGGATGTAATCAGGGTACTGATCATCAGTGCCCTGATTACAATTAGCACCACCAGTGCCAGCAATCAGTGCACACAAGTGTCCACTAGTGCCAGCAATCAGTCCCCACCAGTGCCAGCAATCAGTGCCCACAAGTGCCACCAATCAGTGCCCATTAGTGATGCCAGTCAGTGCTGGCTATTAGTGCTGCCTATCAGTGCTGCCCATCAGTGCCGCCTATCCGTGCCACCCATCAGTGTCCATCAGTGCCACCTATCAGTGCTAATCAGTGCCACCTATCAGTGCCCACAAGTGCGGCATATTAGTGCCTCCTCATCAATGTCACCTAATCAGTGCCAATAAGTGCCGCCTCATCAGTGCCCATAAGTGCCACCTTATCAGTGCCCAACAGTTGCGCCTCATCAGCACACATCAGTGAAGGAGAAAAATTAATTATTTACAAAATTTACTGACAGAAACTTAAAAAACGTTTTTTTTCAAAATGTTCAGTCTTTATTTTTTTAGTAAGAAATAAAAAACCCAGCAGTGATTAAATACCACCAAAAGAAAGCTCTATTTGTGTGAAGAAAACAATAAAAAATCTTACATGGTTACAGTGTAGCATGCCCACGCAATTGTCATTCAAAGTGTGACAGCGCTGAAAGGTGAAAAATGGCCTGGGCAGGAAGGGGGTACAAGTGCCCAGTATTGAGGTGGTTAAAGTGACACTAAACAATATCCGTGTTTTTTTTTAAATAATCCATACAGGTCTACTACTTAAGGGCCCTGTAATCTATTTTCATGAATTTGTTTCTTACTGTGTTTTTCTGCCTCTCTGTAACATCCTACATGAATTCCCAACCCTCTCCTTTCCCCCCCTCACTTCTGTTTCTTTGGAATGAGCAGTGTAAGTTAGTTGTAGTCATGTACACTGCACATCCCATAGTCCATACTCCATCACAGGAGTGAGCAAGAGAGGGTGGCTACATTCCTACATACAGTGGGATCATGAGGAACAACCATATCTACCCTCTAACAGAAAGTCAGATTACAGCAGCAAAAAAAAAAAAAAAAAAAAAAAAGGATTTGGAGGAGTCTGACAGCAATAGAAAGTACTTTTTGGGTTAATAATACATACGGTGTTTAACAACCCAAAAAAAAAGAATAAATGCTGCTCCAATCTCTTTAATGTGCAATTAGCAGCATGGTGCTTTTGCTTTTTAAATTATCCTTCTGTATCCCCTAAAATACCTGTTTGATAATGCCAGGTCATGACTTCCTCCCCCTGAGTGCTGACTCCCCTTGTATATAGCTTATCCTGAGAGCTCGTGGTCTATGCAGATTATGTTACTCCCAGCTCTCCTATCTCCTGTGTGCCTGTCTTCAACTCCACCCTCCTCCCCCTCCCTCTTTCTCTCGTAGCTTCTCCTCTCTGCTCTCTTAATTAACTCTAAAAGCTCCTATTTCCTCTTTATTAGAAGAAGTTCCTGGTGTCAGTGTTATATCAGAAATATTCTTATCTGTATAGATAACACAGCACGGCTCTCTCTCCAGCTGACATCAGCAGCAGTGCTCAGCCCCTCCCTCAGGACTTCTGAGCTGAAAGAGAAAAGCTGAAAAACTAAAACTGATCCTAGTAAGGTGTGTTATCTATACAGAGAAGTGTATCCAGCAGTATATGGGAAGGATTTCCCACGTTAGGACCAGAGCACTTTTTGCGATTCGGCACTGCGTCGATTTAACTGACAATTGCGCGGTCGTGCGACGTTGTACCCAAACGAAATTTGCATCCTTTTTTCCCCACAAATAGAGCTTTCTTTTGGTGGTATTTTATCACCCCTGCGTCATTTCTGATCACCGCTATAAACAAAAAAAGAGAGACAATTTTGCAAAAAAAACAATATTTTTTTACTTTTTGCTAAAATACAAATCCAAAAAAATATATAAAAAATAATTTATTAATCGGTTTTGGCCGATTTATATTCTTGCTCATATTTTTGGTAAAAAAAAATTGCAATCAGCGTTTATTGATTGGTTTGCGCAACAGTTGCCACGTTTACAGACCATGATAATTCATTTCTGGCCTTTTTACATTTTTTTTTTACTAGTAATGGCGGCGAACTGCGATTTTTATCGGGACTGTGATATTGCAGCGGACAAGCCGGACATTTTTGACACTTTTTTGGGACCAATGACATTTATACAGCGATAAGAAATTTAAATATCCACTGATTACTGTATAAATGTCATTGGCAGTGAAGATTTTAACCTGCAGAGGGAGATCTAGGGGTTAACTGTGTTCCCTAGGCGTGTTCTAACTGTGAGGGGGTTGGGCTGTCAGGGGCATAAGAGATCTAACTGATCCCAGTGACAGGGATCTCTTACATGCCGCCTGATAGAGCGGGGAACTGCTGTGTTTACATCGGCAGTTCCCCGTTCTTTCCCTCTGGCAGCTCATTGTGGCTCGCCGGCGGAGATCGGGTCCGCCCGAGCCATGGGCACACTCACGCAGAGTGCAGCAGGCATGAGAGCGTGCCGCCGGCGGTGTGCTCTTGCCCTCTAGCTGCATGTCCGCGAATCGCCACTTATTTACGGCGATTTGCGGAATGTATCCACACTGCCACAGTAAAAAGCCAGTGCGCAGTCGGGAACCGGATATATATGTTATAACACAGACACAGGGCAACTTCTTGTTATAATACAGAGCGGATGGGAACTTTTTATAAAGTGGCTTAACGAACACTTTAATATAATATATTTTAAACCTGAGTTTGAGTCACTTTATTCCTGTAACCTGTCTGATACGAATTAGATACAAAACTGCATCCAAAATCTCAGTATCAGGAAACAAATACATTTTATTTATTTATATTTATAAACTATTAATGAGATCAATCTAAAAACTATGACTGTACTCCATAACCTCATGTTTCGTTAGGTCCAACACATATCGTCTTATTTAATTGTTCAGACCGCAGTGATGATGTGTGCGGTGCAGTAAATCACAGGAACCAATCAGAATTCACTTATGTGGATGTTATCATTTGCTGCACTAATCACACCTTGTTTGGTTTTATTAAACAAGCCCAACGGTGTCATATAAAGAGGAAATTGTTGTAAATTATATTTCCATAAAATAAATGATTTTCTCGAAGCATTAAAGTAAGGCAGGCTCCATAAATCAGTTACCTTATTTACAGTTTGTTCCCATTGGGGTAAATAAGGGCTTTGTTATTGATAACCATATCATACGGCATCGCCGCCTTGATTCAATATAATTTGCTATGTATCTTATCTCTTGTATCTAGTGATGCTTTTCTTTACTCCGGAGATGCTATTATAACTTTTGTATTTGGTGCTGGTTGTAAAAGTTGTAAAAGACGTACTTATCTATATTTACATATATCTGTGTAATTATATGTTGTATGAAAATGTGAAAACTCAATAAAAATGTTATAATTAAAAAAAAAAATAAAATAAATGATTTTGTGATGGCAGATATGTGTGCTCTGGTGATTAGATTTAGCAAATTGTTTTAAATATCGGATTTTATATTTTTGATTATTTAAAGTGTGTTAAATCCTAACAATACATTTCTCTTACTTGCTACCTTTGGGACTGTTAAAGCAGAGTTCCACCCAAAAGTGGAACTTCCGCTTTGGGGGAAGGTGACCCCTTGACATGCCACAATTGGCATGTTATTTTTTTTGGGGGGGGGCAGAGACCCTGTTTTCACAAAGTCCCAGGTCCACTACCTCTCCTGGTGCCACAGAACCGGAAGGAAGTTCACCTTCCCCCCTCCCACCCAGCGATCTTCTGGGACACGTCACAAGTCCCAGAAGATACACCGGCCATTCACAGCGCGCAGCACGACTCGCACAAGCGCAGTGTGCACCCCCGGCTTTGAAGCTAAAGCCAGGTGCCCACACTTGTGATGCCGGCGCCGTAGAGGAGGAGGGGGAGAAGAGCGAGCCCTTGGGCGGCCACATCGCTGGACCGCGGGACAGGTGAGTGTCCGATTGTTAAAAGCTACACTTTTTTGTAACTGCTGACTTTTGACTGGGTGAAACTCGCCTTTAATTATACCTTTAGGAGATTTTCATATATTTGTTTTGAAATTCAAAGCTGTGCATGTTACGATTTCAAGGAGTCTAATTATACCTCCTAGTTCTTCACTTGGACTACAGAATAATGAATGTCTATGCTGCAGAGGTGGGAGTTATTGAGAGGTGTAGCAAAAGACAACTGGCAGGGCTGACAGCTCACAACAGAAAATTAGGAGCTGAGTGCACTTCTGGCAGATGAACGGATATTTTTCTCTACTTGCTGGGACTTTAAAGGGCTAAAACATGGGGAAATGTGCATGTACTGCAGAGATGTGCTGCATATATATGCTTTTTTTTTAAAATTTGCCCTAACATACGCTTTAGATGAGCGTCTGGAAAAACAAACAAACATACATGCAGAAACATACTAAGAAAAAACAAAACAAAAAATTTATAGTATATACAGTATTTTGGTTATTGCTTAGGCCCCTTTCACACGGGCTTATCCATTAGCGAACTCCACTCTGCTCAGCAGGGATAGCTCCGCTGATACCCGCTGAGCAGGTGGATGACAGATCTGTCTCTGCTCGCTGTGCAGAGACAGATCCATCAGAGCTCCACTCTCCTCTATGGAGATCGGATGACAACGGATTGCCTGTCCATTGTCATCCGATCCGCTCCGATACGATTCTGCAGACAGATGGAAAATAGAGTTTCCATCCATCTGGATTTCACAGACAGGATCGGATCAGAGAGCGGCAGATGTCAGTTGACATGTCTCCGCTGACATCCGCAACTCCATAGGGCTGCATGGAGCATCTGCTCAGATCCACCTGAAAAGCAAACAGGTGGACCTGAACAGAATGCCCATGTGAAAGGGGCCTAAGGCTCGATTCACGTCAATGCATTTTGCTTTTCAGCGTTTTTTCACTGCTTTTTGCTGTGCTTTCTGCGTTTATTTACCGCGTTTTTACCGCGTTTTGTGGTTTTTTTATATAATATTTTATTTTATTTTTTGGGAAACTTTTGTTGCTAGGCAGATTTAAAACACAAAAAACTCAGTAAAAACGCAGCACTTGCATGGCCATTGAAGTCTATTACATGCAAAACGCTGCTTTTTGCATGAAAAAAAGTGCCCGACACCTTTATAAAAAAGGCAGAGGCACTAAAAAGCATTGGCGTGAATGTGTTCCATGGGAACCCATGTTAAAAAAATTCCCTGCATTTCTGCAAACTGCAAAATGCATCAAAAAAGCACTAGTGTGAATGGAGCCTAAGACATATAGGGGGTAATTATGCCTTCGCGCAAATTTTAACGCGCAGAATCGCAAATTCGCGCTGGTTAGCGCGAAAATGGAATTCACTAAAGCCCTGAGGGAGAAAATAGTCCCAGAATCAAATTCACTATAGCGCCCAAACAGCAGTGACTGACTAAAAAACTAGTCGTGGTAGAAGCAAGGGGATTGCACATGAAAATAATGTTTAGAGCATGATAGGATCACCTAAATTGTTTCTAAAAATGTAGTATCTTGTTTAATGATGATCTGCTTTTAAATTGTTTAAAAAAGTGATACATAACCTGAAAAAGGGGGAATTTGGCTCTTTTCAGACTTTCAATGATATTTCAGGTTATAGAAAAACCTGAAATATCATTGAAAGTCTGAAAAGAGCCAAATTCCCCCTTTTTTCCTGACTATTCATCAGCACAACTGAGCTCAGACAAGAAAATTCCCTCATTTTAACTCCCATGCCTTTTTTAAAGGGCGGTATAGTAAATTCGCAAATTCGCACTTGCCTATAATGCCTTTTTGAGAAGGCAAATTCGCGTTGGCTAATATGCCTTCTTAAGAAGCCCAATGCAAGTTTTAGCCATTGATTCTTATGGTACAATTGTAACTTCCCTAAAAAAATCCTTTTCATGTTGAGATGAAATGTATCTTTCTCTCAAACAAATTGTCCCTGCAACAATGTTGCTATTTCATCATCTAATTTGTTTTTAAAAATGTTACAATGTGCAATCTTCTCATGTTTTTCCCCGTCTTTTGCTTGTTGCTGTCCATCTCATAAAAATCTTTTCCTAAACTCACACAGGTATCTTCACAAAGCACAAACAATAGATAATAAATAATAATAATAATATAATAAATAATAATACTACATATAATAAATAATAATAATAATAATAAATAATAATACTACATATAATAAATAATAATAATAATAAATAATAATAATAAAAAAGCTGTTGCAATAATATCACTGTTTTAAACTTCAAGCATCACCAAATAGCACAGAATAAACTCCAGACTGATGTAATTCCACCACCTATATGTACAAATAAATGCAGTCTATGTGTATTTATGTGTAGGAGGGCTGCACACTTGGCAGATTGGTGGCTAACAGCTTAATGCTTCTACCTAGGACCATAGAGGTTCTGTGTTTGCATCCCGAGCATGTCACTTCATGTAGAGAGGTTTTCTGTTCTCATAACGCATGTCCTTACCAAAATGATGTCTACATGTAGTATTTATGTGTAGGAGGGTTCCACCACTATTGCAGATTGTGTCATATGTTTTCTATGGGCAAGGACTATAATCAGCCTTAACATTTCCCAAAATGAGAGATGTTCTATAGCAGAATGCTCACAGTACTGAGCCATAACAAACCTTCAAAACAGATGGCAAATGCCAGAAACAGGTTGTTCAATGGTTATCCAACCTTCCACAGCACATCTGCATTGGTTCATTTATTGCACCTCTGAGACTTAGGACTGTTTGACATCACAGCAATGGATGCTCCATGAATATGGCTAAGGGCTTAGCACTTCTGCTGAGCAAAGCCGGGGTTCATAGGTTCAAATCCCAAACATGCTATGTCCTGTAGAAAGGCTGCCAGCTCTTCCTGTGTTGTTAAACATAACTTATGTCCTTCCCCGAGTTTTATATAAATGTAGCATTTATGTGGACGAGGGTTCCACCACCATTGCAAATCTTGCACAATCTGCGATCTTGCCAAAAGTATTGGGACACCTGCCGTCTTCACGATTCGGGAATCGGTATAAGTACCTCGTAGGTAACGACACTACAGTTTGTCAGGATTCAGAGTCTCCACGTTATTTACTTGGTTACGTCTACACGACACCTTCCAACCTATTGGTAACTTGTTGGACAAAGACCGTAAACGGTAGACAAAACTTCCAAACAATACCGAGTCATGACACTCGTAAGACGATATCTTGTAGAGAGTAAAACCCTTTAC
>BLSH010449655.1:16033-28373 GCA_018402905.1 Glandirana rugosa | reverse complement strand
GTTCAGTGTGGTTTCAACGTACTGAAAGTTCAGTGTGTTCACAATGTTGTGGGCAAACTGCATTACTTTCAGGATAACACCTTTTGACTTAAGCCCCATTCACACTTGTGTGACTTGAAAGTCATGCAACTTTGGTGTGACTTGAAGCAATTCCCAATGTAATCTTGAGGTCTAGGGACCACAAGTCATATCAAACTCAGACCAAAGTAGTTCAGGGACTAATTTGAAGTTGATACCACTTGAAATCAGACAGCTATGAATCCTACTCATTGGAAATTACGGGGTCCAACTTGACAGGCGTCTCTGCAGTCCCAAGTTGCAGAACAAGTTGCACAAGTGTGAAAGGGGCCTTAGATATCCATCCAAAAGTGGAAGCTCTGCTTATCTCTCTCCGGCCCTTCAGATGCCACGTTTGGCACCTCTTCCGGGGGGGGTACCTGTTTTGGACATTTACCTGTCCCCACTTCCAACAGACCTCACTGCAGCGAGGTATGCTAGAAATTTGTCACCCCTCCTCCTTCCCTGCTGCTAGGCCATTCAGAAAGCGCAGTGCCCTTTGTTCATGCGCAGTAGGGAATCGGCAATGGAGACAACAGCACCTGAGAGCCAATGGAAACATGGACTGGGGTGCCAACATCAATATCTTCCAGGACAGTGTCCTAATAATTAAAGTCAGCAGTCGCAGGATGTGTAGCTGCTGACTTGTACATTTTCTGTGGTGGGGCGGCTGAGGCACCACTTTATTATCAGCTTGGTTACCTAGATTGGTGAGCTGGGATTGAGCCCCGGCTATCACATGGTACTTGGGCACCAACAACCTGTACCATGTGAATAGCTTCCGTGAATGGTCCGTGATGAAGCTTTGACACAGGAAGCGAAACGCGTTGACGTCACTTCCGGTCTTTCGTAGCCGATTGCATCACGCCCGGCGACGGCGTAGGAGAGGCGGACGCTACCTCATTGTCTGCACGCTGTGATATTGATGCGATTTTAAAGCCTTCATTCTGTAAGTGATTTCTTTTATGCGCAATAAAATCTTATCTTGTACGGTACGCACTATGGTTGTCCCTCTGCTCTTTTGAGACATTAAGGTCGGCCATCAGTTGGGAAAGGAGCCCTATTTGTCTGGTGCAGTGTTCAGCCGGGAACCATCGTTCACCACGATCTAGCCTATCTGACCTGCTGACTGAAAAGCAGTGGGTCCATTCGCTCTGGTGAGTGGGGACACAAGAGGGATCCTGGCACCTGGCACGTTTTATGCACCCATTTGCATTGATTTATTCTACTTCACTGAAGAGCACTTATGGTCACTTTAATAGATCAATGGTTGATTTTTTATAAATTTTTTATGGACACTTATGGTATCTATTATGGTTGATTTTCACCTATTTTTTATGGACACTTATGATTATTAATGGTTGATTTGAAAAATTTTTATGTACACTTAAGGATTTTTGTGTTAAAATTGATTAAGGTTTGTAAGTTCATCACTATTATATTATATGTTGTTGGGGTGGCGCTGAAATTTTTGGGTATCATCTAATCCGGCTTATTGCCGTTATTACAGCAGCCTCCTTAGGAGAAAGGGGAGATAAGAATAACACCCCCCTCCATAAAACATCCAGCGTACACTCACTAGTACCTAAATATTTAATTTGTCTTGGCGCAATCAGTTTTTTTAATTATTATCTGTGAATAGCTTCAGCTAATCACAGTTCAGTAGTAATCCCAGCTGACACGAATGTCAAATAATTCTGACTGTTCAAAGTTTGGCTGGTACATTGATTTGTATTACCATACAAGCCATTAGGGCCGGTTCACATTTGAGCCTGACAATTCGCCTCAATGCTGTGCAAGGGAACCGTTCTAATAGGAGCGAATCACTTCGCTCCGCCTTAGAAAAATGGTTCCTGCACTATTTTCAGGGCGATCTCAGCGTGGCTTGCATTGACTTCTATGATAGAAGTCTCCTCACAAGCCGCGTTGAGATCGCCTCGAGCAGGGCGACTTGCTTCGTCCTGGCAAGTCGCGCCGCTCAAGTGTGAACCGGCCCTTACAGCAAGCCTATATGATACATTTAAACAAGACTATCTAAAGCCTCATACACACGGGACGACGATCGTATACAACAGGTCGTACGAACGACCGTTGTATACGAAATCGATAGTTAGTACACGCGATTAGAACAGCCGACGTACGACGGTCGTACAATGGAAGTCGTATGAGCAAACTAGAAAACGTGGTCGTACCAACAAGCGGTCATATGACCGTTGTATCGTGTGTACAGAGAAGTTGGTACAACAAGTTGTATTGTGCAAAACACGCATGCTCAGAAGGCAGAAATGGCCGGATGCTAATTACATTGACCTGAACATTCTTTCTGACGTCGTACGATCGTGTAGTGCAGTCAGTATGCTAGATACAACAGCCAACATACGATTTGAGACAATTGTACGTACGATCGTCCTCCCGTGTGTACGAGGCTTTACTCACAGAGTAGTTCGATGGTATGACCTTCTGAAACTTGCATTGTACTCAGCATTAGATGTTGAAAATATGCGAACGCATATTCGCCAATTAGCCAATGCCCATCAGTTTGTTTGTTCCATACTATGAATTCTTTATGCATGCAATGGTATGTACATATTCAATAACATTATGATGTGGAATTGGAATAATCACACACTAGTTAATGTGCTGGCAGTTAGTTTGTAGAGAATTTTCACAATCCAAGATTAGTAAATGTATTTTCTATGGCTGGTTGTGATCAACTTCATAGTGTAGTGGTTCCTTTGAATACCTTCAAAGCTTACAGCTACAGGTTCAGATCCTATCGGTGCCATCCTTGCATTGTAATTGGCATTATATTCTGAAAATATGTGAAGGCATATTCGCCAATGCCCATCAGTTTTATTATTTCCATACTATGAACTTATGCAATGGTATGTACATATTCAATAATATAGTGTGGAATTGGAATATTCACACACTAGTTAATGTGCCAGCAGTTAGTTTGTAGAGAATGAAGAGAATACAAGATTAGTAAATGTATTATTTTTGTCTGGTTGCAGTCAACTCTATAGTGTAGTGGTTTATTCTGATACGTTCAAACCTTACAGCTCCAGGTTCGGATCCTACAGATGTCATCAGCACACCTTGCATTCTATGCAGCATTTTATTTTGAAAATATGTGAAGGCATATTCACCAATTAGCCAATGCCCATCATCAGTTTAATTGCTTCCATACTATGAACTTTTGCAATGCATGCAATGGTATGTACATATTCACTAATATTATAGTGCACAATTAGAATAATCACACTCTAGTTAACATGGCAGCAGTTAGTTGTAGTCAAGTCTATAGTGTACTGGTTTATTCAAAGCTTATAGCTACAGGTTCGGATCCTACAGATGTCATCAGCACACCTTGCATTCTATGCAGCATTATATTTTCCATTTTGCTGCAGTAGTTCCCATACACTTTTTTCAAGCTAATCATGTTCATACAAGCCTTCAATGGATTCTGCAGGTTCAAGCCCAATTGACATCAGCTATTCCCATATAAGAAGGCATATTCGCGGCAATAGCGCGATTCTGCACGTTCGCATATTTGATATGCTAATTGCCTTTAATGGGCGTTATATTTTAGCGTTATGCGATCGCATATTCGCGATATAGTGAATTAGCCCCTAAGTAACACTTTTGGGGACCAGTGACACCAATACAGTGATCAGTGCTAAAAAATATGCACTGTCACTGTACTAATGACAGGGAAGGGGGATAACAGCGGCGATTAAAGGGTTAAATGTGTCCCTAGGGAGTGCTTTCTAACTGCGTGGGGATGCTTTAACTGTAAGAAGACAGATATCTGTCTTCCCTACTAACATAACGGCAATCTGCCTTGTTTACATTGGCAGACTGCCATTCTGCCGTGGGTCCCAGTGGATATCAAGTGATTGGCTCCCTCTGATTGGCTCCCACTGTGCCCAATCTTGTATGTGATTCTGCACATAGGAGCTGCCGCCTTGCAATAACTGTACACGGAGTGGTCTTCATCCAGTTAATCATTGTTGAAAACATTGATCTTTGCAAGTAATCTAAAGGCTGGTACATACTACTAGTTTTAATTGCGTTCAACCCAGAGAGTTGAACAAAAAAAAAACTGTCTGCTCTAGTCATCGCTGCTGTACTAGCGATCTGATGTTAGTACAGCGATCTCCCCTGTTGAGCAATTGTGTTCTGACAGGGGAATGGCCCATGCCAGAACACTGAGCCATTGGATTAGAGTGCTGGTCGTGAGCCAGTTGACTGCTGGCTATCCAGCATTCTTGTCTGACAGAAGCCAGCCAATCACCTGGCTTCCGTTGGACCGGCTGCCATACACACAGGCTGAATATCGGCCAGTTTTTACTGAACCAGCCAATGTCGGCCAGCATCCGACGTGTGAGTACAGGGCTTTAAAATGAACCTGTCACAAAAGTGGACATTTCAAGTCAAGCAAATTATAAAAAATATATAGGCATATGTAAAGTATGTATAACGTTTGACTTTTTTTCCAGTAAACACTGAATTTATTCTCAATTATAAATACATTTTTTGCTCATACATACACTTTAAACACTTGCTGACCGCCCGCCGCAGTGTGACGGTGGCAGAATGGCTCGATATCGCGAAACGCTGTCACCTGACGGCGGCTGAGATAACTAGTATTGTGAGCGCGCGCCGCCGGAGGCACGTTCACTGTGTTCCGGGGGGGCCAGGGAGCAGGTAGGGCGGACTCTATCGCCACCGGCTACCCGAGACCCCCCCTTCCCCCGGAGCAACAGAACGGGGGTCTGTGTATGTAAACACGGATCTCCATTCTGACAGAGGAGGAAGGACTGTGATCACAGGCTTCCTGTATATGGAAGCCATGATCACTCCCCTCCCCCTGCCACCCCGCACCAATAAAGTTAGAACACACTGAGGGAACACAGTTAACCTTTAGAGCGCCCCCTTCAGGTTAACCACTTCACTGCCAATGG
The DNA here is from genome assembly GCA_018402905.1 of Glandirana rugosa. Lineage (NCBI taxonomy): Eukaryota > Metazoa > Chordata > Amphibia > Anura > Ranidae > Glandirana > Glandirana rugosa. The sequence goes on along the minus strand of BLSH010449655.1, from coordinate 23,349 downwards.
CATTTACACAGTAATCAGTGCATTTTCATAGCACTGATCGCTGTATAAATGCCAATGGTCCCAAAAAAGTGTCAAAATGGTCCGACATGTCCGCCGCAATATCGCAGTACCGCTAAAAATCGCAGATCGCTGCTATTACTAGTAAAAAATTTAAAAAATATAAACCCCAGAAATTAATTCTCATCATTCATAAACGCAGCAACTTTTGCGCAAACCAATCAATAAACGCCAATTGCGATTTTTTTTTTTTTTACCAAAAATATGAGGAAGAATATAAATTGGCAAAAACCGATGAAAAAAAATGTTTTTTTAGTTTTTTTTTTGGATTTGTATTTTAGCAAAAAGAAAAAAATTTTTTTTGTTAAATTGTCGCTATTCTTTTGTTTATAGCGGTGACCAGAAATGACACAGAGGTGATCAAATACCACCAAAAGAAAGCTCTATTTGTGGGGGAAAAAAAGGATGCAAATTTTGTTTAGGTACAACGTTGCACGACCGCGCAATTGTCAGTTAAAGCGACGCAGTGCCGACTCGCAAAAAGTGCTCTGGTCCTAAAGTGCGAAATCCTGATGATTATTGCGAAATAAGATGATTATTGCTTAGTCATATAATCTTGTGAATGTTACTTATTGCAATTATTAGCCATAGAATATAGCAAGATTTCTGCTAACCTTGCTAAGTTACTACTTTGATATATATTCAGCGCGGCTCCATTGTGTTTATTGACTAATACACCTAGGACTTATTGTTGACTGGTGCCGACACAGCGAGGCCAAGTTGTGGGCCCAGATAGAGCAGGCCCAAACTTGGATTCCCTTAAATCCACATCTTTGAAGAACCATCCCTTGATAGGGAATACGCTTGCCACCAGCGCCCCGAGCCACGCAGAAGTCATCCCTCATCACACAGAGATCTTCCTTATGTCAATCCTAGGTAACCCCCGGTTCCCACCGGGCCTACATGGTCCGGAATTTGACACACTGCGCCAAAACTCCTATGAAACTGACTCAAAATTTCAAATAGGTAGTAGGTGGCCCTCACTAAACGAACAAACTAATATATCTGGACCGTTCTGCCTTCTGTTTTGGAGCGCTATACGGATGCATAACTTCCTACATTCATTGCCCCCCCGCTCAGACTTACAGCTGCCAGCTAACTAGTTTATAGGAATATTGCTTGGATAGGGAGCCCCTTCCTTGAACCCTATCCAAGATGTACGCTCTGCTGACTACTCCACCTGGTCCATTATCCCTACCCTGTTTGCAGAAATGGGAGGAGGATCTAGACTGCGTCTTTACCCAAACTCAGGTTCAGAATATAACCAATTTAGCTCTCAAATCATCAATTTGCATTAGGATACAGGAGACCAACTTCAAAATACTGACGAGATGGTATCTTACACCTATGTGATTGCACCATTTCTACCCAAATACCTCAGATCGTTGCTGGCGATGCGGGAGAGACAGAGGAACACTGTTGCATATTTTTTGGTCCTGTACCAAGTTATCCAAATTTTAGTCAGATGTACGACCATTACACAAACGTTCACGGAAGCGGTCATACCAGCAGACCCAGCTTTCTTTTTATTACATGTATCTAAGATCCCACTGAAAAATTATAAAAAGTCACTTGTACGCCATCTGGTGAATGCGGCAAAGTCCTGCATCCCCTTATACTGGAAACGCTCAGACCCACCCACGGCTGCCCTCTGGATACAGAGAGTGGAAGAAATGAATAGAATGGAAGATTTGGTACTAACTTCCCAACACAAACGGGAGAGGTACTCCAATACCTGGAGACAGTGGAATCTCTTTATGCTATCAGATGAAGGCAAGGTGGCACTAGAAACCTAAATATCTACAGAGACAAACTGGTGTATCGGTATCCCCACCGGCCCGGGTGGGTAGAACTCCCCCTTTTCCATTCTCTACCCCCTCTTTTTTTTTTTTCCCTTCTCTCTCTCTCTATCTCATTTCCCTTTTTCCTTTTGTTCTAAATTCTATTCCTGACCTGAATACAGGTCACTTGCGAAGGCAAAGGCATGGTAAAGGGTAAGCGTTATAAGAGCTGTACAGCACTTTGCGCTGTACCTGCAATGCAGGACTGTAAATTGTAAGCTCTTGGGCCTCTTCGGAGGCAAGGATTCGCAATGTATCTTACTAATCGCAGCCTTGTTATAAGATCTTGGATTGACCCTATGATCACTGTTGTCGGATAAATGGGAAACTATTCCCGCACTGTTTTGTATTGGTTGTTCCACAAAAAAACAAAATAAAAACTATATTTGAAAAAAAATACACCCTTTTGTTCAGCCTACTGTATCCTCCATTTATGCTATATAGCAGGGGTCTCCAAATGTTCTAAACAAGGGGCCAATTTACTGTCCTTCACACTTTGGGGGGAAGGGCAGACTGTGGCCAGTGGGAGTAGAAAATGTCTTGGTGTCAATAGGAGTAAACAATGCCACATTTTAAGTGAGAGGGATAATTCCCCATCATTGGTATCAGTGGGAGGAATAGTGCCCCACCATTTGTGTCAGTGGGAGGAATTGTGCCCCATCATTGGTGCCTGTGAGAGGAATCGTACCCCATTGTTGGTGTAAGTGAGAAGAATAGTACCCCATTGTTGGTGTCAGTGGGAGGAATAGTGCCTCATTGTTTGTATCCGTGATAGAAATAGTGCCTCATTGATGGGGTCAGTGGGAGGAATAGTGCCTCATTGTTGGTGTCAGTGGGAGGAATAGTGCCCCATTATTTGTGTCAGTGGGAGGAATAGAGCCCCATCATTGGTATCAGTTGGAGGAATAGTGCCCCATTATTGGTATCAGTGGGAGGAATAGACCCCCATCATTGGTATCAGTGGGAGGAATAGTGCCCCATCGTTGGTATCAATGGGAGGAATAGTGTCTCATCATTGATGTCTGTGAGAGAAATAGTGCCCCATCATTGGTGTATGTGAGAGGAATAGTGCCTCATTGTTGGTATCAGTGGGAGAAATAGTGCCCCATTGTTGGTGTCAGTGTGAGAAATAGTGCCCCATTGTTGGTGTCGATTGGAAGGAATTGTGCCCCATCGTTGGTATCAGTGGGAGGAATAGTGCCCCATCATTGGTATCAGCGGGAGGAATAGAGCCCCATCATTGGTATCAGTGGGAGGAATAGTGCCCCATCGTTGGTATCAATGGGAGGAATAGTGCCTCATTGTTGGTATCAGTGGGAGAAATAGTGCCCCATTGTTGGTGTCGAATGGAAGGACTAGTGCCCCATCGTTGGTATCAGTGGGAGGAATAGTGCCCCATCACTGGTATTCCTGGGAGGAATAGCGCTCCATTGTTGGTGTCAGTGGGAGGAATAGTGCCCCATTATTGGTGTCTGTGAGCAGAATAGTGCCCCATTGTTGGTGTCAGTGGGAGGAATAGTGCCCCAAGTCAAGATAAAGGTAATCAAAGGGTAACATCTAGCCCCTGGGCCGCACTTTGGAGACTACTGCTATATAGCAAAGGTGGATAAATCTCCCAGTACATCTATTGCTGTCAGAACAGCACAACAGTGGCTGCATCTGATTAGATAAAGCCACAGTTCGGCTGACAATATTCCACCTGGCTTTTTAGATCAAAGCACGTCCGGCAGAAAGGGGCCGACAGGGTCACTTGCTAAGCAAATCTTCCTCAGGAACCGGATGAACATTTAAACAGTGTATAGCCAGCTTAAGAAACAAATGACCCGGCATTGGAGAATAACAGTAAGACCCCTTTCACACTTGGCGGATTCTGTGTGCATTTGATTCCAATCAGCAGGGGATCAGTTCACAGATCCCCTGCTGATCGGAGCAGAAGGTACTTTTAAGGGAGCCACTGCTACAGAGGGAGCCAGAATACGGACTCTCTCACTACCAGAGGACCAGTCACCCGAGCTTGGTACCGCTCCTCACTACTTTTCATTCCCAGCAGTTCATGGTTACCTGTAGCAACCACATTCCTCCTCCCACTCAATTGCTGAGTAAACCTTTTGTGGTGCCCTTCTTCTTCTACCCCATGTGTGCTTTACAAGCCCCATTCTTCCAGATACACCATGTACCTTCATGCACCCCTTTCGAATAACTTTATACCAGGCTTAGAACAGTTAAAATACTTTACTGAAGACGTCTGCAGCATTACAGTCTCATAGTGCAAAACATGTTTCCCTCACAAGCTAATGTTAGGCTGCCCAGGCATACCTTTCCAGGTAGTCGTCCATAGCTGGAAAAGTCCTTGGTGAGGTGGTTTCCTGTATGGGCAGTTCATAGTTTGCTGGAGGCTACATCCTCACAGGTGGGCTCTTCATTCTCTTCCCATGCAGTCCTTATGTCTCGCCAACCTTCCCCCTATTTATATGTACCACAGGATGGAGGGCAGAACCCAGAAAAGCCCAGGAAATGCAGAACTGACGTTAACCCTTCTCCACCCAGGTAGCCCAGTTAATAACTACAACAGCAGCAGCACACCATTAATGGGACCTACATGCTGCCCTTTAACACTCGACTACCCTCTGATCCAATCTGCCTAAACAAAAGAGGATTTTTTTGTTAGCGGGCCTAATTAGACCAAGAGGTTTGCAGGTGTAAACAGACACAAGTTTACACCAGAAGAGACAAAAGGCACACAAGGGCGCACTGGCCTAGCGCATTATCCTTGATAAAATGTATTTAATAAAAGTCATAACAACATACTCACAAACAAAAATCGTAAACAAGCATTTTCAGTATTAGAGCGGGTAAGGCCCAATCCACCGTCTCCTACTGGTATCCTGGCTGACACGTTTCGAGGCCGTGGCCTCTTCCTCAGAGCCTCAGGTATCCTGGAAGGGCTGGCCTCGAAACGCGTCAGCCAGCCCATCCAGGATACTAGTAGGAGACGGTGGATTGGACCTTACCCGCTCTAATACTGAAAATGCTTGTTTACGATTTTTGTTTCTGAGTATGTTTTTATGACTTTTATTAAATACATTTTATCAAGGATAATGCGCTAGGCCAGTGCGCCCTTGTGTGCCTTTTGTCTCTTCAGTTTCCGGGACTACCCCAGTCCATCAGGTGGCAGCACGGCGGCACGTTATCTGGCTTTGATATTAGTCGCCTGTCAGCATCTCACCGACAGGCGGGGTACACGACCGCGCGGCTACGGAGTTCCGTTTAAGACATTGATGGCGTCAGGTACCTCATAACATCAGATATATGGGGCACCACCTTTCCAGACCTGGCACGGCTAAGACTGGAGATATTCAAGGAAGCCTCCTAGTTGCCATATACCTTTGCTTCACCTCTATCCCTGGTGAAGGTTTATATGATATCTCCATCCCTTATGTGGTTCAGCACCTAGTGCATTCCAGCGTCTCCTGAGAGCCACTGTCGGAATCTCAATACTATCTGATATATAGAGTTGACCACCGCTTGCCTACCCAACTTTGTCTATCGTGACAGATATTTTGATGCTGGAATTGCCCTCCGGTCCCCTGTGCCTGCCCCCTTGATGCCACAGCCTAATTGGGGAATTGTGAACCACAAGCTAAGTAGTTATGCTGAATTTTGAAGAGAAATAAGGTCCAGAAAAAGCACAGTGTTGCGAAACGCGTCAACCTTCTCTTTTGTTTCCACTCATGTTATTTGGTCTGGTATTTGTATCATTTCTGACCCATGTGGAATCACTACTTCTCTGATCTATGATGAATCCCTTTTTAAAATGTTTGTGACATGCTTCTGCATTACCTTTGATGATACGCTGTGACGTGTCTTTTTAATTATCTAATAAATATTTTGTATTTTAAATCCATCAGTTTCATAAGTGCCGGCAAAGTCCATTTATTATTTTCACTGAACGCGGTAATCCGTGTCAAGTGTTAATCTTTTCCCTTTGATATTATTCGATATCCCCTCCCTCACCACTGCAGAGAAGATCCTCTCCTAGAGCGCAGGAAATAACTAATTTTTGGCTGTACAAGTTTACACCAGCCTGTCCATAGTGATGCATGAACCATTCGATCAGGTCTGCCTTAAAAACAGACAGGTGTGTAACTACAAGATTGTTATTTTTGCATCTATATTGGAGGGACGAACCTCCTATCCACATTTGTATACTGTATGGTCAAATGTCAGGATGATCTAGGCGCAGTTATTGAAGATACAGACTGGCATCGCATATGGCACACCACTGCACATTGCTCCATTAATATCGCTGCAATTGAATCTAATTATAAGCTACGAATGCTTTGGTATATGGTTCCCCAATGCCAGATCTAAACCTTCGATATCTGACAAATGCTTCAGGGGCTGCCAAGCAAAAGGATCCTTCATACATATTTGGTGGGATTGTCCCAAGATTAAATAATTTTGGACAGATATTTATAGAGTAATACATACTTTAATAGGTAAAAGAATACGAAAAAATTCAAAAGAAGCATTGTTGAATTTAAAACCTCCCAATTGCATCAATTTTAGCTCTCGACGCTCCAATTTACTGCAGCCAGACTCTGGTGAAGGCTTGGCGGTCCTCTATACCGACTTCCACCCAAGTCAAAAATAAGACGTGGTACAGTTGTGCTCATAAGTTTACATACCCTGGCAGAATTTATGATTTCTTGGCCATCTTTCAAAGAATATGAATGATAACACAAAAACTTTTCTTTCACTTGTGAAGCCATTTATTATCAATCAACTGTGTTTACTCTTTTTAAATCACAATGACAACAGAAACTACCCAAATGACCCTGATTAAAAGTTTGCATACCCTGGTGATTTTGGCCTGATAACATGCACACAAGTTGACACAAAGGGGTTTGAATGGCTATTAAAGGTAACCATCCTCACCTGTGATCGGTTTGCTTGTAATTAGTGTGTGTATAAAAATTCAATGAGTTTCTGGACTCCTGACAGACCCTTGCATCTTTCATCCAGTGCTGCACTGGCATTTTTGGATTCTGAGTCATGGGGAAAGCAAAAGAATCGTCCCACTCCTACCAATGGAAATTATCGGTAAGTTTGGGGAAACACAGTTGAACACACGTACAATAGTCCGGTTTTAGTGGTCCCATACGTTTGAAAATTAGTCCCAGTAAACCCATCAAAGACAACAGTAACACTAAATTTTTCTCATTTGTGTCAACTAACTATTATTTACCGAAGTGTTCACTTTCTTTTCAAAAACACAATAGTAAGTATAAGAAACTTTCTACCGGTTCTTTAGTATTTAAGACGGTCCCATACATTTGAATACTCGTGTTGACATGGTGCAGAATAAAAACTGAACCCACCTTCAGCCATATCTCCTGGCGGTTCGGAAGTGGTCTC
>BLSH010449605.1:187943-198276 GCA_018402905.1 Glandirana rugosa | reverse complement strand
CGTTTCACAGACCCTCTGGAGATGCATTATGGACTTGCAACATACTGGTCATCCTAGGACACACGTATGAAACAAAAGGCCTGAGGCTATGTGTGGTGGCTAACCCTGGACACAGATATCACGACATATGTGAATGCTTGTGCTGGATGTGCACAAACTGCAAGAGACCCTCCTGGAGGGTGCGTCCAGCCCTGGACTTGGCCCACAGTTCCCTGGTTTCGCCTAAACTTGGACTTTGCAGGCCCGATCAGGGGACACACCTTCTTGATTATAGTTGTCGCCCATTCAAAGTGGCCTGAGGTCATTCCCATTACTTAAGACAGCGATTTCCATACTGTTACATCACAAAATCGTCATGGACAACGATGCACAATTCACCAGTCAGGAGTTTCAGAGTTTCCTGACTGCCCACAACATCAAGCACAAGTTGTCTGCACCTTACCACCCGGCTACACATGGTAAAGCAGAACGGTTTGTGCAGACTTTCAAGCGCTATTTCAAAGCTACAGTGGCTGCAAGTAAACAACAGTCCCTGTCACCCCAGCAACTGGACTACTTCCTTTCTGCTTATAGAAACACACCACATGAAACCGCCAGGAAAACTACAGCTGAACTTCTTCTGGGTCAGCAGCCATGGACTGTTTTGGACATGCTCTGCCCTCAAATGGTCCAGGAACATGTACTGCAGTCCCAAGACAAGATGGTCAAACACAACAAGCTTCGCCGGTTCACAGCCCAACAAAATGTATGGGCCTAACCTTATGGGGCTTCCAACACCTTTCTACATCTCTGCGGCCTCTCCCCCCTCCTTTCCTGTGTGTCTATGTCTCTGCATCCTCACCCCTCTCCTCTCCTGTGTGTCTCTGTCTCTGCATCCTCACCCCTCTCCTCTCCTGTGTGTCTATGTCTCTGCAGCCTCTCACCCCTATCCTCTCCTGTGTGTCTATGTCTCTGCAGCCTCTCACCCCTCTCCTCTCCTGTGTGTCTATGTCTCTGCAGCCTCTCACCCCTATCCTCTCCTGTGTGTCTATGTCTCTGCAGCCTCTCACCCCTCTCCTCTCCTGTGTGTCTATGTCTCTGCAGCCTCTCACCCCTCTCCTCTCCTGTGTGTCTATGTCTCTGCAGCCTCTCACCCCTCTCCTCTCCTTTGTGTCTATGTCTCTGCAGCCTCTCACCCCTCTCCTCTCCTGTGTGTCTATGTCTCTGCAGCCTCTCACCCCTCTCCTCTCCTGTGTGTCTATGTCTCTGCAGCCTCTCACAGTCACACAAAACAGAGAAGGTGAGGGTATGCCGGAGTGCATTCATATATGATAGGAGGGTGGGGAGAGCCTGCAGAGATATGGTGACACAGGGGATAGGAGGGTAAGCTTTTACTAATAAGATAATATGTCTCTGCATTCTCTCACTTCTCCCTTGTGGGGCGATATATAGATAGATAGATAGATAGATAGATAGATAGATAGATAGATAGATAGATAGATAGATAATATATGGTCAGTGATCTTCATAAATAATAAGTAACTTTTTCCTCCCTACAGTTGATGATGATGAATTTGTGAATCCAGACGTGATTGTACAGTATATTACAGAACATGGATCCCCAGACATAATTCATGGTTGCTACCACTATAGGCCATCTGTCATGCGTAAGACCAAATACAGCATCACAAAGTCTCTGTACCCACAGGAAAATTATCCAGGTTTTGTATCCGGTGGTGGTTTTCTGTTCCCAGGAGCCTCAGTGAACAGCCTGTACAATGCCTCCCTGCTACTCCCTGTTTTCCCGTTGGACGATGTATATTTTGGATTTCTCACCATGGCGGCCAATCTAACCTTTCGGCATGACAGTCGCTTCTACATGAAAACATTAAAGTACGACGTGTGTAGGTACAAGGAAGCACTGGTGGTCCATGGTGTTAAAAATGCGAACATGGTGCGGATATGGCAGGAAGTACAGAACAGCACATGCCCTAAGGTCAAAGCCTAGCTGATTAATTGACATAAAGACAAAAGACTTTCACAATTGATAAAAAATCATTCCTCAATACAAGGACTAAGACACATCTGACTGGATGATGGATGCTAAATTATGGTTCTATTTTTTTAGAATATTATTTATGGAAAGGCAATTTGGAAGATCCTTATGAGCCCCATATCGTTACATTATTATTGCACTTTTTTAAAGATGCTAGTTGACTGAGCAAGTTTGGTGCCCAATACTGGGGCACTATGTTGGATAAGATCTCTAAATGACGTGGGCACTGTACTCAGCGCCATTTACATTTTTCACAACAATCACATTTTTTTTTAAAGTATACGTTTAAATGTAAAAATCTATTGATTTTATTTTAAAATAAAAAGAAACAAAATGGGTTTATACTTGTAGAAAAAAAAAAAAAATAGTGCAGCACTTGGAATAAGTATAAATATAAATGAAGTGAACAGTCATAAAAAATCTGTGTTAATCAAATCTTAGGAAATTGCACACACTCCCGTGATCAAAAGAGCACAATGCATGTAGTGAAAAAATAAATAAGTACCGCTACACATTCTAAAATAGTTAGAGATAGCGCGGTATTTTCACATTATTATACTCATAGATGTTAATTAGGTTGGTGAGGTATGAAATTCTCCATTATTCAGTAAGGGGTTCTTTGCTTGCTCATATTTTTGTGCAATGCTGTTGAATTCTTCTTTTTTTGAGCTTCTTTCAATATCCATGTGACATCTCAGTTTAGGATTCGTCAATGTGACATCTTTGTTTAGGGCAATGCCCATGTTTCATCTCTGTTTAGGGCAATGCCCATGTTTCATCTCTGTTTAGGGCAATGCCCATGTGACAGCTCTGTTTAGGGCAATGCCCATGTGACATCTTTGTTTAGGGCAATGCCCATGTGACATCTCTGTTTAGGGCAATGGCCATGTGACAGCTCTGTTTAGGGCAATGCCCATGTGACATCTCTGTTTAGGGCAATGCCCATGTGACATCTCTGTTTAGGGCAATGTCCATGTGACATCTCTGTTCAGGGCAGTGTCCATGTGACATCTCTGTTCAGGGCAATGCCCATGTGACATCTCTGTTCAGGGCAATGCCCATGTGACATCTCTGTTCAGGGCAGTGTCCATGTGACATCTCTGTTCAGGGCAATGCCCATGTGACATCTCTGTTCAGGGCAATGTCCATGTGACATCTCTGTTTAGGGCAATGTCCATGCGACATCTCTGTTTAGGGCAATGTCCATGTGACATCTCTGTTCAGGGCAATGTCCATGTGACATCTCTGTTTAGGGCAATGCCCATGTGACATCTCTGTTTAGGGCAATGCCCATGTGACATCTCTGTTTAGGGCAATGTCCATGTGACATCTCTGTTTAGGGCAATGTCCATGTGACATCTCAGTTTAGGGCAATGCCCATGTGACATCTCTGTTCAGGGCAATGTCCATGTGACATCTCTGTTCAGGGCAATGTCCATGTGACATCTCTGTTCAGGGCAATGTCCATGTGACATCTTTGTTTAGGGCAATGTCCATGTGACATCTCTGTTTAGGGCAATTTCCATGTGACATCTCTGTTTAGGGTAATGCCCATGTGACATCTCTGTTTAGGGCAATGTCCATGTGACATCTCTGTTTAGGGTAATACCCATGTGACATCTCTGTTTAGGGCAATGTCCATGTGACATCTCTGTTTAGGGCAATGTCCATGTGACATCTCTGTTTAGGGCAATGTCCATGTGACATCTCTGTTTAGGGTAATGCCTATGTGACATCTCTGTTTAGGGCAATGTCCATGTGACATCTCTGTTTAGGGTAATGCCTATGTGACATCTCTGTTTAGGGCAATGTCCATGTGACATCTCTGTTTAGGGCAATGTCCATGTGACATCTCTGTTTAGGGTAATGCCCATGTGACATCTCTGTTTAGGGCAATGTCCATGTGACATCTCTGTTCAGGGCAATGTCCATGTGACATCTCTGTTTAGGGCAATGCCCATGTGACATCTCTGTTTAGGGCAATGTCCATGTGACAGCTCTGTTTAGGGCAATGTCCATGTGACATCCCTGTTTAGGGCAATGTCCATGTGACATTTCTGTTTATGGCTAGTCTATGTCTATGCAGCTTCTATATGGTCTTGGGTGATCTTTCAACACATTAATGTACATTTTTGTGCCTTTTTATGCATGTTTGACAAAAATTTTGATGAGCCAGCTTAATAAACATTAGTGTATACACAAATGTAGGGATGAGATTTAGCCACACAACAAATGGGGTGTCTACTTGTATCATGGGCATAGATGAGGGGCCCTCAGAGATCCCTTGGCGCTGTGCAAAGTCTGTCCTCAATTTCTTTCACAATATTTTTATTACAATGGTTTTGGGACAAATATGATGCATAGTTTAGAGAAAAAAAAGGGAAAGGGACATTAATGGACCGTACCATCTGTCACATAAACATTTTGCTAAGTAGCTCTTGAATGGCATTAAAATATGAAGGCCATTGTAACATATTGTTCCCCTTAGAGAGTGGTAATAAACAGAACTTATATCATTTAGGTAATAACAAACATGTCAAAAAGATATGGGGTGGCTCCAAGCCTCATAAGTTTGATAGGTAAAGAAGCACGTGAGGTCATTAAAGCACGTTCCAGCAATCTCCGCCACTTACATTCCAGGTGTGGAAAACTGGCAGGCGGTCTTTTTCAGTCGCCAGACGCTGGACCAGGGAGCGTGGTCTCCCCACCTGGAGGTTTCAACCAGATTTGCCGCAGATGGGAGGACGCCGGACGTGGATCTCTTGGCGTCTCGGTTCAATCACAAAGTGAAGACCTTTGTGTCCAGAACGAAGGATCTGTTGGCAGTGGCCACGGACGTGCTGGTGGCCCCCTGGGGCTGTTGTCGTCTTCTCTTTGCCTTCCCTCTGATAAAACTTCTACCGCGTTTGCTATGCAGGATAGTGGCGGAGGGAGAATTCCAATAATCCTGGTGGCTCCAGATTGGCCTCAGCGCACTTGGTACGCCGACATGGTGCAAATGGTGGCAGACGCCCTCTAGCGGCTCCCGCTGCGAGACGATCTTCTGTCTCAGGGGCCCATCTTGCACCCTGCCTTACCCTTCGCTGGCTTTGACGGCCTGGCTATTGAGTCCCAGGTGCTAAGAGACAGGGGAGTCGCTGACTCCGTGTTCCCTACCTTGTTGAAGGCTCGCAAGTGTACTTCTCACAAGATTTACCGCCACACCTGAGAGGCTTTTATAGCTTGGTGCGAGGCGGAGGGTCATAACCCTCGCTCTTACGTAGTGTCCAGGGTCCTGATTTTTTGCAGCAGGGCCTAAAAAAAAAACTGGCTTTGAGTTCTCTCGAGGGCCGGAGATTGGCTCTGGCGATTTCTTTCCAGAGATCTTTGGCTTCGCACTTGTGGATTTGTACCTTTGTACAGGGTGGGCGACATGTGGCACTTCAGGTGAAGACCCGACGGCCCAGTGGGATCTGATTTTGGTACTTTATGTACCTCAGGAACCACCCTACGTAAATATCAGGGTGATTCCCTCACAACTGCGGTCGCAAAAGGTGGCCTTTTGGCTGCCATCACTTCCATCAGACGGGTGTCTGAAATGGCAGCACTATCGTGCAAGTCTTCCTGCCTGGTCCTGCATAAGGACAAGGCGGTCTTGCGACCCTTCCCTTCCTTCCTTCTGAAGGTGGTTTCCTCTTTTCACATTAATGAAGATATTGTTCTTCATTCATTGTCCCCTCGTCCATGACACCCACATGAAAGTGAGTTGCATGCCTTGGACGTAGTGAGGGCCTTACGAATGTATTTAGCTGCTACAGCCTTTTTTCAGGAAGGCTGATGCCTTATTTGTGCTGACAGAGGGTCCGCGCAAAGGTTTGGCGGCCTCGTCGGCTACTACTTTCGTTGGCTTAGACAAACCGTGACCCATGCGTATTCTGTTCGGGGCAAGGTTCCCCTTTTCCGGTCACGGCTCATTATACCCGGGCTGTTAGTACTCCCTGGGCTTTTAGACACCAGGCCTCGGTGTCACAGGTGTGCAAGGCGGCCTCTTGGGCCTCGGCACACACTTTTTCTAAGTTTTTATAGGTTTATGTGCTAGCATCTTCGGATGCTGCCTCTGGCTGCAAAGTTTTGCAGGCGGCAGTGTAGGCGCATCTGGCGCTTCCTTAGAGGTTCTGTTGGGTACAGTTGATATTTTTTACCCACCCCTCTTTTTTGACTGAGCTTGGGGACATCCCCACATGTAATGAAGAGCTGCGTCTGTCAGTGAACGTAGGAGAAAAAGGGATTTTATTAAAACTTACCGTAAAATCCTTTTCTCCGAGTTCACTGACAGACGCAGCACCCACCTCTCTGTGCTCTGTTTCTGTATGGCTTGTGTACGAACTGAAGAGCTAGGCTATGGAGAGGGTTTATGGGGGAAGAGAGGACGGCCCCATGGGAGGGGCCAGCTGTTTCTTTTCCCTGCCTAGTTAACTCCTAGTTGGACAAGCATAAACCCCACATGTCATGAAGAGCTGCGTCTGTCAGTGAACGTAGGAGAAAAGCTGTTTACTTTACCTGTCTTAGGAAAAAAATAGTTACATCTAAATAACTTTTGACATGTTTTATCAAACAACCTGAAAATTTCAGAATATATTGGCATAGACAGAATCTTGAATTGTGTGAAGTTTGGGGGAAATTGGTTAATATCTAAGGTCTTTATGGTACGTTAAGCAAGATTAAGCGCCCCAAAAATAAAGCTTAATGTCTCTAGTTTGCCTTCTGGGATGGTGAATCCTACGAAACTTCTAGGATAGGTTTGGGACATTGAGAACTTAGGTTGTGCAAAGTTTCAGGGCAATTGATTGAGGTTTAGGCACTTTATGGTACATTAAGCAACATTAAGCGCCCCAAAAATCAAGCTTAATGTCCCTAGTTTGCCCTGCGGGAGAGCAAATCCTACTAAACTTCCAGGATAGGTTTGGGACATTGAGAACTTTTCAGAATATGTTGGCATAGACAAAGTCTTGTATTGTGGGAAGTTTGGGGGAAATTGGTTAACATCTAAGGTCTTTTTGTTAGGTTAAACAACATTAAGTGCCCCAAAAATCAAGTTTAATGTCTCTAGTTTGCCTTCTGGGATGGCGAATCCTACGAAACTTCCAGGATAGGTTTGGGAAGTGGAGAACTTAGGTTGTGCAAAGTTTCAGGGCAATCGATTGAGGTTTAGGCACTTTATTACACGTTAAGCAACATTAAGCAGTTTTCACATTAAACGTTTTAGGATTGTAAAATATTGCTTAACGTGAATAACTTTTGGTTCTATTTCCCAAATGATCTGAAATTTTCAGAATATGTTGGCATAGACAAAGTCTTGTATTGTGTGAAGTTTGGGGGAAATTGGTTAACATCTAAGGTCTTTTTGGTACGTTAAGCAACATTAAGCTCCCCAAAAATCAAGCTTAATGTCTCTAGTTTGCCTTCTCGGAAAGCAAATCCTACGAAACTTCCAGGATAGGTTTGGGACATTGAGAACTTAGGTTGTGCAAAGTTTCAGGGCAATTGATTGGGGTTTAGGCACTTTATGGTACATTAAGCAACATTAAGCAGTTTTCACATTAAACGTTTTAGGATTGTAAAATATGGCTTAACGTGAATAAATTTTGGTGCGATTTCCCAAATCATCTGAAATTTTCAGAATATGTTGGCATAGACAGAATCTTGTATTGTGTGAAGTTTGGGGGAAATTGGTTAACATCTAAGGTCTTTTTGGTACGTTAAGCAACATTAAGCGCCCCAAAAATCAAGCTTAATGTCCCTAGTTTGCCTTCTGGGAATGTGAATCCTACGAAACTTCCAGGATAGGTTTGGAAAGTGGAGAACTTAGGTTGTACAAAGTTTCAGGGCAATCGATTGAGGTTTAGGCACTTTATGGTACGTTAAGCACTTTTCACATTAAGCAGTTTTCACATTAAACGTTTTAGGATTGTAAAATTTTGCGTAACGTGAATAACTTTTGGTGCGATTTCCCAAATGATCTGAAATTTTCAGAATATGTTGACATAGACAGAATGTTGTATTGTGTGAAGTTTGGGGGAAATTGGTTAACATCTAAGGTCTTTTTGGTACGTTAAGCAACATTAAGCGCCCCAAAAATCATGCTTAATGTCTCTAGTTTGCCTTCTGGGAATGCAAATCTTACGAAACGTCCAGGATAGGTTTGGGACATTGAGAACTTAGGTTGTGCAAAGTTTCAGGGCAATTGATTGAGGTTTAGGCACTTTATGGTACATTAAGCAACATTAAGCAGTTTTCACATTAAACGTTTTAGGATTGTAAAATATGGCTTAACGTGAATAACTTTTGGTTCTATTTCCCAAATGATCTGAAATTTTCAGAATATGTTGTCATAGACAGAATCTTGTATTGTGTGAAGTTTGGGGGAAATTGGATAACATCTAAGGTCTTTTTGGTACATTAAGCAACATTAAGCTCCCCAAAAATCATGCTTAATGTCTCTAGTTTGCCTTGTGGGATGGCAAATCCTACGAAACTTCCAGGATAGGTTTGGGAAGTGGAGAACTTAGGTTGTACAAAGTTTCAGGGCAATTGATTGAGGTTTAGGCACTTTATTACACGTTAAGCAACATTAAGCAGTTTACACATTTAACGTTTTAGTATGTCCCCTATAAAGGGCAATGATGCTATTCTAACTGAACCTTGTGTTGGACTATCCAAACAGTGCCAGCTTGGTGTTGTAGTACCACAAGCAAGAATTGTGCTGGAGGAAAAGGAGTAGATCTGCAAGCAAGATTGTGCAGGAGGCAGCAGAGTCTATATACTGATGTATATAGTTGTCCTTGAAAACCTTTAATACATTGATCAAGTGGGCATCCCATATTCCCCATCCCCAACCAAGTTTAAATCCCATAAACAAGCAAACAAAAAAAAAAGCTGCTTGGACTGTTTCCTGACTCCTGCGGGGGTAGCGCTACAGTAATATAAAAAAAAATGTGTAATTATATTATTATATACTGTATCCCATAGCTTATAGACGCTATAACATTCATGCAAACCAATCAATATGCACTTATTGGGATTTTTTTAAGACATGTTGCAGAATACATTCTGCCCAAAATTTATGAAGAAATTAGATTTTTCTTATATTGGATATGTTTTATAGCAGAAAGTAAAAAATATATTTTTTTCAAAATTTTCGTTTTTTTTTTTCAATTATATAATACCAAATAAAAAACCCAGTGGTAATCAAATACCACCAAAAGAACGATTTATCTGTGTGAAAAAAATTATATAAAATTTAGTTTGAGTACAGAGTTGCATGACCACACAATTACCAATTAAAGTATGGATTAAATGAATACTGCGCTACCTAGTTTGTGTGTGGGAGCAGCTGGCACGACGACAAACAAAGTTGGAGATAAATGGGGAACAGAGAGTGCCGTGCTGTGTAAATGGTGGTCTTAAATGAAACCATATATAAATTTACTAATAGAGTTGAGCGAACCCGAACTGTAAAGTTCGGTCCATACCGAACTTTTGGGTGTCCGGGATCGGGTCTGGGATTCTGGTATTTTATTCCACGTGTTGAAAAGCTGCCAAGGGCAGCCAATCAACAAATGTTTCACTGGTTTTCCCTAGAAGCCCTCACAGCCATGCCTACTAATGGCATGGCTGTGATTGGCCAGTGCACCATGTGACCCAGCCTCTATATGGGGCTGGAGTCACCGCGCTGCATGTCATATGCTCTCAGGATAGTTTAGGGAGAGGATGCTGCTGGCTCTGTGAGGGACAGATTGCAGATATTATAGAACATCTCATCCTGCATTACTGAACGATCTGATTGTGGACTAGGGAGAGATACTAGTACTGCTGCTTTGAGAGACAGATTGCATGCCTCATCCTTCTGCACAGAACGATCTGACTGGACTAGGTAGAGTCTGTTGCTTTAAGGGAAAGATTATTCTTCTAAAATCATCATCAAGTTGTACAGGGAAAGGTTCCAGCTGTTGCTTTAAGGGAAAGATTAGTGTTCTAAAATCATCTGCACAGTGTGTGGGAAAAGCCTGTTTCAACCACATAGGAAAGGGAATTTCGTTGTCTGAGATGGATCAGGTCAGTCTAGCAAGACACGTCTTCCTACTCCGTACGTTAGACAGAGAGTTTCGTCGTCATGATCATAGAGAGGGATCAGGTGTTAGTCTAGCAAGTCATTACGTCCTACTCTACAAGATATTATAGACGTTAGACAGGGAGTGTCTCGGTCGTCGTAGGAGAGGGATTTGATAGGACTCTCGTATACTGTACGTCGCGCCACTG
>BLSH010449605.1:148764-160655 GCA_018402905.1 Glandirana rugosa | reverse complement strand
TAAACGTCTAATTTGAGACAGATCAGAAGCCTCTACCTAGTGCAGTCAGATCACTCAAAGCATCAGTATGTGAAATCTCAAATTACTCCCACAATATGATCGTTGTGTACGATCCCACAATCTGATCGTTGTATGATCGTTTCATTAGACAGAGTTTAATCTGCAATCTCCAACTCTAAGCAGCGGTATTTGAAATCTCAAATTCCCCCAACAATCTGATCGTTGTGTACGAACGTACAATCGTTTCGTTAGACAGAGTTTAATCTGCAAATCTCCAACTCTAAGCAGCGGTATTTGAAATCTCAAATTCCCCCAACAATCTGATCGTTGAGCACGATCGTAGCGATCGTTGTTCTATGCAGAGCTTGATCTGCAACTCAAAGCAGCGGTATGTAAAATCTCTAATTTCTGCTATCTGTCCTCAGAGCAAGAGCACAGACAGCAGTAGTAAAGTAATCTATCTCAGGATGCAGGATCAGTTCTTAAAATGTCTCAAATCTGTCCCTCAAGCTTTCAGCTTCCTTTCCCTACACTAACCCAAGGAGCATGTGACTGCAGCACTGTGACTCCAGCTTATAAAGAGGCTGGGTCACATGATGCACTGGCCAATCACAGCCATGCCATTAGTAGGCATGGCTGTGATGGCTTCAAAGGGCAAACCAGTGAAACGCTTGTTGATTGGCTGCCCTGCAGCTTCTCAACACGTGGAGTAAAAAAGCAGAACCCCGGACCGAACCCGAACGATTTTTGAAATGTCCGGGTCCGGGTCCATGCCACAGACACCCGAAAGTTCGGTACGGACCCGAACGTTACAGTCCGGGTTCGCTCAACACTAATTATGAACTAATGGCAAGTATATGTTCAGGATATATATAAACTAAATGTATAAATGTGTGAGGCAACCAGTATGAGTATCATTGGGAGTAATAACCCAAATTGTCCATAGTCTTTGGGTTTACCGGGGAAAAAAAAATATTAAAATTATCCCGCAAAGCTGGTAAATGTATAACCACAAGTACATATATGATCTTGTATCTGAAAATAGACTGCGGGATGAGTCAGATCTAAAATAGATGCCTGAAAGTCCATCATCAGATATTTATCCACCTAGGGCTTTGTGTAAATTAAGGCTCAAGAAATTTTATACCGTCCGTTGTGAGTCCATAGGGAGGTTCGGTCCAGAATACCCATAATAACAATTCCTTGGAAAAAATAAAAGCGAAGGGGGTGATCAGTGGGACAACAGAAAAGGTCCCATTCCACAATCAAACTGAAATAACAGTCAGTGAAGAAGATTTTTATAAGCACCATAACTTGAGTAGAACTTGGGTGCTGTAACATACTAGGACATTAGGTTGCAGTCAGAGCCCATGACTATTAATTAGTTATAGTAAAGAAAACGTTATCTATTTATTGAGGCACAAGAGGAAATCTGGATCCTCGTGATTAATCAACGGTTTCTCCTCTGCTCACTCCTGGAATTCAGAGTAGACCAAATGGGGGAAGGTCTAGGGGTCAGTTGTAGTCTCAAAGAGGATTCAGGTTCCAAAAGACCCAGTTTAATCAGGAGATCCTTACCCTCTCTTAGGATATAAACTGTATAACTAGTGCCAATGTGTGGTATAGTAAGTTTGAAGTGAAACCCTCATCTATACCTGATCCTGGTTGATTGCAAAATGTTACTTCCTTCATTCCTCTCCTTCTCTCCAGGGCTGCAGGGGAGATATCCAGGTATATCTGAACCCTGATGCCATCCAGTGCAATATTGGGGGTATTTCTTGATGCTCTGAGGATTTCCTCTTTAACCAGATAGTCTTTAAGGCATAGCACAATGTCGCGTGGGTTTTTTTCTGGTGGGGGTTTAGGACAAAGTGCCCTGTGAATTCTGTCACATAAAAATGCGGAATCCGGCTTGTCTGGAAGAAGTGATTTGAATAATTTATTCATTAATGGAATTAGGTCGGAGACCGATTCTGGAACCCCACGAATGGGCAAATTGCACCTTCTATTGCGATTATCCAGGTCCTCGACCTGTGTTTGCACATAAGTGAAGTTCTCTGCAAGGATCTCAAAATCCATTCTAAGATCATTATGGGCCAGTGTTAATGCATCATGTTTAGTCTCCAGTACATCGGTTCTATTACCAAGTGCTGCTATTTCCTGAGATAAAGCCGTTGTAGATTTGTTTATTTCTGATTGTATTTTGCTGGCGATTTTATTGTACATCTTGGCAAGACTGGCGTCTAAATCTAGCTTGGTGAGGTGTGGAGAGTACTCACATTCCTTTGCAGAAGCTTCATGCTGTCCAGAGAACCACCGAATGGAGCAGGAGAGGGCCTGGCGCCATTTTGAGACATCTTGTTTCTCTGTGCAGAAGGAGAAGGTATGTAGTTAAGTTTTGGGAGCTGGAACCCCGTTGTTTTCGTCTTGTTGACATGTACCGGAATGTTCCCCAGGGAGGCTAGAGTAAGAGGAGCTATTTTGAAGCCTGGATGTCCCTGGGGATCCCGTTAGGAAGAGCCGAGTCCGCGGATCTCTCAGCAGATGCGACTTTCTCGCATCACGACGCGCATGCGCCCCCCCCTGTACTACTTTTGAGGTGACTTCAGGTGACATGCATTGACTTCTATTACAGAAGTTGCCTGCAAGCCGCGCTGAAGTCGCCTCCAGCGGGCGAGTCGCCCTGCAAGTCGAATCTGCGGCCTTGAGTCCCCTGTGTTTACTGTGTATTAAGTGCCCCTTAGAAGTGTACCTGCTTCTTTTAGCAACATACCTCAGTGCCTCTCTCGGCACTCATGTGCTTGCCCGGCACACCTCTCTCGTCTCTGGCTAACATCAACGGTGGATTCTCAGCCCCGCCCGCCTCTCTTCTGATTTGTCAGCTACAGTCAGTGAGCGGGGCTGGGAATCCACCGCTGACGTCAGCCAGAGACGAGAGAGAAGAGAGGAGGGTCTGGCGGTCCCATGAGTGCCGAGAGAGGCACTGTGGTATGTTGCTACAAAGAAGCATGTACACTACTGGAGCACTTAATACACTGTAAACACAGGGGATTCATTAAGACAAAGTTATTTTAACACCTGGCCACCACACCACCCACACCCATCACCCCCAACAAGCATCACCTACACCCCTCTACACCCATCATCACCCACTGACACCAATCTACACCCACCATCACCACCCACACCCCTTTACACCCAGCTTCACCCACTCCCATTACTACCCAGCATCACCCACTGACACCATCATCACCCACGCCCCTCTACACCCAGCTTCACCCACGTCCATCATCACCAACACCCAACACTACCCAGCATCACCCACACCCCTCACTACCACCCACACCCCTCTACACCCAGCATCACCCACTGACACGCTTCATCACCCACAACACCACCCACACCCCTATACACCCATCACCACCCACACTCCTACACCCAGCATCACTGACACCCCCACCCCTCTACACCTACCTACTGACACTTATCACTACCACCCACACCCCCCTACACCCATCATCACTGACACCCATGCACTTCTACACCCACCCACTGACACCCATCACTACCAGTACCACCCACACCCCTCTACACCCATCACTACTTACACCCACACCCTTCTACACCCACCCACTGACACCCATCACTACCACCCACACCCCTCTACATCCATCATTCCCCAGACTCCCCCATCCTTCTATTCCTGTCCATGGATTCCTCCATCTTCATCCCCAGACTCCCCCATCCTTCTATTCCTATCCATGGATTCCTACATCTCCATCCCCAGACTCCCCCATCCTTGCTTTCTTATTCATGGATTCTTTATTCCTTCAGTTCCTACCCTCTCTTGTACCCTAATCGTGATGCATCAAGGAATATAATCGAACCATTGACCGGATAATCATAATCGAATCGGGAGACCAGTGAAGATGTGCTCCCCTACTAGGGGGCATTAGCCTTTTTCTCTGATAACTTTAGGGATAGGGTAACCACCAACAGTCCTGTTTCAGTGGAACAATATCTTCTTAGCGTTCTGCCAAGAACTTGAGCGCCTGCCCCTCCACAGCCCAGCACTCCAGTGAGCATTGGCGGGGCAGAGCAGAGAGGAACTGACAGTCACAGCTCTCCACTCAGAGCACAGGAGAGAACTGAGTGATCAGCAGTGTTTGAGCACTCAGTTCTCAGTGTGGAGCCAGCGGGGGACAGATGCAGTATCAGGCTGGATTCACACCATTGCAAATTGGATGCGGAGAACCCATATTCAGTTCACGATAGCAGGAGATTGTAACTGGCTCTCTATAGAGCCAGTTCACACATCCCCGCTGCGGCTCTGGAGCGAATTGCACAGGGGTCCTGTGCGTCTTTTGGTCCATTTGAGGTCCAAATTCAGCCAAAAATTTGGGTTGAAATCGGACCTCAAACGGTGAACAGGGACACACCGGACCCCTGCTGGGGGCCGCATGCGAACCCAGCCTCAGAGTGATGCCACATCCACCTACGTATGTAAGTTTTGTTTATTTTTCTTTTTAAAATCCAAATCCTCAGCCACTTGTTGCGTATTTGTATTTTTAAAATACCAGTCTTTCATTCCCTAACACTGCACTCTCTCCTACTGGGCGCAACATGGACATTTTAGTTTGCCTCACCTATCATCACATAGCAGGCGGGTGGCAGGAGGAAGGGGCAGGGCCAGATCTATCCTGTCTGATGTTGGGTTGCAGTAAAAATTGTGAGAGGGCAGAGGATGGGAGATCAGCAGGTCAGTGTACAGAGGGTCAGCATGGCAGAGGATAAGGTGAGCAGTTTGCATGGCAGTGCACGGGAGGATTCACAAAAACTCCCTCCTAGAGTTACTGATACCAAAATCAAAACAAAATCAGCTTCTTTTCCACCTATTACGAATTATAAACTGGAGACCTTTGTAAAATTAACCAGAAATCACATAAACTTTCGGTGAGGACAAATGAGGGAAACCTTACCACCAATGAAATACAGGCACTAGACGCACTTACCAAGAATACAAATATAATTGTAAAACTCTCAGACAAAGGGGGAAATATAATTATTATGGACACTCATCAATACATCTCAATGTGTGAAAAAATTCTATCTCATACAGCATAGAAAAATTCCCTGCAGGCTCATTGATATCTTTGAAAAATAATTTTATGAACTAGTAGACCTGTACTTTTTGAATGGAGCCATTGATAAAGGGCAGTGGGAGTTTATCCACACTCCCTTTCCACGTATCCCGGCATTTTACGCACTCCCGAAATTACACAAAAATGCTCTGTGTCCACGTGGTAGGCCGATCATATCAGGCAAAGGATCACTTACAGGAAATCTAAGTCGCATGATAGACGACTACCTACGTCCACGTGTCATTAGCCTCCCTTCATATATAAGGGATACAATCCACTTACTTCAAGTTCTGGAAGAGATTCAGGTACCTCCTTCGGCTACATTGGTAGCCATAGATGTAGAGGTACTGTATAGCTCAGCCCCCCATGATTTGGGGGTATCAGTTATTCGTATAATACTATCTCAACACACTAATCATGATTTGCGTTACATCAATTTTATCATGGAAGCATTAGACTTCATTCTTAGACATCATTTTTTTCAATTTTCACAACTCATACTACCTCCAGGTACAGGGTGTAGCGATGGGGACATGCTGTGCCCCATCGTATGCCAATCTGTACCTGGGGGAGTGGGAGCGTACACTTGTTGAGCCTGATGACATGAAAACATTTGGTGATCATTTTTTGGTATGGGTTCGCTACATTGATGACATTTTTGTGGTATAGGACGGTCCACCCGACCTCCTTCAAACCTTTTTAGGCAACATTAATTGTAACAATATGAATCTGAGTTTCATCATGACCTCTGACTCCCATACCATTCCCTTTCTGGACATCAACATTTGTAAAGATGAGGATAGTCATTTGGGATGTAGCTTATACTGTAAGCCAACTGCTGGCAATAAGTATATTGCATGCTTCTAGCTCACATCCCAGGTTTCTAATTTAATCTATACCGTATAGCCTTAATGAGACAATTCTCATATATAAGGGATCCCCTTGGACTTTATAGGCAGAAAGAGTATATAAACAAAAGTAGTAATAGTATAAAAGTGATTTAGATTTTATTAATATATTGAGATAAAAGATATATATATCCACATGTATCAGTCACACAGATTGGGGGCAGATAATGTGTAAGAGTACAAGCATAAAAAACTATTTACAAAAAAACATTTGACAAAAAGAAAAAGGTGCCACAATAAAGTACAGAACTAGTAATATAAGACTCAATGCATGGGAGTTGCACACCTAAGCAACCACATTGAAGTGGGATCCAGGGGCAAATTTCATAGTCATCCCGACATGTTTTGGAGTTTACAATCCTTCTTCAGGGAGATATTTGCATTGAATGAAACAAAATGCATAATCTGTAGATAGAGCATGGACAACAGTCACATAACATGCAATATATCAAGTATTGGCATGGAAAAGGTAGAAAGCACCTCCCACAGGGGAGGAGCCAAACACTTACATCTGCAATCAATGGCACCAACTATCTAGGTTCCTGGGTAGCCCAATAGGTCCAAGACAGGCGGAAAGTGGCCTATGTCACCGACCCTGGGGACCGCTCGAGCTGAGGCAGCCCAGAGTGGGCGTGTATAGTGGTGCAACCACATGGGGTGCCGGATGGCTATGCTGGCTAACCACGGATAGCGGTATGTGGTGAGCTGAATAAAAGAGTACAAAAATGTATATAGGTGTCAAAAATTACAGAATGTCCGTAAGTAAATAAAAAATGGGGAACCATGGGCCCACCAACAAGTGCCGCGCCTGTCGGTGCTCAGAAAGAAACGTAACACATTAATGTGCCTATGCTGATTGCTGAAAAGTGTAATTTGCATAGCAAAGTATGTCAGCTGAAAAATGATAAAGTGAAGTGAGATGGAGTATGGATGCAGTATTAATGGCATGTGCCAAAAAGGCCTACAATATAGAAAAAATAATAGATAATACATGATGACTGTATACATGAATATTGCTGCGGATGTTGAGAGCAGCGTCATAGATGACTGACATGGGTCTGGGTGTCATGACAAAAATATGACGGGGGGCGTATCAATCAGGCTGATATGGCATTAAAAAAAATATATAATACATCTAGCCTTCACTTATATAGAAGTAGAGATAGAGTCAAAAAGAAAATGGGGTACACTATATCAAACTGCTGAATGGAGCACAGAGGGTGCGGCTAAAAGTGGTGTTTGGGCCGGTGGTTCTCAAAAAAAAATAAAATTCTTAATATTCCTAAGAATTGTGGGAAAAAAGTACAACTTCAAAAAACTTGCCATGCCTCTTACTAAATACCTTGGAATGTCTCCTTTTCAAAAAGGGGTCATTTGGGGGGCATTTGTACTTTCCTGACATTTCAGGGCCTCAAGAAATGAGATAGGCCATCAGTGCATCAGGTGTGATTAATTTTCAATGATTGGCACCATAGCTTGTAGAAACTTTCACACAGACTAAATAATATACACTAATTTGGGTTATTTTTACCAAAGATAGGTAGCATTATAGGTTTTGGCCCAAATTAATGAACAAAAATTTTATCATAGAAACTAAAAAAAAGTGTTTTTTTCAAAATTTTCGCACTTTTTTCACTTATGTCGCAAAAAATAAAAAAACCCAGAGGTTATTAAATACCACCAAAAGAAAGCTATATTTGCGTGAAAAAAAAATGTCAGGAAGGGGGTATAAACGTCCTGTATTGAAGTGCTTAAAAAAATTTCAGTCCTCAGCACCCAGGCCTGATAGGTTCAAGTAACCATCATCAGCGTCTGCATTATATGGTGCAGGAATATGTAGGGGCAAGAGCAGACTTGGAGACCTTTCCAACTGAGCATCCACTGAGTTACTGGGATTTGAGGATGGACCACTGGCCGGAACTTGCTCAATATTCAATTGAGCTACTGGTCTGTCCTGCATCCAGCATGCTTTCTGAACGGAGTGCGCCTGTCCACAGACTCAGTTGACAGGCTCACATTTATAAAAATGAATCAGTCATGGATCTGCAGCTATTAAGCCCCTGATGCTGATGCAACTGATTAAATTTGCTAGGGATCCAGGATCTCTTGAAGACTGCCACTGCTCCTATTCCTCCTGTCCATGAGCTAGAACAATATTTTGCATTAAGGGCACCAGCAACACCCAAGGCCCAATTTTTCTGCACCTGGTTTACAGGGGCATGCCATAACAATTTTTAAATTAATTTAAAACAGCAGAACCTGTTGCTCTGTCCAACAAGAGTAACTGCAAGGGGTCAGTGTTCCGGCACCGCCAGCACCCAAGGCCCAGTTTTTCTCCACCTGTTTGACTGAGGGATTTCATCGCATTTTTTAAAATAATTTACAACAGCAGGGCCTGCGCCAAAATGAAAAAAAATGATGTGCAGTTCACCCCCAAAATCCAAACAAGGCCCTTCAGGTCTGGTATGGAATTTAAGGGGAACCCCGTGCCAAAATTAAAAAAAAAATGTGGGGTCCCCCCCCCAAATTCAAAACCAGGCACTTCCGGTCTGGTATGGATTTTAAGGGGAACCCTGTGCCAATTTTTTTTAAATTGCATGGGGTCCCCCCCAAAATCCAAACCAGACACTTATCCAAGCACGCAGCCCTGGCATGGCAGGAGGGGGTGGGGACGAGCGAGCGCCCCCCCTCTGAACCATACCAGGCCACATGGCCTCAACATGGGGAGGATGCTTTGAGGTCCCCCCCAAAGCGCCTTGTCCCCATGTTGATGGGGAAAAGGGCCTCATCTCCACAACCCTGGCCGGTGGTTGTGGGAGTCTGCGGGCAGGGGGCTTATCAGAATCTGGAAGCCCCCTTTAATAAGGGGGCCCCCAGATCCCGACGCCCCCATGTGAATAGGTACGGGGTACAGGACAGTTCTTTTATAAGAAAGGGCGGGGCCACCCACTGACATAACTGAGTGAACCCGCCCACTTCTGATGTCATGCGCTGTGAGAGGGGGCGGGTCACCCATTTACATCACCGGGTGGTCCCGCCCCTTCTTATAAAAGAACTGTCATTGTGAAGACCGCCCATTCTGGGAGACGCGCAGGGGCCGGGCTGCAGCAGTGGGGAGAGCTGCAGAGGTGAAAGAAGAAGGAGATGAAGGTTGAAGATGAAGAGAGGAAGCAATTAGACTAAAAGAAGAAGCAGAAGACCAGAAGAAGAACCGGGGCAGGAGAAGATGGAGGAAGAAAGAAGAAAAGAGCTATTTTACACAATAAAGGAATTGTCAAAAACTGCCTCTTGTTTTTTGTAACACTACACTCCTTTTTTGGTGAATGGGTAGGGGTACAATGTACCCCGTGCCTATTCACAATGGGGGGTGGGATCTGGGGCACCAGCCAGTGTTGTGGGGAAGAGGCTCTTGTCCCCATCAACATGGGGACAAGGTGCTTTGAGGTGGGGGGGCTGAGTCCCCCTTCCCCCAAAGCACCCATACTTCCCATCTTGAAGGCATGTAGCCTGGTATGGTTCAGGTGGGGGGACGCTCGCCCGTCCCCCCATCCTAACCGGCCAGGGCTGCATGCTTGGATAAGGGTCTGGTTTTGGATTTTAGGGGGAACCCCATGTCAATTTTTTTTTTAATTTGGCGCGGGGTTCCCCTTAATATCCAAATCAGAACCGAAGAGCCTGGTTTGGACTGGGGGGGGATCCCACGCACTTTTTTTCAGCAATTTTTTGTATATTGTCCGGTACCGGCAATACATTACAGCCGCAATTTTAAATGACATTTTTTCGTATAGAAATGTCATTTTGCTCTGGCTATGTTCTACACCTCACAGAGATGCGCCCTTTTACAGACAGACTAAGGACATCCCCCAGGCACAATATTTAACCACTTCAATACTATGCACTTAGAACACTTTCCTACCAGACCAATTTTCAGCTTTCAGTGCTGTTGCGATGTGAATGACAATTGCGCGGCCGTGCCAACGTTGTAACCAAACACATTTTTTATCATTTTGTTCCCACAAATAGAGCTTTCTTTTGGTGGTATTTGATCACCCCTGTGGTTTTTATTTTTTGCGCTACAAATAAAAAAAGACCGAAAATTTTGAAAAAAAGAAAAATTCTCTGTTTTTGTCACAAATGAAAATAAAAGTAAATAGTAAATAAGTACATTTCCTCCATCACTGATGGGCACTGATGAAGCTACAATGACGGGCACTGATGAGGCAGAACTGATTGGCACTAATGAGGCGGCACTGATGAGGTGGCACTGACTGGCACTGATGAAGAGGCACTTCTATGCAGCAATGATGAGCACTGATAGGCGGCACTGATAAGCAGCACTGACGGGCACTGATAGGTGGCACTAATATGCAGCACTGATGGCACTGATGTGCAGCACTGACAGACACTGATAAGCTGCACTGATGGGCACTCATAGACGACACTGATTGGCACTCATAGGCGGCACTGGGCACTGATAGGTGGCACTAATATGCAGCCCTGACGGCACTGATATGCAGCACTGACAGACACTGATACGCGGCACTGATGGGCACTCATAGACGACACTGATTGGCACTCATAGGCGGCACTGGGCACTGATAGGTGGCACTAATATGCAGCCCTGATGGCACTGATATGCAGCACTGACAGGCACTGATAAGCGGCACTGATGGGCACTCATAGACGACACTGATTGGCATTCATAGGCGGCACTGGGCACTGATAGGTGGTACTGATGGGCACTGGTAGGTGGCACTGGTGGGCACTGATAGGTGGCACTGGTGGGCACTCATAGGTGGCACTGGTACGCACTGATAGGGGTACTGGTGAGCAGATGCATTGATAGGGGCCCATTCCCTGGTGGTCTAGGGTGGTATCTGAAGGTGGCACTGAGTGCCATCCATATTGGGCACTATGCCCCTTACCTGGTGGTCCTGGGTGGGCACATCCCTGGTGGTCCCTGGGCAGGCTCCCTGGTGGTATAGTGTGGCGATTCTAGGGGGGGATGTACTGATAAACCATCAGCACAAACGCCCCCTGTCAGGAGAGCAGCCGATCGGTTCTCCACTGCTCAGGTCTGCAGACCCGAGTACAGGAAAAGCCGATAAATGGCTTTCCTGTTTACACTGTGACCAGCCGTGATTTGTCATGGCTGATCACATGGTAAAGTGCTTCTGATGGAAGCGCTTTACCAAGATCGGTTATGCGGGGGGGTCAGACTGACCCCCCACACCACCGACTGCCGCAATGCGCCCCCCCCCCGGCGCACGCCGGCATGTTATCCTGAGGACGTCATATGACGCCCAGTTAAGATAACTGAACCACTTCCCGGCCTTCATTCTGCATACGGCGGTCGGAAAGTGGTTAAAGGAATTTTTTTTTTTTTTTCACTTTAAGAATTATTAAAATCACTGCTCCTGAGAAACGATTGAGGGATGTTTGGCTCATCCCTACTGCCATCTAGTAACGCCATTACTATGTTAACTACCAACTTATTTGCACTACATTTTGGCCTGGGTCTGTGTGTCATTGGGTAAATGCGGCCAGCTGGGGATCCAGTCCAGAATTGGTCCAGTCTCCTTTATATACCTTCATGCCTCTGCTTGCATTTAGGGATTGACCATCTCTTACTGTGGATGTGGGCGTGCAATTGGGCCATTATTGTTAAAAGTAAGTACTTGCCATACAATCACTGCATGGTGGGCTGCCTGACACCACCTAAAGGGGGTTTACCACAGTCCGTCGGGTGGTACGTCACTAACATACCGTTCATGAATGAAAATTGTTATTACCGGGTTAACGTGCGGGTGTAGGTGTCATTCTCTACCAGTTAGGGATTTAC
>BLSH010449605.1:99400-116046 GCA_018402905.1 Glandirana rugosa | reverse complement strand
CAGTATGCTGGCAACATAGCACACATGTCTCTTCAACCATGTTGTTCAACATAACACGTTTTGTGCGTACGAGGTTTCAGTCCTTGTCGGCCTACGATTAATGTACGTGGACTTACAAGAAAGACACGAGCATGCTAGCACATCACGTCAGTCATACGATGTATGTCGTCGGTTGTATGCTAAAGTGTGCTAGCATGCACGCTAGAAGCAGGGCATACATGCCCCGAATTGAAAGTGTTTCTGGTTTATTATAGGTGATTAACCCAATAAAAATGGTTTCTATACATCGTCATATTTAAAACCTTCCTGACTTTGGAGCATGCGTGTTTTGCACAATACAACTTGTTGTACCAACTTCTCTGTACACACGATACAACGGTCGTATGACCGCTTGTTGGTACGACCAAGTTTTCTAGGCTGCTCATACAACTCCCTTGTACGACCGTCGTATGTTCGACTGTTCAAATCGCGCATACGAACGATCGATATCACATACAACGGTTGTTAGTACGGCCTGTTGTATGCGATCGTCGTCCCGCGTGTAAGGGGCTTTGGGGTCTACAATCTATGGTGCCAATCAATGAATATTGATCACACCTGATGCACTGACGGCCTATCTCATTTCTTGAGGCCCTAACAAGACAGAAAAGTACAAATACCCCCCAAATGACCCCTTTTTGGAAAGTAGACAGTCCAACATATTTAGTAAGAGGCATGGTGAGTTTTTTCAGGTTGTAATTTTTTCCTACAATTCTTTGCAAAATAAAAAATGTTTTTTTTCAGTTTTTTTTTTTCACAAAATTGTCATTAACAGATTATTTCTCACACCCAGCATATGCATACCACAAATGACACCCCAAAACACATTCTGCTACTCCTCCTGAGTATGGTGATACCACATGTGTGAGACTTTTACACAGCCTGGCCACATACAGAGGCCTAACATGCAGGGAGCACCATCAGGCATTTTAAGGACATAAATTACACATATAATTTCCTGACTACCTCTTGCACTTTGGAGGTCCTGGAGCACCAGGGCAAAGGAAAAGCCCAAACAATGACCCCATTTTGGAAATTAAACACCCCAACGTATATTCTTTGAGGCATAATGAGTCTTTTGAACGGTTAATTTTTTCCACAAGTTTTTGTAAAATGTGGAAAGAAAATGAAAACACATTTTTTTTTTTTTTACACAAGGTTGTCCATTTATACAATATTTCTAACACACAGCATGTACATAGCAAAAATGACACCCTAAAATATATTCTGCTACTCGTCCCGAGTATGGCGATACCACATGTGTGACACCTTTACACAGCCTGGCCACATACAGAGGCCCAACATGCAGGGTGCACCATCAGGCATTCTAGGGGCATACATTTCAAATCTAATTTGACTACCTATTACATTATTGTGAGGCGTTGTAGTGGCACTGATGGGAGCTGTAGTGGCACTGATGGGTACTGTAGTGGCACTGATGGGTACTGTAGTGGCATTCATGTGTCATGGATGTGACCTGATGTGGTATGGATGAGCATGAACGAGGCATAAATGAGCACGAATGGGGGTTGAATAAGCCATAGATATGGATGGCTGAGCACTTATGCATGGGTGAGCACGCATGTATGGGTGAGTACAAATGGATGGTGGAGCACGGATGCATAGCTGAGCACGGATGGATGGGTGAGCACGGATGGATGGGTGAGCATAGATGCATGGGTAAACGTGGATGAGGCTGGATAGGTGAGCATGGCTGGATTGGTGAGCACGGATGAGGCTGCATGGGTGAGCATGATTGGATTGGTGAGCACGGATGCATGGGTGAGCATGACTGGATGGGTAAACACGGATGCATGGGTGAGCACAGATGGATGGCGGAGCCCGGATGCATGGCTGAGCATTGATGCATGGCTGAGCATTGATGCATGGGTGAGCACAGATGCATGGGTGAGCACGGATGAGGCTGGATGGGTGGCCATGGATGAGGCTGTATGGGTGAGCACGATTGGATTGGTGAGCATGGATGCATGGGTGAACATGGCTGGATGGGTGAGCACGGATGCATGGGTGACGGATGAGTGAGCACGGATGGGTGAGCATGGATGCATGGGTGACAGATGGGTGGGCACCGATGGGTGAGCACGGATGTGGCTGCATGGATGAAGCTGCATGGGTGAAACTTTATGGGTGGATGAGGGGTTGCTGCCTAGCACATAGCAGTGCTGTGGGCACTTCAGACCCTGCCCACAGCACCGCTGCATCTCCTCTCTCCCCCCTCTCCTCTCACACTGCACCGATCGGTGCGAAGAGGGGAGAGACAAGCCGGATATCCTCCGGCTTGTTTACATGTGATGCTCCGTCATTTGATGGAGCGATCACGTGGTAAACGGCCGCTGCGAGCGGCCATTTACCGTGATCCGTGATGCGCCGGGTCTCATGGACCCGGTGGTCATGGATGCTCCCAGGTGCCCGCCCAATTCTGGGAGGACGTTATAGTACGCTCTCCCAGAAGAAGAAAAAAGTAAGTGCAAGTGGCACCGGTACATTGACTTTCTTTTTTTTTTTTTCGGCTCCTTAGCTGTCACATGACAGCCAAGTAGTGAGCCTATTGGTCAGCCATTAAACTCTGTGTGTGTGCGCTGAACAGGCGCGCACACACAAAGTTTGATTGGCTGCCCTGAGCTCACGCTCAGTGTGATTGGATGTGGTGGCCGGAGGTGGGTCACTGTGCCAGTGGACGTGACTCCCGCTCCACAGAGACCCTGACCGCCTGATGACCGCCGAGGGGGGACAGCACGATCTCCACATGCCGAATCTCTGCAACAATCCTGCCTGTCTATTGGATGGGGTAAGTGCGGGGGCGGGGGGGGGTCCCTGAAAAGTACCCCACCTGTGATACTGGCTGCATACTGCCACCACGTGTGTTATTGGCTGCATAACTGCCCCCCACCTGTGATATTGGCTGCAATTTACCCCCTACTGGGATATTGGCTGCAATTTACCCCCTCCTGTGTTATTGGCTGCAATTTACCCCCACCTGTGATACTGGCTGCAATTTACCCCATCTGTGATATTGGCTGCATAACTGCCCCCACCTGTGATACTGGCTGCATAACTGCCCCCACCTGTGATACTGGCTGCATAACTGCCCCCACCTGTGTTATTGGCTGCATAACTGCCCACACCTGTGTTATTGGCTGCATAACTGCCCCCCACCTGTGTTATTGGCTGCATAACTGCCCCCCCCCACCTGTGATATTGGCTACAATTTACCCCCTGCTGGGTTATTGGCTGCAATTTACCCCCACCTGTGATACTGGCTGCAATTTACCCCACCTGGGATATTGGCTGCATAACTGCCTCACCTGTTTTACTGGCTGCATAACTGCCCCCACCTGTGTTACTGGCTGCATAACTGCCCCCACCTGTGTTATTGGCTGCATAACTGTCCCCACCTGTGTTATTGGCTGCATAACTGTCCCCACCTGTGTTATTGGCTGAATAACTGCCCCCACCTGTGTTATTGGCTGCATAACTGCCCCCACCTGTGTTATTGGCTGCATAACTGCCCCCACCTGTGTTATTGGCTGCATAACTGCCCCCACCTGTGTTATTGGCTGCACAACTGCCCCCACCTGTGTTACTGGCTGCATAACTGCCCCCACCTGTGATACTGGCTGCAATTTACCCCACTTGCGATACTGGGGCTGTATACTATGTCCTTTGATGCTGAGCTGTATACTGTGTCCTGTGATGCTGAGTTGTATACTGTAGCCTGTGATGCTGAGCTGTATACTGTGTCCTGTGATGCTGGGGCTGTATACGGTGTCTTGTGATACTGAGCTGTATACGGTGTCCTGTGATGCGATGGTGAGCTTTATACTGTGTCCTGTGATGCTGAGCTGTATACTCCTGACACAATATGTGGAATACAGGGGACGGAGTGGGTGGATTCTATAAGGGGTGGGGCTTATTAGAAGTCGGCGGGGTCAAAAAGGAAGGGTGGGGCCTGGCACCCCCCCATCCTAAAACTTCACCAGCCGCCACTGCTTGCGGTCCCCAAATTCACAAATGTGGTCTTTTTGCGGACGACATGCTCCTATTTCTCACGGCTCCAATCACATCCCTTCCCAACCTCTGCCAGACCTTGGATAACTTTTCCCGCATATCGGGCCTACAGTTGAACTATGAAAAGTCACAGGCACTAAACATCTCTCTCCCACAAGAAATAGTGCTGTCTCTGAAACTGCTCTTTAAATTTTCATGGAATGACTCAAGCATTAAATATTTAGGTATTTCTCTGACACCCAAATTTGAAGACTTATATACTCAAAATTCCCCCCCCCCCCCCAATGTTCTGCAAACTGGAACAAGACTTAAATAATTGGGCTAAACAGAACCTGACATGGTTTGGATGGATCAATGCAGTCAAAATGACTTTGCTACCTAGGTTGTTGTATCTGTTCAGGTCCCTCCCCATACAGATCAGGAGAGACCATATAAGATCCCTACACAGCAAAATACTTAAGTTTATATGGGGGGGGGGGGGGAGCTGGATATAGGATACAGCAACAAACTTTATTACTCTCCCAGAAGAGGGGAGGTCTGGGGGAACCACATCTTTTCAAATACTATTATGCAGCAAGACTTTCCCAGATCTCCATAGTCTACTCCAAATTCGAAAAACCAGAATGGGTTCAGATAGAGCGCCAAGCAGCCCCATCATTCACACTGGACTACCTCCTCTGGTGCAAACCCAGAAATCGCTCGGCCATTCTATCCCCAACTCTCTCTCTATCTTTCTCCCTGTGGGATAAAGTAAGAAACAACCCAAATTTAGTCTCCGCAGTCCGTCCATTAGCACTTCTCTTTAATAATCCGGAGTTACCACCAGGAAGAGACGTTAAAGCCTTTAAGTGGTGGTTAGATAAAGGTCTCTATCGAACAGGCCACTTCTTTACACCAACGGGACCAATCACGCTAGCCCACTGTGTCAGTAAACTTGACCTCCCGAACTTCGAAAAGTTCAGATTCAGACAAATTTCGCACTTCCTACATAGT
The DNA here is from genome assembly GCA_018402905.1 of Glandirana rugosa. Taxonomy (NCBI): domain Eukaryota; kingdom Metazoa; phylum Chordata; class Amphibia; order Anura; family Ranidae; genus Glandirana; species Glandirana rugosa. The sequence continues at coordinate 110,985 of BLSH010449605.1, read as the reverse complement.
ATTTGGAGGGGACAATTCCATTTCCCCCTCCATTACAGACTATGAAGCCTGGTGTGCCTCAGCCATGGAGCAGAGGGGAGGGCATATCGGTGATATATGCGTCACTGACAAGACAAAACAACAAATCCCCATACATCTTAACATGGGAGGCAGACCTCCAATTCCAATGGGACCCAGAGAAGTGGCACAAAGCCATGTCCACAACTTATAAAAGGATCCTCAACACCTTGCTAATGGAAGCCAGTGTTAAAGTTATTTGTCGCTGGTACATGACTCCTTCTAGACTAGCTGGCATATTCCCCAGTGTAGACCCACAATGCTTCAGAGGTTGCCACCTTCTTGGTTCAATGATTCACATCTGATGGGAATGCCCCAGAATCAGACCACTATGGAAAAGAATTTTCAACCTTATTTACAGGATAACTAAATTCGCAGTAGGTTGCCCTACTAAATTCCCATATACCAAACATCCCAAAGTCCGCTCAAAGACTGATACACTTTATTCTTCTAGGAGGAAAAAAATCCATAGCCAGGACCTGGAAGAAACCAAACACTTTTCTGAAAGCAGTGACTAGGAAAGTATTGTGGATCATGTCACAGGAAAAACTGGCCAGCGAACTCAGACTCCTCTGTTTGAATCAGTTTGGGAACCTCGGGGACTACACATGGGTATTCCCCTGTACAGGGGCGTTGCTAGGTCTACCAAAGATCTGGGGCTAGAGCCCATAGCAGCAAAGTAGAGTCATACGCTTGAGCAGGTATACACATGTATATAATATGCGTCTGTGTAAATATATATAAAAAACTATAAATATTGTTACATTTCTGAGTGCGGATCCCCCTTACATCAGGGTCCCCAGAGAGCCCCCCCTATTTACATCAGGGTCCCCAGAGAGGCCCCTTCCTTACACCAGGGTCCCCAGAGAGGCCCCTTCCTTACACCAGGGTCCCCAGAGAGGCCCCTTCTTTACATCAGGGTCCCCAGAGAGGCCCACCTTACATCAGGGTATTGCAGAACTGCACCCACCCGGTAAGAGACTCGGGGCTATAGGCCCCAGACTCGGGGCTGTAGCCCCAATAGCCACCCCCTAGCAACACCCCTGCCCCTATACCCTGGAATGATTCCCTCAAAGGCTCTCCAATCCAGCACGTGATTGAATCCCGACTTAGAGCAATATGTTGGTTTCCCCATTCCTTGTACTTTCCTTCTCCCTCTATCTACTTTTCTCCTTGTTTTATGCTTTTACAGTTATGTGGTTACATGACAAGACACGCTCTATGCTCTTAGGGATGGGCAATAGCTGCTACTGCAATAAATATAAGACATTAAAGGGTTGCCTGGCCCCCGCAAGGGATCATACCAGGACTAATAGGTTAATTGGTTTTCGATGATTTAGGGGCTGATGGGGGGGTGGCTCCCCTCGGGGGAAGGGGAGGGTAGCCTTCTGCCCAGCACAGTTTGATCCCATTAGGGGTGCTGGGGGGGCATCCCCTACCCCTTAACTCCGGGAGGGTCCGCCACACGGCCCCGACCCCACAACAACTCACTCTGGAATAAGGATATTTGTCTGGTCTTGGTTAAACACTGTCTCCATTAAAAATGCAAAGTCCAATGCACCACTGTCTACGAGGTTTTGATATTATGATCATATCACCTGAAACAGACCTTTACATGAAGTTTATTGTCTATGAGAGAAGTTAATAATGTCCTAATTATGACTGTCTGTCTGTAACAACTTTGTTTATATATTGTATGTGCACTTGAAAAATGAAAAATAAAGACTTTTGAAAGGAAAAAAACTAATTTCTTCCTCAGTTTAGGCCAAAATGTATTTTTCTACATACTTTTGGTAAATAAAATTGCAAAAAGCATTTGTTGATTGGTTTGCGCAAAAGCTATTGCATCTACAAACTATGAGAATTGATTTATGCTGTTTTTATTATTTTTTTTTTTTGTTTTACTGGTAATGGCAGAGATCTGCTATTTTTAGTGGGACTGCGATATTGCGACCGACAAATCGGACACTTTTGACACTTTTTTGGGACTATTGATATTTATACAGCGATCAGAGCTAAAACTAGCCAATGATTACTGTATAAATGTCACTGGCAGGGAAGGGGTTAAACTGTAGGGGGTGATCAAGGGGTTAAATGTGTTCCCTCACTGTGTTCTAACTGTGTGGGCGCTGGGCTGGCAGGGACATAACAGATCTAACTGATCCTAATGACAAGGATCAGTAGATCTGTCATGTCCTCTGACAGAACGGGAAACCTCAGTGTTTACATTTGCGGTTCCCCGTTCTTCCTTTGTAGAAGGCATTCGTGGGTCTCCGGCGGACATCGAGTCCACCCGACCCGCAGCCACACTCATGCAACTGCGGCTGCACGAATCGCCGTTTATACAGTCAGGTCCATAAATATTGGGACATCCACACAATTCTAATCTTTTTTAGCTCTATACACCACCACAATGGATTTGAAATGAAACGAACAAGATGTGCTTTAACCACTTGCCGACCGCCGATCGGCATCTGACGGCGGCAAAGTGGCTCGTTCCCGCAAATCGCCGTCATACGACGGCGGCTGCGGGAACGAGTTTAGTGAGCGCTCGCGCGCCGCCGGAGGGGCGCCCGCGCGCTCACTGTGTCCAGGGGGGGCCAGGGAGCGGGTGCGGCAGCTTCGATTGCCGCCGGCTACCCGCGATGGCCCCCCCAGAGCGAATGAGCGGAGGTCTGTGTATGTAAACACGGACCTCCGCTCTGTGTGAGGGGGAAGGGCTGTGATCACAGCCTTCCTTTACGTGAAGGCTGTGACCACTTCCCTTCCCCAGCTAGGCAGCCCCCATACAGTTAGAACACTCCCAGGGAACATAGTTAACCCTTAGCGCGCCCCCTGCAGGTTAACCCCTTCACTGCCAATGGCATTTACACAGTAATCAGTGCATTTTTATAGCACTGATCGCTGTATAAATGCCAATGGTCCCAAAAAAGTGTCAAAATGGTCCGACATGTCCGCTGAAATATCGCAGTACCGCAAAAAATCGCGACCACTTTTGCGCAAACCAATCAATAAACGCCGATTGCGATTTTTTTTTTATCGCAAATATGAGGAAGAATATAAATCGGCCAAAAACGGTGAAAAAAAATGTTTTTTTATATTTTTTTTTGGATTTGTATTTTAGGAAAAAGTAAGAAATTTGGGTTTTTTTGCAAAATTGTTGCTCTTCTTTTGTTTATAGCGGCGATCAGAAATGACGCAGCGGTGATCAAATACCACTAAAAGAAAGCTCTATTTGTGGGAAAAAAAGGACGCAAATTTAGTTTGGGTACAACGTCGCACGACCGCGCAATTGTCAGTTAAAGCGACGCAGCGCCGAATTGCAAAAAGGGCTCCGGTCCTAAAGCTGGAAATCCTTCCGGGGCTGAAGTGGTTAACCACCTCCCACCCGGCCACTGCACATATACAGCCGGATGGGAGCTCCCCCGTTCTGACAGGAAGTGTATTTACGTCCTGCAGAACGGGTACTCGCAGCGCGGGCACGCGCCGCCCTGCTGCTGGATCCTGTGATCATAATGATCCAGCTGAGCGGAGATCGGGATACGGGCGCAGTGACTGGCCCTCCCGATCATGTGACGGCTGTGTCCAGTCACAGCCGTCACATTGTAAGCAGAGACGAACGTCTCTGTGACAGTTCTCCCCCCGTCGAGCTCAGTGAGAGCTCAGTGCGCGGGGGGGAAGGGGGGGAGCTGCAGCTCTGTGACAGCTTTCTGCATGATGAGGATTTCATGCAGAAAGCTGTCACAGATCGCCCCCCACACAGTGCACCAAGCACCACTGATACCCCTGTCCCCATACACATAAGTGTCCCCATAAAACAGCCCCCAAAACATCTGTATGTCCCCAAAACATCTGTCACCATACACAAAACATCTGTCACAGTCCCCCAAACATCTGTCACAGTCCCCGTCACATCAGTCACCATACACAAAACAGCTGTATGTCCCCGTCACATCTGTCACCATACACAAAACATCTATCTGTCCCCATCACATCTGTCACCATACACAAAACATCTGTATGTCCCCGTCACATCTGTCACTATACACAAAACATCTGTCTGTCCCCGTCACACCTGTCACCATACACAAAACATCTATCTGTCCCCGTCACATCTGTCACTATACACAAAACATCTGTCACAGTCCCCCAAACATCTGTCACAGTCCCCGTCACATCAGTCACCATACACAAAACATTTATCTGTCCCCATCACATCTGTCACCATACACAAAACAGCTGTATGTCCCCGTCACATCTGTCACCATACACAAAACATCTATCTGTCCCCGTCACATCTGTCACCATACACAAAACATCTGTATGTCCCCATCACATCTGTCTGTCCGCCAACACCAAATAAACTCCAGTTTGTGTTATTTTTACCAAAGAAATGTAGCAGTTTCATTTTTGGTCAAAATTTATGAAGAGAAATTACTTATTTGCAAAATTTTATAACACAAACGCAGAAAAATGCATTGTTTTTGAAAATTTTTAGTCTTTTTTTAATTTATAGTGCAAAAAATAAAAAAACCCAGGGGTGATTAAATACCACCAAAAGAAAGCTCTATTTGTGTGAAGAAAATGATAAAAATTTAATATGGGTACAACGTCGCACGACCGCGCAATTGTCATTCAAACTGCAACAGCGCTGAAAGCTGAAAATTGGTCCGGGAAGGAAGGGGGTTTAAGTGCCTAGTATTGAAGTGGTTAACTGCAGACTTTCAGCTTTAATTTGAGGGTATTTACATCCAAATCAGGTGAACGGTGTAGGAATTACAACAGTTTGTATATGTGCCTCCCACTTTTTAAGAGACCAAAAGTAATGGGACAGATTAACAATCATAAATCAAACTTTCACTTTTTAATACTTGGTTGCAAATCCTTTGCAGTCAATTACAGCCTGAAGTCTGGAACGCATAGACATCACCAGACGCTGGGTTCCATCCCTGGTGATGCTCTGTCAGGCCTCTACTACAACTGTCTTCAGTTCCTGCTTGTTCTTGGGGCATTTTCCCTTCAGTTTTGTCTTCAGCAAGTGAAATGCATGCTCAGTGGGATTCAGGTCAGGTGATTGACTTGGCCATTGAATAACATTCCACTTCTTTCCCTTAAACTCTTTGGTTGCTATTGCAGTATGCTTCGGGTCATTGTCCATCTGCACTGTGAAGTGCCGTCCAATGAATTCTGAAGCATTTGGCTGAATATGAGCCGATAATATTGCCCGAAACACTTCAGAATTCATCCTGCTGCTTTTGTCAGCAGTCGCATCATCAATAAATACAAGAGAACCAGTTCTATTGGCAGCCATACATGCCCACGCCATGACACTACCACCACCATGCTTCACTGATGAGGTGGTATGCTTTGGATCATGAGCAGTTCCTTTCCTTCTCCATACTCTTCTCTTCCCATCACTCTGGTACAAGTTGATCTTGGTCTCATCTGTCCATAGGATGTTGTTCCTGAACTGTGAAGGCTTTTTTAGATGTTGTTTGGCAAACTCTAACCTGGCCTTTCTGTTTTTGAGGCTCACCAATATCCCTGGTTTATATCTTGTGGTGAACCCTCTGTATTCACTCTGGTGAAGTCTTCTCTTGATTGTTGACTTTGACACACATACACCTACCTCCTGGAGAGTGTTCTTGATCTGGCCAACTGTTGTGAAGGGTGTTTTCTTCACCAGGGAAAATTCTTCGGTCATCCACCACAATTGTTTTCCATGGTCTTCCGGGTCTTTTGGTGTTCCTGAGCTCACCGGTGCATTCTTTCATTTTAAGGATGTTCCAAACAGTTGATTTGGCCACACCTAATATTTTTTGCTATCTCTCTGATGGGTTTGTTTTGTTTTTTCAGCCTAATGATGGCTTGCTTCACTGATAGTGACAGCTCTTTGGATCTCATATTGAGAGTTGACAGCAACAGATTCCAAATGCAAATAGCACACTTGAAAAGAACTCTGGACCTTTTATCTGCTCCTTGTAAATAGGATAATGAGGGAATAACACACACCTGGCCATGCAACAGCTGAGCAGCCAATTGTCCCATTACTTTTGGTCCCTTAAATAGTGGGCAGCACATATAGAAACTGTTGTAATTCCTACACCATTCACCTGATTTGGATGTAAATACCCTCAAATTAAAGCTGAAAGTCTGCAGTTAAAGCACATCTTGTTCATTTCATTTCAAACCCATTGTGGTGGTGTATAGAGTCAAAAACATTAGAATTGTGTTGATGTCCCAATATTTATGGACCTGACTGTATACTAAATATTTACTAAAACTCACTAACAATTTACTAAGTGCCAAAACCAATGGCCACTACTCCATACTTATACTCCTTGACCTCTCTGCAGCCTTTCATACTGTCTCCTCCTCTCCATTGCTCCTTTCTGTAGGGGTACCCCAAGACTCTGTTCTTGGACCCCTTCTCTTCTCTATCTACACCTCCTCCCTTGGTCACTTGATAACCACCCATGGCTTCCAATACCACTTATATGCCGATGACACCCAAATCTATCGGTCTACTTCTCACCTCACTCCTTTGGTCTCCTCTCGCATTACTAACTTGCTACCTCCTTAACATCTCTAAACAAATGAAACCGCCAAGCTCTTAATTCACTCCTTTGCTATCTCTCGCTTTGACTGTTGCAACTCTCTTCTCATTGGCCTACCTCTCCATAGGCTATCCCCTCTTCAGTCTATCATGAATGCTGCCCCAGTCCACCTTACCAATCGCTCAGTGTCTGCCACCCCTCTCCACCAATCCCTACATTGGCTCCCAATCGCCACAACATACAGAGCTATTCACAACTCTGCCCCAAGCTACATCACCAATCTTGTCTCCAAATATCACCCAAACCGCCCTCTCCACTCCTCCCAAGATCTCCTACTCTCAAGCTCCCTTGTCACCTCCTCCCATGCTCATCTCCAGGACTTCTCCAGAGCCTCTCCCATCCTCTGGAACTCTCTACCTCAACCTGTCCGCCTATCCCCTACTCTAGCAGCCTTCAAGCAAACCCTGAAAACTCATCTCTTCAGGGAAGCCTATCACACCTCCAACTAATCTTTTACCACTTCCATCAGCTCACTACCCACATTTACAACCTTTTGTACCACCTGCCCCCCCCCCTATTAGATTGTAAGCTCTTCTGAGCAGGGCCCTCTTAATCCTTTTGTATTCTACTGTATTGTACCTGTATTGTCCCTCTTTTATATTGTAAAGCACTGCGTAAACTGTTGACGCTATATAAATCCTGTATCATAATAATAATATATGGCGATTTGCGCAACAGAGCCACTTTGCCACCGTTTGTCTACGCGAGGTGGTCAGCAATTGGTTAAGTGAATCAAATTAGCATCAATGCTCAGCCCCAAATTGAAATATCACATACAAGCTCCATCTCCAGTTGAAACACTGAAGCACACATACTGTATATCAACACAATTTAATGATAAAGGTAATTGTTCACTATAATAACAGTGTAAAAAATCGTCATAAAAGTGAAAACTATATTTGTGCTCCACCTAAAACTGAAATAGTCCACCAAAAAATAAAAATAAATAGTCCAAGTCCAAAGTAAAGAAAACAAAGATTTATACAGTATATAGCAGGGATACGCAATTAGCGGACCTCCAGCTGTTGCACAACTACAAGTCCCATCATGCCTCTGCCTCTGGGTGTCATGCTTGTGGCTGTCAGTCTTGCTATCCCTCATGGGACTTGTAGTTCTGCAACAGCTGGAGGTCCGCTAATTGCATATCCCTGGTATATAGTCTCAGTGGCGGCTGGTGTGTGAGGGGTGCTGGGGCACCGCCTCCCGCCGGCTAAAGAAGAGAAAAAAAAAAGTCAGCCCCGCCCCCCTGCAGGGGGCGCCGGTGCATTGACTTACTTTTTTTTTCGGCTCCTTGGCTCAGCCAAGTAGTGAGCCTATTGGTCGGCCATTAAAAGCTATGAGGGTGCGCTGAACAGGCGCACCCTGCATAGCTTGATTGGCTGTCCTGAGCCTCCGCTCAGGGTGATTGGATGCGGTGGCCGGGGGCGGGTCACTGTGGCAGCGGAGGTGACTTCCCCTCCCACAGAGACCATGACCGCCCGGGGACTGACGAGGGGGGACAGCAGGACAGCCGCTCTCCGTATGCCGAACTCTGCACACTCAGCCACTCTCCGCATGCCGAATCTCTGCAACAATCCTGCCTGCTGGATGGGGTAAGTGCGGGGGGATCTCTACAGTGTACCCCACCTGTGTCCCTGGCTGCATAACTGCCCCCACCTGTGTCACTGGCTGCATAACTGCCCCCACCTGTGTCACTGGCTGCATAACTGCCCCCACTTGTCACTGGCTACATAACTGCCCCCACCTGTGCCACTGGCTGCATAACTGCCCCCACCTGTGCCACTGGCTGCATAACTGCCCCCACCTGTGCCACTGACTGCATAACTGCCCCCACCTGTGTCACTGGCTGCATAACTGCCCCACCTGTGTCACTGGCTGCATAACTGCCCCCACCTCTGTCACTGGCTGCATAACTGCCCCCACCTGTGTCGCTGGCTGCATAACTGCCCCCACCTTTGTCACTGGCTGCAAATCTGCCCCACCTGTGTCACTGGCTACATAACTGCCTCCACCTGTGTCACTGTGTACTGTGTCCTGTGATGCTGAGCTGTATACTGTGCCCTGTGATGCTGGGGCTGTATACTGTGCCCTGTGATGCTGAGCTGTATACTGTGTCCTGTGATGCTGAGCTGTATACTGTGCCCTGTGATGCTGAGTTGTATACTGTGTCCTGTGATGCTGGGCTGTATACTCCTGACACAATATGTGGAATACAGGGGACCGAGTGGGTGGATTCTAAAAGGGGTGGGCTTATTAGAAGTAGGAGGGGTCAAAAGGAAGGGTGGGGCCTGGCGCCCCCCTCATCCAAAAACTTCACCAGCCGCCACTGGTCCTTGTGAAGATGACAAGTTCCATGCTCCACCATAAGCTGAGTGTGCTTCACCAACAAATGAAATGCTAACTCACCTGACTCAAGGACCTATATAAATATACAGGTCACAAAGGCTCTTTAAAACACATCAGCAGAGGGATCCATCCGCAGGTGTCCAAGGAAGAAGGTGAGACAGGTACTCTTCACACCATTAGGTCCCCTTTATACGTTGTGCATCACCGCTTTGCTATCCTTATATGCAGGGGTCTCCAAACTTTCTAAACAATGGGATACTTTACTGTCCTTCTGACTTTAGGGGGGGCTTGACTGTGTCCACTGGGAGTAGAAAAGTTCCAGTCAGTGGGTCCGGCGGTGGGAAAAAAACAATGCCCCTTCTTTGGTGTCAATGGGAGGAATTGTTCCCAATCATTGGTGTCAGTGGGAGCAATTGTGCCCCATCATTAGTGTGAGCTGAAGGGATTGTGTTTCATTATCTGTGTCATTGGGTCCCATTGTTGGTGTCATTGGGAAAAATTGTGCCCCATCATTAGTGTCATTGGGAGGAATTGTGTTCATCGTTGGTGTCATTGGGCCCCATTGCTGATGTCATTAGGAGAAATTGTTCCCCATTATTGGTGTTATTGGGAGGAATTGTGCCCTTTTATTGGTGTCAGTGAGGGGAATAATACCCCATTGTTGGTATAAGTTAATGAAATAGTGGGAGCAATTGTGCCCGATCATTGGTGTGGGCGGAAAGAATTAAGTCTCATCATTTGTGTCATTGGACCTCATTGTTGGTGTAATTGGGAGAAATTGTGCCCCATCATTAGTGTCATTGGGAGGAAATGTGTCCCATTATTGGTATCATTGGGAGAAATTCTGCCCCATCATTGATGTCATTGGGGGGAATTGTGCCCTTTCATTGGTGTCAGTGAGGGGAATTATGCCCCATTGTTGGTATTAGTTAATAATATATTGCCACAAGGGCCTTATAAAAGTGTAGCGCCCTCTACTGTTAGATAGGGGTTTAGAGACAGATTTTTGTGTAGGTGAGGTAAATTTGGTCAGGCCTGATTGTTCTGATTCTGGGCAGGGTAGTGGCCCAGTGAGGACTGGTGACTGCAGGCAATGACACTCCTTGGTAACCCTTCCTTTGAGGCTCAGAATGTTCTGGAAAAAAGGGTGATCCCTTACAATCTCACGGAAAAAAAAAAAACATGCCAAAACCGCTGTTAAAATGCACTCACATTAAGTATATGAGTCAGACTCACTGCTCACATGGAAAAATACAGTACATGGGCTTCCTGTAATCAACTCCAGACTGGAAGTGATATCACTTGGCTCCGCCCTCATGCGTATTATCAGCCACACACATGGCTTCATCAGAGGAGCAGGAAGTCTGTGTATAGCCCTCTCTGTTCAGCCAAAGCCGATCATTAGACCAGCTTCTATGGAACGATCTTGGACACACAACATTTATGTAATTTGTTCATTACATTATTTATTTATTTATTCATTCATTTATTTATTCATTTATGTATTTAGTTAGTCATTTATTCATTTATTTACTTATCTATTTATTTGCAAAGGAATTTTTTTTTTTTTAAGATTGGGTAATTTGGACACGCAATCTTTACATTATTTACTCATTACATCACTTATTCATTCATTTATGTATTTATTTAGTCATTTATTTATTTATTAAATTAATTTTTTATTTGCACATGGTAAATTGCATATGAATTTATTTATTTGATGATGGATATATATTGCAGCTATTAGAGAGCAGTCACAAATTTAGATTTTTGTACATAGGAGATGAGGCCTTTTGCCGGTGGGACTGCGCTGGAATAGCCACCCAATGCAGTCCCACTGCATCTGATCTATATATACCCTAATGCCTGGTACACATGATGAGAATATCAGACAAAAAAAAGCATTTGGATGGATCTTCCGATAATTTATTTGTTTTGTTTACGGCTTTCGAGAGCCAATCACGACAGTTCCTGTGAAAATGTGAACCAAAAAGTGTAGCGCTAAAAAAACACCGTATATATTACAATGTAAATCTATAGTGAATAACAACCAAAAATAAGTCCAAAATAAAGAAAATTGTGTTCAATCCGATCAAGACATCCGAAACATTAATCGTATATCTTCAAAGATTGTAGAAACATTGCATCATGTGTTGTACACCACCATCAAAAGTGTAAAAGGTACTCTTACCAGCGATAAGAGGAAAATGCGCGTATAATTATTCCCACATAGACATCCTCTAGGCTCCTGTGTGGCTCCAATCCCACCGTCTGTTGAGAACTCCCCGGGGGTCCACAGCCAGGATATCAAACTCCAACACGGATACAGCAATCTGTTAGGTGATTCAACCTCCGACCAGGAACTCCTGCAAGTCTCCAGCTAGGTCTCAAAATCCGACACCACCATGCAACAGTATGCCTCAATATAAAAAGGAGTCTACATAGCGTAATACTGTATCGGCAAATGAATGTATCACACTTACATTTTAAAAGTGTCAATCAGGCAGTAAGGAATTCCATAAAAGCGAATAAAAGCGTAGTGTGCAAACTGAGCAGGTCCACTTC
>BLSH010449605.1:53871-66166 GCA_018402905.1 Glandirana rugosa | reverse complement strand
GCACATGGGAGGTCAGAGGCTTCTGACATGGCACATGAGAGGTCAGAGGGCACGGACATGACACATGGGAGGTCAGAGGCTGCTGACATGGCACATGGGAGGTCAGAGGCCGCTGACATGGCACATGAGAGGTCAGAGGCTTCTGACATGGCACATGAGAGGTCAGAGTGCACGGACATGACACATGGGAGGTCAGAGGCTGCTGACATGACACATGGGAGGTCAGAGGCTGCGGATATGACACATGGGAGGTCAGAGGCTGCGGATATGACACATGGGAGGTCAGAGTCTGCAGACATGACACATGGGAGGTCAGAGGCTGCGGATATGACACATGGGAGGTCAGAGGCTGCGGACATGAAACATGAGAGGTCGGAGGCTGCGGACATGACACATGAGAGGTCGGAGGCTGCGGACATGACACATGGGAGGTCGGAGGCTGCTGACATGACACATGCGAGGTCAGAGGCTGCTGACATGACACATGCGAGGTCAGAGGAGCCGGACATGACACAAGGGAGGTCAGAGGCTGCTGACATGACACAAGGGAGGTCAGCGGATACTGACATGGCACATGGGAGGTCAGAGGCTGCGGACATGGCACAAGGGAGGTCAGAGGCTGCGGACATGGCACATGGGAGGTCAGAGGCTTCTGACATGGCACATGAGAGGTCAGAGGGCACGGACATTACACATGGGAGGTCAGAGGCTGCTGACATGGCACATGGGAGGTCAGAGGCCGCTGACATGGCACATGAGAGGTCAGAGGCTTCTGACATGGCACATGAGAGGTCAGAGGGCACGGACATGACACATGGGAGGTCAGAGGCTGCTGACATGACACATGGGAGGTCAGAGGCTGCGGACATGGCACATGGGAGGTCAGAGGCTGCGGACATGACACATGAGAGGTCGGAGGCTGCGGACATGACACATGGGAGGTCGGAGGCTGCGGACATGACACATGGGAGGTCGGAGGCTGCTGACATGACACATGGGAGGTCAGAGGCTGCTGACATGACACATGAGAGGTCAGAGGCTGCTGACATGACACATGAGAGGTCAGAGGCTGCTGACATGACACAAGGGAGGTCAGCGGATACTGACATGGCACATGGGAGGTCAGAGGCTGCGGACATGGCACAAGGGAGGTCAGCGGATACTGACATGGCACATGGGAGGTCAGAGGCTGCGGACATGGCACATGGGAGGTCAGAGGCTGCGGACATGGCACATGGGAGGTCAGAGGCTTCTGACATGGCACATGAGAGGTCAGAGGGCACGGACATGACACATGGGAGGTCAGAGGCTGCTGACATGGCACATGGGAGGTCAGAGGCCGCTGACATGGCACATGAGAGGTCAGAGGCTTCTGACATGGCACATGAGACGTCAGAGGGCACGGACATGACACATGGGAGGTCAGAGGCTGCTGACATGACACATGGGAGGTCAGAGGCTGCGGACATGGCACATGGGAGGTCAGAGGCTGCTGACATGACACATGGGAGGTCAGAGGCTGCTGACATGACACACGAGAGGTCAGAGGCTGCTGACATGACACATGAGAGGTCAGAGGCTGCTGACATGACACATGAGAGGTCAGAGTCTGCTGACATGACAGATGGGATGTCAGAGGCTGCTGACATGGCACATGGGAGGTCAGAGGCTGCTGACATGACACATGGGAGATCAGAGGCTGTGGACATGGCACATGGGAGGTCAGAGGCTGCGGACATGGCACATGGGAGGTCAGAGGCTGCGGACATGGCACATGGGAGGTCAGAGGCTGCGGACATGGCACATGGGAGGTCAAAGGCTGTGGATATGGCACATGGGAGGTCAGAGGCTGCGGACATGGCACATGGGAGGTCAGAGGCTGCGGACATGGCACATGGGAGGTCAGAGGCTGCGGACATGGTGGCCGCTTGAGCTGCCTTATGCTGGCACCGGCCCTGCTAGTACCAACTCTATCACTATGCCTATAGCCAAATATTTAGACAAGTGCATCTCCCCTTTGATCACACAGACTAGATCATACATACGAGACACACAAGACTTCCTTGATAAAGTAAAAAAACGTATTTTACCACCTAATGCTATATTAGTGACTTGGGATGTAGCGAATTTATTTACTGCCATCCCACACACACATTATGAATTGAAGCCTGCCGTCGTTTATTGATGCATTCACAAAAGTACAGTTTGCCCCAGATTACCTTCCTCCTGAATTTGCTAGAAGAGAACTTTCTTTCTATTTAAGGAAACATATTATCTCCAACTTGCCAGTGCAGCGATGGGTTCTAATATCACCCCCCATATGCCAATGCGTTCATGGATATGTTAGAACATGGGTTTATTTATAACTATAAGATGTTTACTGAACACTGTACAGCTTGGTATAGATTTATAGATGACGCACTTGCCATATGGGTGGGCGACCTTGACTCACTATTGATGTCCAATACTTATTTGAATTATCTCATTCCTGGTTTGAAATTGAATATATCCTATGGAGAGAAACAAGTAGCATTCCTACACACGTTACTGACCATACAAGATGGACATGTTGTCAGTGACCTGTATAGGAAACCAACTGACCGCCATTGGTTGCGTCATTATTCTAGTTTCCACACTCCGGGGGGGGGGGGTAAATCCATCTCCCGGAGTCAGTTTAAAGGAGTGTCAAGAATGTCTAGGGATCCTGTTACACGTGAAACTAGATTAGATGAAATGGAATGTAGACTCCAACAGCTTGGATATCATAAAGAAATGGTTCATCAAGAACGCAGTAATTTGCAACATGATACAATTAAAACCGCGGGTCGTAGACTGCCATTCATTTCACAATTCCATCCCTTTTCAATATTATGAAAAATCATTGGTCTGTCCTTAATAAAAATGATCCCACATTTCCTGAGTTTCATCATCCTCCTCTGCCACCATACCATCGTGGTAAATCTATTTGATAGGGTGGTTAGATCTGATCAATGCAATAAACCTATTCCTCCCATGACATTTCTTAGTCCACCTAACACAGGCTCATTTCCTTGTCTCTCCCGTATCCAATGCACCTGTGTGATTAAACTTCAATACCGGGCACTTAGAACACTTCCTGCCGAGATGTAAGGCTTAGGAGTACAGGGGAGCAGGGCGAAGCCGGACATGACGCCAGTGTAAGCCCTCGTCAGCCCTCGGTGCGAGAGCCGCCGCGCCCGCCAGCTGAGATGGAGCCGCGGGAGGAACCCTGAAGCGGCCCGGACCACCCCGTACACCCGGCACTTGACCCGCTAGACAGACCGAGGGGGTCCATCCCGCAGGACCTAAAGCCCCAGGACACGAGCGGACCCTCACTGCGGGTATCGCAAGTACCCGAGCAGATCGCAGCTGCTTGTGATACCGCAGAAGCCCGAGCCAGAAGCCAGAAGCCCGAGCGGATCCACGCTGCTGACATCAAGAGTGGAGGAACGGCCGGCACGCAAACCAGCATCCATACCGGAGCCCAAGCTGGGAGGGCAGAGTAAGAAGACCCATCAGGAGCCGGTAAGTGCCGGGGAAAGGGGGGAGAAGGCACAGCGATATCTGGGAAGAGACTGGCTTGTACTGGCTTGTACTGGTAAGGGAAGCGGACTGTCGAGATCCAGGTGAAGAGGTAAAGAAAGGGTTGACATAAGGAGAGAGACGGGGAGCCAGTTCTGTATGAGACTTGAGTGGGGACCTTCGGGTTAATTGGATACCCCGATCTTCTTTTGGCTAACCCCCCCCCCCGTACAACCCCCCGCCCTACACAGGCCAGGAGCCGGGATCTGAGGTGGCAGCTGGCGGCAGTTGGAGGGCAGAGTAAGTTGTTATTTGTGCCGCTATCTAACCCTAACCGCCCGACCGCCCCACCCCATCCCCCAACTTGCCTCCTAGGTGCAGCATGGTATTGGAGGCTGACTACTATACTTCCTAGCAGTATAAAAAGTAGGACATCTGGACTCTAATGATATGCAAGGTGGCTGGGGCAATGCAGCCATAGGTGACAAAGTCGTTGACCAGGCAGCCCTAATCGAGACCTAACTGAGACTACCTTAGAGGAGATCAATGCATAGATATAATAATACCGGTATATACCTCAGCAAGAACTCTCCACGGCCCTGAAGGAGAAAATAAAACAAAAACCCTCTGCTAGTCTTTTATCAATTCCCAGGGGAATAGTGGAGTAAAATAAGGGGAAGGAAAAAAAAATATACCCCTCAGTAAACCACACATCTCCCAGACTTATAGGAGCATATAAAGGAAACCCTAATAGACCAGACCACCAGACCAACCAAAGACACAACCTCCCAAGCCCCCCAGGAACATATCAGGAGGAGGGCAGAATGGGAAAGGTGGTGAAGGGAGGAGGTGGGAACCCACCGAGAGTCAGTGCAAGCCCAAACACAATAAAAAAGTTCATGATACATGAAAAGGGGCAGGTTAGCCCAACAGAACAGACAGGAACAAGGAGCAAACAAAAAGAAAGCGGAAAAGGGCCACAAAAAAGAGTATTACAAGGAACAGACCCAGAGACACATGGGAAAGCCGACCAGCTAGAGAGGAGAACGGAGGAACAGCAAAAGGGCACACAGATTCCAACAAAAACAGATATGGCGGAGATGTTCGAGAGGCTGGAGAGATCCCTTAAGGGGGACATGACTGGCATACGTGAAGACCTGAGCCATATACTGGGAAGAGTGGAAGAAACCGAAGAGAAAATGGATAAACAGGCAGAGGAGATTAAGAAATTGAGGGAACAGATGTCCAGGATTCGAAAGGAGCAGCGAAATATTAAATACAAACTGGAAGATCAGGAGAATCGTAGCAGAAGGAAAAACCTCAGGGTCCGCGGTATACCAGAAGTCCCACAGGTGCAAGTAGAAGATTTACAAAACACCATGGACAAAGTGTTTGGGTCTTTACTAGGGAAGACGCCTACAGAAAAAATAAAAATCGAGAGGGTGCACAGAGTTCGGAAACCCAGCAACCTGGGGAAGGAGATACCAAGAGATGTCATTGTCCGATTCCACAACTTCAGAGACAAAGAAGAAATATGGCAAAAATTGAAAACAAGTAGCCCAGTAACGCACGAAGAAGTAGAACTAAAAGTATTCGCGGACCTCGCTAGGGAAACAAGAGAAAGAAGAAAGATACTCAGGCCTTTACTAGACCAGATGAGAGCTAAAGGGATCCAATACACATGGGGGTTTCCGGCGGCCCTTATAGGGAAAAAAGACGGAAGGTCGGCAACACTGAAGTTCCCAGAAGAAACAAAGGGATTTTGTAAAAAAATGGACATAACTAAACCTGATCTGCCGGGATGGGACGAAGAAGAAGAATAGGGGGCAGGAGGAGAAGTGGGAAAAAATAACGTAGAAAATAATCAGGAAACGGAAAGGAAGAGGAGGAAGAGTGGGAAGATGGGTGGCGGGAGGAAAGGAAAGGAGAGGGGAAAGAAAAGAGGGAGGAAAGAGGGGTACGGGGTAGAAGGGTGCAGAAACAGGGGCGCGGCGGAAGGGAATCCGGGGGTAGATGGATGAAGGGTTACCCCGAGGTGAAGGAATAGCTCCTCGGAAACTGGTGTTAGGGAGGGCTCTAGACCCCAGGGGCAACCAAGAGGGTGGTAGACAAATACCCCCTCTAGGTGGAAAGGTCATGAGGAGATCTATAAGCCCCATAGGGTCCAAGGGAAGGGGGGAAGGGAGGGGAAGGGAGGGGGGATCCAGGTCTTCCAGGTTTGATATGAAGGTAAAGCTCCTATTGGGAAAAAAAAAAGCCCCGCCATGGTAGTAGCTATAACATATAATGTTAGAGGAATGGGAAGCCCAGTAAAGAGACATAAAATCCTCCAAGAGCTAAAACGGTACTCAGCAGAGATCGTATTTTTGCAAGAAACACACATAACAACAGATACCAATATAAGAATATACTCAAAAGATTTTCCAACCTGGTTCTACGGAGACTCCCCGACTAAAAGAGCGAAGGGGGTGGCCATTGGTTTCTCCCAGGGGGTACAATTCGCCCTGGAAGAGAGACTAACGGATCCAGGAGGAAGGTATCTATTTCTGAAAGGCAGGATAAACAACCAAGAATGCACCTTAGTAAATGTATACTGCCCGAATAAAAACCCTGCGGGATTCCTTACTGGAGTACTGGGAAAACTGACAGACTTCAAAAAGGGAACTGTAATTGTAGCAGGGGATTTTAACTTCGGCATGGACCAGGAACTGGACAGTACGTCCCGTGCCCGTGGGATATCGATAGCCAAGATAAGGGGGGTGAAAAGGAAGCTATATCAGAACCAGCTGATAGACATATGGAGAATATTCTACCCCAAAGAGAGGGACTATACGTTCTTCTCCCACGTGCACGGGACTCACTCCAGACTGGACTACATTATGGTAGAACATAGAATCCTGGAACAGGTACGGAAAATCAATATTGAGATACTAACCATATCAGATCACGCCCCGGTGACAATGACAATAGACCTGAAGGAGGTTGGAGGGAGGGATTACGAATGGAAACTGAATGAGGAACTATTAAATGACAGAGACACCACAGAAAGAATAAAAAAAGAACTAAGAGAATACTTCGATACTAACGCCACAGGAGAGGTCCCCGCCTCTACGGTATGGGAGGCGCACAAGGCTTACATAAGAGGGGTCTTAATCGCTATAGAGAAAGAAAAAAGGAAAGAAAGAAACAAAAAGAGAGAAGAAATTATAAGTCAACTACAAAAATTGGAACAAGAACATAAAAAAAGGAAGAAAAGAGGCCTTACACGACCTAACGGTGAAAAGAGGAGAATTAAGGGAGCTGATAGAAAAGGAGACACGCATTACATTTAACAAAATTCGAAGGGAGAGGTACGAAGGAGGTAACAAAGTTGGGAAACACCTAGCGAGAACCCTGAACAAGAAAAAAGCCAGAAATTATATAGAAAAAATACAGAGTGAAACGGGGAATATAACATATAAAACAAAAGAAATAGCAAAAAATTTCCAGGAATATTACGGAAAGTTATACGCAGTCAGAAAGGAAGGGACACCCCAACAAGAAGAGCAGAGGAGAAACAAAATTATGGAATTCTTAGAAGCAGCTAAGCTCCCTCGAATAGAAGAGGTAAAAGCAAGTACCTTAGAAGCCCCACTAACAATAGAGGAGATCTGTCGAGCAATAACGAACACAGCATCAGGAAAAAGTCCTGGGCCTGATGGCTTCTCAATCAGTTATTATAAAAAATTTAAAGAAATTTTGGCCCCAAGGGCCTGTCACTACATGAACGGGATTGGAGATAGCTGGGACATAAGAAAAGAGGCCTTGATGGCCACAATCACTGTCATCCCAAAAGAGGGGAAAGACAAAACTCTCTGCCCCAGCTATAGACCAATAGCGCTACTTAACGCAGACATTAAAATCTTTTCCAAAGTACTAGCCTACAGATTAAAGGGAGAGTTGACAGCCTTAATAAATGCGGATCAAGTGGGATTTGTAGAAGGTAGAGAAGGGAAAGATAATGGGATTAGGACCCTGCTGCTGACCCAAAAAACAAAGGAGGAGGGAAGGCCCAGTCTACTCCTGTCAATAGATGCTGAAAAAGCGTTTGACAGGGTAGACTGGGAGTTCATGTTCCAGACATTAAGAGCAATGGGCATAGGCAGACGGATGAGCCAATGGATTGGGGCACTATATAATCACCCAAAAGCTAGAATAAGGATCAATGGGACATTGTCGCCCCCCATAGAGATGGAGAACGGAACAAGACAGGGATGCCCCCTGTCACCGTTACTGTTCATCATCTCTATGGAACCCCTGTTGGCGACAATTAGGAATAACACGGAACTGAGGGGTTTCCAAGTGGGGGACGAGGAACATAAAACGGCAGCATGTGCTGATGATATCTTAATATACATCACCAACCCTAGAGATTCACTGCACAACTTAATGAATATCCTAAAAACATACGGGGAGATATCAAACTTCAAGATTAATTATAACAAGTCCGAAGCCATGTTCATAAACAGTAGCAAAAAAGAGAGGAGAGAGATACAGAGGGAATTCCCATTCAAATGGAACAAAGACAATTTAAACTACCTGGGAATCAAGATCACAAGTACCAAAGAGGGATTATACCAGCAAAATTTAATTCCCCTACTAAATGAGATAAAAGATGAGGTCAGAAAAATAATGTACAGACCTCTATCCTGGATAGGGAGGATAAATGCAATAAAAATGATAATACTACCTAAGATCACATACAAATTTCAGATGCTCCCAATACACATCCCACAAGAATTTTTTCAGAACATGAAAAAGATCTTAACACGCTTTATCTGGAGGAATAAGAAATCAAGGATAAAAACAGCGGTGTTGAATAGAGGGAAGTTAAGGGGAGGGCTGGCACTACCAGACATAAAAAAATATTACTTAGCAAATATACTGACACGGGTGATGGGATGGGTTCACAATAACAGTGGGAAAAAATGGATAAAAATTGAGAACACATTGAGTAAAACACACTTAGGGAAAATGATTTGGATACCCCCGAAATTCAGGAAGTTGGATGAGAACACAAGTGAGCTCACACTTAAAGCACTTAGAGTTTGGGATAACACTTTAAAAAAAGGAAAATGGCAATATAATTCACCATTCACACCACTACATGGGACAGAGTACTTTGCACCAGGACAGGAAGAAAAATATGGGAAATGGATTAAGGACGAGTCAATAAAATTAAGGGATATAATGGATAAAGGAAAAATAATGACAATAGAAGAATTAAAACAAACGGAGAAGTTCACTAGGATCAATGAATGGAGGATGTGCCAATTGAAACACTTTGTAGACACCCTACCAAAACCCCTGAGGACAGGGAGAGACACAACGACACTAGAAAAAGTAGTTATGGAAGGGAAAAGGAGAGGAGGGATGTCCAAAATGTATAGGGTGCTACAGGAGCTAGATGAAAAGGAAAGGCCCCCATTCATGGATAGGTGGGAGGAAGAGCTGGGCGTACAAAAATCAGATCAACAGTGGGGGAAAATATTGAAACACGCCTATAAGACAGCGATAGATAGTAATACATGGGAGATGAACTACAAATGTATATCCAGATGGTACTGGACACCAGCGAGGGAGGTAAAGTTCCAAAAAGACAAGACAGAAAATTGCTGGAGAGGCTGCGATAAAGTGGGGTCAATGGTACATCTGTGGTGGGACTGCCCAATTATCAAAAAATACTGGGAAAAGATCGTGGAGTTAGTAAAAATAATAACCAAAGAAGAAATAGAAATAGACCCCTGATTATGCATATTCCACCTGAATGGCAAAACCACGAAACAATACATAAATACGCTAGTACCAATCCTATTAAACATAGCTAAGAACCTAATACCAAAATACTGGCAAAGGAAAGACCACCCCCCGTTAAGGGAATGGTGCCATAGAGTGGAAAGAATAGCCAATTTAGAACATCTAAACCTAGATGGAGAAGAGGAAGAGATTAACCCAAGAATAGAGAAATGGGAAATGTGGAAGAGGTTCAAAAAATCAAAAAAATACACAGAAGTGATGGGCGAAGAGAATGACAATAATGGAAGACCTGGAGGGAGGGGGAAAGGGGATGGGAAGGGAGGAGGGATGTAGAAAGATTTGTAAAAAAAAAAAATCAAAAATAAAAGGGGGAAAAAGAAACCACAATGATGTGAGCAAGCCAGACTCTGGATAGAGAAAGTAAGCTGATACAAAGCAAACTGGCAGCATACTGAAGTGGTAAAAAAAAAAAAAAAAAAAGAACACTTCCTGCCCAGACCAATTTTCAGCTTTCAGTGCTGTTGCGATTCGAATGAGAATTGCGCGGTCGTGCGACGCTGCACCCAAACAAAATTTTTATAATTTTGTTCCCACAAATAGAGCTTTCTTTTGGTGGTATTTGATCACCCCTGCGGTTTTTATTGTTTGCACTATAACAAAAAAAAGACCGGAAATTTTGAAAAAAAAACAAACATTTTCTCCTTCACTGATGGGCACTGATGTGGCTACACTGATGGGCACTGATGAGGCTACACTGACGGGCACTGATGAGGCAGTACAGATTGGCACTGATGAGATGGCACTGATAAGGTTGCACTGATGATGGGGTGAATATGCAGCACTGATGGGCGGCACTGACAAGCAACACTGACGGGCACTGATACGTGGCACTGATATGCGTCACTGATGGACACTGCTAGGCGGCACTGATAAGTGGCACTGGGCACTGATGGGCACTGATAGGGGGCACTTTTAGGTGGCACAGGTGGGCACTTTTAGGTGGCACAGGTGGGCAATTTTAGGTGGCACAGGTGGGCACTGATAGGTGGCACAGGTGGGCACTTATAGGTGGCAGTGGTGGGCACTGGTGCAACAAGCACTGTTAGGGATGGCACTGGCAGGCATCTTACATGGGCACAGTGCCACCCCTACAGTGCATAATATTGCCCTTACCTGGTGGTCTAGTGGGGGCTCCCTGGTGGTCCTGGGCAGCCTCTGTGCGCCTTCCCTGGTGGTCCTGGGCGGCCTCATTGTGATGCCTGGGAGGGGGCTCCCTGGTGGTCCTGATCTGGCTCCCTGGTGGTCCAGTGGGGGTGATCCTGAGGGTGGCTGCGCTGATAAACGTTCAGCGCAGCCCCCCCCCTGTCAGGAGAGCAGACAATCGGCTCTCTGCTGCTCAGGTCTGCAGACCTGAGCAGAGGAAAAGCCGATAAACAGCTCTTCCTATTTACACTGTGATCAGCCGTGATTGGACACGGCTGATCACATGGTAAAAGGCTTCGGATCTAAGCCTTTTACCTCGGTCGGTAATGCGGTGGGTCAGACTGACCCACGGCACCACCGATCGCCGCGATGCGCGCCCCCGCGGATTATCCTGAGGACATCAATAGATGTCCAGTCAGGATAATGAGCCACCCGCCCGGACGCCATTTGTCAATGCGCCGGGCGGGAAGTGGTTAAAGGTAAAAGCTTTTCCCATCCCCACAAAGGTTACAGTATACCAATAAGCCTCGGTTCACACTGCTGCGGTGCGGGAACCCTGCAAATTCACTGCGGGTTCCCACATCGCATGTCTATGAACGGCAGTTCACACTGCCAAATGCGAACTCTGGGGAGTGTCAATACAACGTTAATGACACCCCCAAATCAGTACGCATATCGCACTGCGAACTGCAAACTCGCACAGGAATCGGATCGCATGGTGTGAACCACCATGCGATCCGATTCTGACCCTGCGAAAAAAAAGGGTCCTGTGCGAGTTTGCTGCGATTGCGGTGTGAATTCAGCCATACAATCTCTATGGCTGATTTTGCATCGCACAGAGATCGCATATGGTTCACACTGCAGTGTAGTGCGAAATCATATGCGATCGCTGAGATCGGAGCAGTGTGAACCCAGCCTAAGGGACCAGTTTACCTGTCAGTCCTCTTATGTGGTATATATCATCAAGTGCCCACGTGGGCTATTATATGTAGGGGAGACAACACAAAAAATTAAAGACCACATTGCAAGACATAAATATGCCATGCAGGACAAATAGGCTCAGCCTGTAGCCAGACATTTCTGGGAGAAGGGCCACACTGTGGTCCAATTGAGATATATGGTCATAGATGGTGTATTTAAAAACAGACGGGGAGGTGACCGAGAACAAGATTTGAGAAAAAAAGAAGTCAGCTGGATTCATCGTTTAGAGCAGCCTTTCTGAACCTTTTCAACACAGAGGAAATAATTCTCCGGTCTCGGGGAACCCCTGCTAAAAATTAAAAATCTACAACTCATGATACATTAGTGTGATGGTCAATGGGAAGAATGCTCCTTACACTTGTGGTCATTGGGAAGAATTGCCCTCTTACAGATAGCTAAAAAGATAGAAACATAGAAAAGTGACGGCAGAAAAAGACTGAGTAGCCCATCAAGTCTGCCCCTTTTTATTTATTTTATTTATTTATTTTGTTTTATTTTTTTGTTTTCACATTAACCTTGTTGTCTGACTATAGATTTATGTTTATACCAAGCATGTTTTAAGCCATTTACTGTTGACTGTCTCACAACCTCTGTTGGTAGTTTATTCCAATCATCAACCACCCTTTTAGTAAAATAATACTTTCTAAGATTAGTTTTGAACTTCCCCCCAGTTAGTTTGAGGTCCCCGTGTTCTTGATTTTTGGTTTCATATTGAAAAGACTGCCCTCCTGAACCTTATTCACCCCCTTGATGTATTTAAAGGTTTCAATCATGT
>BLSH010449566.1:114966-129824 GCA_018402905.1 Glandirana rugosa | reverse complement strand
CTCACACTGCACAACCCCCCCCTTCACAAATTTTAACCCCAGTCATCCCACTTTGCTAAGCCTGTGTCAGCTCACTTACCTCTCCTCCTGGCAGTCAGCTGGTGGCCTTATCTTCTGCCTCCTCTCAGGTCCTTGGTTACAACACAGGCCTAGTGGCAGGGCACCTTGAGAATTGCCACAATCTCCAGCCCTGAGTGGAGGCTGGATGGGTGGCAGCAGGACTCTGGAGACTGGCACAGCTCTTAGCAGTGCCTAGGTGGGCGGATCCTCTCTCCGCTCTGTTCTCTCTGCTCTCCTGAGCTGTGTGTCCTTCACTATGAGGGCTGGGCTGCAGCAGCATGCGGGGGAGAGGACACAGGAGACGGAAAGAAAGATCCCAGCCGCTGCATGCTGTCACATGTACACCCTCCCGGCCTCAAGTGGGGGCATAGAATACACTGGGGGCGATCACACAGACAAGGAGAGGAGGAGGGATGGGAGCACTCTGGCTCTTCAGCGCCCCCACATCTGTGGCGCCTGGGTGCAGTGCACCCCAGGCACCCGCCCAGGATCGGCCCTGCTCAAGTGTACTGCAACAAAAATTTCCATTTAATACGAATGTACTATATCACAATTGTGCTGTGACAGGTTACAAAAAGTTATTTTTTAGATATGAGTAATTGCATTTATTAATGGAAATCAAATTCAAATAGTAAAATCTGCCCGAGGATTGTCATTAATTATGAGAGCTGATAAGACTGGAGATTTATAATACGTGACGCTGTAAGAGGAATTACAATTATAATACAAAATAATTTGTTTAATATGAAAAGTATAATGAATGATTAACTTTCAAACATTTTAATCTTGATAAATTATTTTAGTTTCTGAATAAAATCATTTATAAAAAGACCCCATAAAGCCCTGTGGTGGTGTAGAATACAGTCATTTTTAATTCATCAACCAGAATAACTGAACGCTTGTGAAGTTAGCTTTCAAAAAGGGAAACTCAGAATGACGATCCCAAATATGCATTTATTTCTTCACTTTTCACTCTAAAATTTATCAGATGGGGTAGTGTGGCTATCCAACAGATAAGAGGGTTGCCCAGTCTGATCGAAAATGGGAACATGGAAGCAGGCTATAGATACCAATCAGAAACCTCCGTGTGATTCCTGTCCCTTACCATCTATTCATGCCATCCAGACCTTACTGAATTTTTTGGGACAATTTCTATTCTCATAGGTTAAAGTATAACTAATGGCAAAGCGTTCTGTTAGTTTTAGATAGAGTGCAGAGGGATTAGAACCCCTGTCATTTTTTTATTACTGTCTGTGCCCCGTTAAGGAGATTCACCCTCTCTATTTGTCCTGTTTACAATTATTATTGAAAGTGAAGCTAAGAGAAAATCCCACATTTTGAGTTGTCCCCAGTAAGGGGAAATCTTCCATTGTGGATAGTAGTTCTGGTGAATTCCCTTAATTTGCAGGAATTTCCTCTCTACGGGACAGGAAGTGAAGGGAAATCTCTGCAATGGGACACAGATGGCGAAAAAAATATTGACAGGGGTTATAACCCTCCTTTACTCTATCCAAGATCAAAAAAAAGTATTGTCTATAGTTCTACTTTAACCTATACAAAGGCAATACTGTGTTAACAGTATATCTCCTGGTAGACAAAGTAGAAGGAATATAAGTTTCCAACGCAGCAGGATTTTCTGCCTGGCATAAAAAGGTGTGTAGGCAAGGAACAACCTAACATGTCTACCCGCCACTAGATCCTAGGCCACTAGGTCCTTCATTATACCAAGCAGGAAGAGCACAGACAAAGCCAGATCACACATTTCAATGAGAGCATCAACCACTGATTCCCAGAATGGATGAATCCTAGGGCAGGACCACACGCATGCATAAAAGTGCCAGTAGAAGTGCCGGTAGAAAAATTACATCTTATGCATAGGGAGTTTGAATGAGGGTAAATATTAGCCAAGCTTTGGGAAATATAGTAGGCCTTGTGGAGAAATTTCAACTGTATAAACCAGTCTTTGGCAGATATCATAGAGGTAACATAAGTAGAAATACAGTCATCATCAGAAAGCTCAAAAATATCCCCCCTCATATGTCCTAGTCATCTTGGAGGCATGGACTACTGAAAGACACAGGTAGAGAGAGGACAATAGCTTCTCCATCACACTCGAGGTGAGTCTGCATTCGACAGGATCAAACTCCAGAACAATGGCCTCAGGAAATTGGGCAGCAATTGCAAGCCTCAATTGTAAAAAACAGAAATACATATTATTGGGCAAGGGATATTGGAGTTAAGTGCAACAAGTTATATCAACCTTCCCTGCAAATAAATGTTTTAGAGTTGTAACTCCCTGGGCACCCCACCCCGCTTTGAGAGCCATTGCTGGATTATTTGTGGGCTGGGAGAATTACCAGCGCACTGTAACCAGTACTGCCACCCAGTAATACATTAGGGAAGGCTAAGAGTCCTTGGGACGTCCTTGGGCGGGGTAACTGTAAGATCATCTTAGCCAAACCAAGGGTCCTCCCAGTCGACACAAATCATACTATAATCCCATCCAGTGAAAACGGCCTTCGGGATAGAAATCAAGTATGCCCAAAAAAAATACATTTGGGTAATATAATTTTTATTAAATTTACTCTGCCAATTAGAGTTAAAGGAAGGGACTTACATGATTTGCATTCACCAAGGGGTAGATATTCCTATCCAAATAGGTGGTAATATCCCCACTGACCTATACCCCCAGATAGGTGAACTCATTAACCCATTGAAGTGGCATATGTGTATCTATTCTAGGGTAAGAGGGGTGGAGCAGGAAAAGTGCTGATCTATACCAGTTGATGACGATTCCAGAAAAGTGGCCAAAGCGATCAATAATGGATAAAACCAAGCGTAGCAAGAAGTACAGGAGACAGCCTTGTATGCCTAGCATACAAGAATAATTTTTCCTCCTGCGGACCTACCATAATACCCCACACTGGAGGGACATTGTTGATAAGGATTTCCGAGGGTTCCAAATTCAACACAAATATGCCTGGGAAGAGGGGATACCCCTGCCTTGTCCCTCTACTTAGGGGAAAAGCAGAGAGAGTACCATTGGCCTTTACCTAGGCCACTGGATGAGCATACAGCAATCAGGGAGTCAGGAAATGAATTTAGGGGCCAAAAACAAAGCTATAAAAGACCACCCAGAGGTATTCCCACTCAACAAAATGAAATGCCTTTTCAGCATCAAGGGAGGCCACTAACCGCAGGTGATCTGGAGCAGCCAAAGCATGTAAGTATATAAATGGTGGATATTAATGTCTATGCCCCTGCCCAGTATGAACCCAGATCAGTCTGGGTCTATCAATGCTGTGACAACTTTATTAAGATGATTGGCCAGTATTTTTGTCAGAAGTTTAGCATCCACATTCAGTAGGGAGATAAGGCAGTATGATGAGCATATATCAGGATTCTTGCCCTGTTTCAGGACCATTACAACCACTTCATCACTTATAGTTTCCAGTCAGGAGGGTGTCTCTAGGGAGGCTATTAACATTAAATAAAAGCAGAGGGTCAATTTATCAGCATATACAGTATCTCACAAAAGTGAGTACACCCTTCACATTTTTGTAAATATTTTATTCTATCTTTTCATGTGACAACACTGAAGCAATGGCACTTTGCTACCATGTAAAGTAGTAAGTGTACAGCTTGTATAAAAGTGTAAATTTGCTGTCCCCTCAAAATAGCTCAACACACAGCCATTAATGTCTAGGCTACTGGCAACAAAAGTGATTCCTTCCTAAGTGAAAATGTCCAAATTGGTCCCAAAGTGTCAATATTTTGAGTGGCTACCACTATTTTCCAGCACTGCCTTAACCCTCTTGGGCATGGAGTTCACCAGAGCTTCACAGGTTGCCACTGGAGTCCTCTTCCACTCCTTCATGATGACATCACAGAGCTGGTGGATGTTAGAGACCTTGTGTTCTCTACCTTCCATTTGAGGATGCCCCACAAATGCTCAATAGGGTTTAGGTCTGGAGACATGCTTGGCTAGTCCATCACCTTTACCCTCAGCTTCTTTAGCAAGCCAGTTGTCGTCTTGGAGGTGTGTTTGGGGAATACTACCCTGAGGCCCAGTCTCCGAAGGGGGTGGATCATGCTCTGCTTCAGTATGTCACAGTACATGTTGGCATTCATGGTTCCCTCAATGAACTGTAGCTCCCCAGTGCCAGCGGCACTCATGCATTCCCAGACCATTACACTTCCACCACCATGCTTGACTTTAGGCAAGACACACTTGTCTTTGTACTTTTCACCTGGTTGCCGCCACACTTGAACCAAATAAGTTTATCTTGGTCTCATCAGACCACAGGACATGGTTCCAGTAATCCATGTCCTTAGTCTGCTTGTCTTCAGCAAACTGTTTGCTGGTTTTCTTGTGCATCGTCTTTAGAAGAGGCTTCCTTCTGGGACGACAGCCATGCAGACCATTTTGACGCAGTGTGCAGCATGTGGTCTGAGCACTGACAGGCTGACCCCCCCACCCCTTCAACCTCTGTTGCAATGCTGGCAGCACTCATATGTCTATTTCCCAAAGACAACCTCTGGATATGACGCTGAGCATGTGCACTCAACTTCTTTGGTCGACCATAGCGAGGCCTTTTCTGGGTGGAGCCTGTCATGTTAAACCGCTGTATGGTCTTGGCCACAATGCTGCAGCTCAGTTTCAGGGTCTTGGCAATCTTCTTATAGCCTATGCCATCTTTATGTAGAGCAACAACTCAGAGAGTTCTTTGCTATGAGGTGCCATATTGAACTTCCAGTGACCAGTATGAGTGAGAGTGATAACACCAAATTTAACACACCTGCTCCCCATTCACACCTGAGACCTTGTAACACTAATGAGTCACATGACACCGGGGAGGGAAAATTTGTACACTTTCAATGAGGGGTGTACTCACTTTTGTTGCCAGCGGTTTACACATTAATGGCTGTGTGTTGAGTTATTTTGAGGGGACAGCAAATTTACACTGTTATACAGGCTGTACACTCCCTACCCTCAAGGAGCTTACAATCTAAGGTACATTGTAGCAAAGTGTCATTTCTTCAGTGTTGTCACATGAAAAAATAGGATAAAATATTTACAAAAATGTGAGGGGTGTACTCACTTTTGTGAGATACTGTATTTTATAAAATTCCATGGAAAACCCATCAGGTCCAGGAGTCTTACTACATTGGAGAGTACATAGGGCATTTTGGACCTCCTCGAGCATAGATCTTGTAGTCTATTATAATACTGTATATACCCGGTTTGGGTATATTGTTTGCTAAGTCATAAGCTCCTGATTCAACCTTAGTAAGATCTGCTCAGAGCATTTTCTGCACCTAGAGATTGATATTGTCCTCTAATAAATGCTTTAAAAGCATTCCGTACCATTGCATCCAGTGGGAAGTTGGGGTTAATACTCCAATAAACATTAAGTTGGCCTCTAAAACTCGGTTCCAACTTACCATCAGCAATTCAATACCTGGAAAAATGGCACAGTCTGTTCAAGGGGTTATCTGAAGCAGTAATCTGTAGCAAAAGTGGGGCATGATTGGCGATCTCCCTCTGAAATATCTGTCACGTACCTGATCCGAAGCCGAGTGCAGAAAGAGGCTCCCCTTGCAGCTAAATGCGCTATACCCCTGGAAGTAGCACAGGAGGTATGTCGCCCAAATAGGCACAAGTCGCCGACAGGATCCCGATAGCCAGGCAGGGTGCAGGAAGCATTGGCTGTGCTGAGCATGGCCAGAAGCAGATAAACAGTAGGGATGAGCGAACGGTTCGGCCTAAGCATAAGTTCGGGTTGAACTTCCATTGTTTCCCCGAATTTAGAACATTATGGGGCATTCGGCATGACTTTGGCACCGCCGAATGCCCCATAATGCATAGTGCGCAGATGGCGCACACAGCTCCTCCTCTGTGGGAGGGCTGACGCCGTCTGTGCTCGCTTTGTTTTGACAGTTTATTTTTAGTGAAGGGTGGGGCCACCCATGTGATGTCAGAGGGGCTGGTCACTCAATTACATCACTATAAATAAACTGTCAAAACAAAGCAAGCTCAGATGGCAGCAGCAAAGTAAGGCTTGTGTAGAAGTGGGTGCTCAGCGATCACCAGCTGGATACTAGAAGTGCCAAACATGTGTAAGTATTCGCCAGCACACCAGGGATCACCGTCCAAAGGTTCTTTATTTAAAGAAGGATTACATCACAGAGAGTGCAACGTTTCAGAGCCACGCAGGACCCCTTCGTTAGGCATTTTATCACCGAAGGGGTCCTGCGTGCCTCTGAAATGTTGCACTTTGGACGGTGATCCTTGGTGTGCCTGCGAATACTTACACAGGCAGTACATTACAGACGCGATTCTAAATGACAATTTTTCCTTTACAAATGTCATTTTGCTGCGGGCATGTTCTAAACATCACAGAGGTGCACCCTTTTACGGGGACCCCCCCCCCGGAAAATTATTTAAAGGAATATTTCATTTTTATTGTTTCACTTTAAGCATTATTAAAATCACTGCTCCTAAAAAAAACGATCAATTTAAAACCTTTTTTTTGCATTGATTCATGTCCCCTAGGGCAGAACCCGGGTCCCCATACACTTTTTATGGCAATAACTTGCATATAAGCCTTTAAAATTAGCACTTTTGACTCCCATAGACTTTAACAGGGTTCAAATGTTTAGACACATTTTTTGTCTGTTCGCATGTTCGGGTGCAAACCAAACCGGGGGGTGTTCGGCCCATTCCTAATGAACAGGAACGCTGGCTGAGCTGAGCAGATGCTGGAGCAGCAGCAAAGGTCAGGCTGAGGGTCACTCACAACATAAATGCCCAAAAGAAAGACAGAGTCCATAGGGCAACCAGAGCAGGTGCTGGGGCTGTAATAACAAGTCCTTGGGTGCAGGCTGGGGGGGTCCAGCACAGGCGACCAGGCAAGACAAAGTCCACATGGCAGGCTGAGGGTCAAACACAGAGAGTTAGATAAGGCAGGTTCATGCAACAGGCTGGGGTCAAATACTGTGGATTAGGCAGAGGCAAAGTCCATATAAAAGCCGGGGTCATACACTGAGGAGCAGGCAGAGGCAAAGTCCTTACAGCAAGCTGAGGGTCAAACACAGTGGATCAGGTAAAGGCAGAGTCCATGCAGCAAGCTGAGGGTCAAACACAGGGGAGCAGGCAGATGGATGGTCAGAGGTACAAGCCAGGGGTAAGCCAGGAGAGAAGGTAACAGGTCTGGAACAAGCCGGGTCACAACAGGAATCAAGCACGGATACAAGGTTCAGGAATACAGGAAAGCTGACGAGAATCAGCTACATCATACACCTTATCCTGTATATGGCTGTATGATCAATAAATTTGCAAGGTGCTGAATTCATCTGTGGAGTGCTACCTATCCCTCTCTTTGAATTTTCATGTTGCACGGTGGCGAGCTGTCGGCCTGAGCGGTGTGTCCTATTCATTAACTTGAGTCAGGCAGCCATAGTCCTTTATAGGCCAGGTAGAGTTCCCATCTGTCATGCCATATGCAGACGGGCGCACACACACACACCCCCCCCCCCCGAACGACGATTAGCACATGTGCATGCGCATCGGGTTTCACCTACGGTGTCCATCTCTATTCCTGGCAAGATTGCCATTCCTACAGCCATTCCCCTGACAATATCCATGACCCTTGCCAGGACAGACCCCCCCAGCATATGCCAGATCAATACGTGAAAATGTTTGTGATGAGGAGTGACAGGAAAAGGCTTTTGTTGTCGAATGTTTCCATCTCCAGACATCGGTTAGACTATTAGTCTCAGCTCAAATGAATTGAAAATGATGCAAAGTGCTATCCGAGGCCAGTCTGTCCATGCCGGATCAAGGATCATATAAAAGTCGCCCATAATTATTATGTTATCTGTGGAGTAAGCTGTCAAAATAGTAATCAATTTATGCGATAACTTTAGTGATGCAGGAGGGTGTAGGAAGAGGCCTGCCAGAATCTGTGCATGTATGACTATGTACCTCCCGGGTCCAGGACAAGGTCTAGTAAATTAAAGGATAGGGATTTGTGCACCATAATACTCAATCCTCTCACAAAGTTGGAATAGTTAGTGTGGTAGTGCTAACCAACCCAGGGGTTCTTAAGACTCAAAGTTTTGCTACCAGTAGATGTGTATCCTGTAACATACAAATATGGGGATTCTAGGTTTTCAAAAACTATAAAACTAGGGAAAGCTTGACACAGGAATTCAGACTTTTCATATTCCAAGAGATAATGTTATAGTGAGACATGGTATCTGTATAGTAAGAATTACACTGAGTACTAGGGGTAGAACAAACCTGGGATGGAATGACACGGCATGGGACATAGTAAGTACGCTGTACCAAATATACAGTACTACTAGGGGTAGAACAAACCTGGATGGAATGACACGGCATGGGACATAGTAAGTACACTGTACCAAATATACAGTATCCGAGACATACCGAATTACAGCAATTAAAAAAAAAAAAAAACAGTCCCAGTACTAAATATAGCTCTCAGCCACCTGCAGGGGGCACAATGTGCAATAAGCAGGGAGTAGAGATAGTTTCAACTTACAGGTCCCATCCAAAAATAAGTGTTGTGTAGATCACCCAGTGAAACCCGGGGATAAGAAACTTAAATTGTTAAAGATAAACAGTAACTGAGTAGGACTTTCAACAGGATGAAGAACGGCCCCAAGAGCCCAGCAGCCCCTCATCATAGGATGAGCACAGGAATGGGAATATAAGTGACCCATCAGAACCCCTCACGACACCAAGCACATATGGCAAGCTCAAAGTATAAGCAACTTAGTATTCACAGCAGGCAATACCACTCCAGGTATAGGACGGTAACTATGGGTGGGTAAGCCATACAGGCCCAAAGGAAGTGGATCTGGTCCCCATCCTGGACTCTCAGTTTTGATGGAAAGAGCATAATGTACTTTAGTCCTTTGGTGCAAAGTTGTGTCTCCACTGAATAGTTCTGGAAGATTAGGAGTTTGGTGTTATCAAATAATACATCTCCTAGATGTAAGCTTCTCTCAACACCAGATCACTATCCTTGAAGTTTAGTAACTTGAAAATAAAAGTGCGAGGTGGGACTTCAGGGGGGCCTCAAGCTGTAGGAATGGGATGAGACTGCTCCACCATAAAGAATTGCGAGAACTTGGCCCACAGTAGAAGCACAGGATAACTTAACTAAATATAGACTTTCAGGAATTCATTTCAGAAAGGTCTGAGGAATGTAAATGTGATGTACTACATTTTTTTACTTTCTTTGTTAGACACTGTGCCAGCTACATCAGGCCATATAATGCTGTGATCACAACTGGGCAGTTGTCCTTGTTCCACTAGAGTTTACACTTTAACCTATTTCTATAAACGATACTTAATTAATAATTGCATTATTGCTCTAGCCATATGTTTTTGACACTGCAAAGCTGTAAGAAAATAAATGTCACAGGGGGAAACATTCTCACCATAGAATATTTTGGGACTATAAGAGGAGACACAATACTATTATTTGTGATGAAGCAAGATTTTTCTTGCTACCAAAAAGAAACTGGTACAAACTTTAAACGAAGGTCAACAACATAGTCTCATCTTTCTGAGAATTTTCTAACTCATTGTACTTTTTATTTTCACAATACTGTTTTCATAAAATAGGGTTGATTTTAAAGAAAGGACATATTCAACCCACTTTTAAAAAAAATGGTACTGTAATTTCTAAATGGGGCCCTGTGTTATACATGTATAATTTGTACTGATACCCATGGATAATTTTATCCATTTGGAATTGTTGATTGTACTGTATTTTGCATCTTGTTGTGTCCCCACAAATTCTGACTCTTCCCTACTCTATTGTTTTTTTTTTTAATTTGCCCTTAGATGCCCTTTAAGTGTTTTCCTTTAGTAAATATAGTTTAGAGCTAAACATTCACTCTGCTAATTGCATAGTAATGGAAAACTTGAAATTTGAGCCCATAAAATCATACAGGTTCTATAATATGTATACAATAGAACTCCTTATTTGCACAGTATTTCATCAGCGACCCATTTAGCTGCTCAAGTCTCTGGCTCCTCATTTTCATATTTAGCTGCTGAATGAAGCATTCATTAATTCCTTTTGCTAGTTTTGACAAGTGGTAACTCAGCTTTTGACATTACTGTTCACATAGCTGCCAGTAGGAACCTCAGGAATAGCATAATACATAATTGTATTCACACTTTTTATAGTCTATTCCTCCGAGGCCTTTCACATGAACATTTAATAGTGCTTCCACTTGTTATGGCTGTAGACTGCATTTTAAAAAATGAATCTTTTATTTCTTAATATTTTGCTAAATGTTTTGATTTCGTTTACGGCACAAACTTTAGACAAGCCATCACAATAAATTGCCTGCAATATAAGTGTATGATTTTAGAGGATTACATCTCTTGTAATCTGATTTTGCTGAATATTGAATCTTATCATATACTATCCTTGATTCACAAGTAGCTGTCATTCTTCATATTGTCAAAATGCCAACAGTAAAAGGAATCCAGTCTGGCAGTAAAACTATCATGGAAATAGTTGTATTACAACATTCCTATGATTTAAAAACCTGATTTACTAAAGATATGCTCACTTGGCCATCAATCTCAGAGGATTCAGCAGGAATACCTCTCTCTGATTTACAAAATTGAAGCTTATACACATGTGTTTTAATGCTGTTAAAGCTGAACTCCAGTCTTACCTTCAATTATACACAGTTGTACATACTCCTCTTCTGTAATGAAAATGCTTACATGGATGTCACTGCACACTCTTAGCTTCTGTGCATTAGATAGTTAGATACAGACTGATTAATTTCCTGGTTGGTGGATGTTTAGCATCGGGCAGCCCATTTCTTCCCAGTTTTAGTTTTGGGCCCACCCCTTTTCTTCCTTGGATTTTAGGTCTTTAAATTCTGGAGTCTCATCAGGATGGGGGTGTTATCTGCAAATGCAGTCTGATTAGGAATGTCCACTACACTAGACTGACACCCACCCATCAATTAATTTTGATGTTTACATAAGCCCACTGCTTGCATCAGGGATGGGGGCTCTTGAGAGCCAAACTGAGGCAGGATACTCTAATGTTTTAAGGAATGTTTGCACAGCATACTGCTGTTCCCACCAGCCACAATCTACCTGTATTGCACAGAGAAGCACAGAGACTCAGTGATGATGGCATAGGGGTGTATGTGGGATATGTATTAAAAACAGAAAAAATTTATTTAAATTTTCATTAGCATGTTGATGAGAGAGGTCGAGAAGTACCTGGGAAGGAATAATATAAGCAGGTGAAAAGTTCTGCTTTAGGTTCCAAATTTAAACATCCAATTCGCAATAGCAGGAGAATGCGACCGGCTCTCTATGGAGCCAGTTCACATATCTCTGGAGCGGCTCTGGTTCAAATTTGCACAGGAGCCCTGAGCATCTTTTGGTCTGTTTCAGGTCCGAATTCAGCCAAAAATTCGGGCTGAAATCAGACCTGAAACGGTGAACCAGGACGCACTGGACTCCTGCTGTGCACTGGAGCCGTCTCCAGTGTGAACCCAGCCTCAATATTAGCTGCTGCCTTATATACACCATAGTCTTTTGTATTATACAGTAAAACCTTGGTTTGAGGGCATAATTTGTCCGAAAGCATGCTTGTAATCTAAAGCACTCGTATATCAAAGTGAATATCCCCATAAGAAATAATGGAAACTCAGATGATTCATTCCACAACCATTTATTCATAAGTCCTTCAGTATATAGTCAAGATTATAGCAATGTGATCGGTTGTGTAGCCATAAAATGTTCATCCACAAATGGCAGCCTTCACAAGGGGATTAGAAGCAAAATCCAGCAGGAGCTACAGAGTAAAAGAGAAGAGAGGCGTCTCTAAGTGTAGCAACATGGTTACATTTAATGAAGGTGCAACATTTAGAAACTCACATGGTTGATTATTAAAAGAGGCACACCTAAGTATGCAGGCATCCGACGTTAAGCTGTCCAAATAGACCATCCTCTACACCGCCGGCTCTCACCGCTGTCAGTCTGCAATCATGACCGGGAAGACTACTCTGAAGTAGAGTGATCTGAAAGCAAGGCTTGAAGGACTCATGGAGCGTAGTGTGGAAGTAATGAAGATGATGGCAGTGCAGAAGACGGTCTATGTGGACGGCTTTACCCTGGATGCCTGCATACTTAGATGTGCCTGTTTTAATCATCAAACATGTGAGTTGCTAAATGTTGTACCTTCATTAAATGTAACCATATTGCTACACTTAGAGGTGCCTCTCTTCTCTTTTATACGCACTTGTGACATGACGCTACTTGTATATCAAGACATCGCTCCTTTATCAAGTCAAAATTTATAAAAAAAATTTTGCTTGTCTTGCAAAACACTCTCAAACCAAGGTACTCTCAATCCAAGGTTTTACTGTATAGTGAATGTCACTTAGTGGTATGTTTTTTGGCATTTCTCACATGAATCCTCTTTCAATATCTTGTTGTGCATAACATTTTATTTTATTATTTTGAGCTGGATGTGTTTTGAAACAAGGCTGAGCTCTCTAGCACGCACCTTAACCTCTCTACTAGGCAATAAAATGTCTTCTCTTTATAATATCATGTTTTCTTTATCAGACATTAAAGCACCTTCTTATGACCAACCAAACACATTACCAAACTACAGTACAATGACAGATTTGATTGACAAAGCTTTGAAGCCTAACTCCAGGTTTCATTTCACTTAAATAGTTTCTTTGGATCAAGATGCCCAAATTAACTATTTCCATTACTAAGAAATGTGCTCACTGTCAGCACTGAATAAACTGTATGTAGCATCAGCTACTGTACATACAGTATACAGTGCTTCCTTCCGGCACTAGTACTTCCCATCCTGTTTCAGGAACAAATTTGAGTCGGGCTGCTCTGCCATTCACAGGAAGATTTATATTTTATGAAGGAATTCAAAAGCCTGATAGGTTGAGGTGGAGAGGTGAGCAGATGGTGTCACAAGCTCTACCTCTTCAGAACAAAAGCAAACAAATAACCACTAATCGGTGCAGAGCTGCTCCATATTCCACATAAGTGCAAAGTCCCACTTAATAAAATGCCTTTTAAAACCCAGTGTATTGTGTGTGCTTCCTCTTCAGTGCTCTTTCAATAGTCAGGCTATACTCTCACCTGAATCACGTGACCCTACAATCATGTATGGTCAAATTTCGCTTTGGATCAATTATTCATGCATGTCCTCCTTTCATGATTCTTGGGGATCAGTCAGATGAAATGTATTGTGTGCTTCAAATAAATCTTCAAAGTTCTTCTTATTTGCTGATAATATGTGTAAAAATAAAAACTATTTAGTGCCTTAACCTTAAAGAAACATCATTCTTTGTTTTTGTGTTCTGCTCACATAAAAATATATATCAACCATGCCTTTTTAATATGCAAATTGTGTCACCTTCATCAGATGTGCCCTCGCCTTGGGGTCAATTCACTAAAGTTTACCGCATGTGATATGAAGGTCATGTGACCCATTTTCGGAAATATCAGATGAGATAATAAAAGAGTCAATTCAAGTAAATTATTGATTCTGAGGTAAACACCACGTATTTGTTAAAATAGTGAGATAAATACTGCAAAAAAAAAAAATTAGATAAATCATTAAAATCAATTTACTAAAAAAAACATACATCCGTTATTTATCACCTGGTGTTTGCTGGCGGTATTTTAAAAATGTGCAAAATAACGATTAGCCCTCATATACACAGGTGTTTTTTAACGCCACGTTTTTGGGTGTTTTTTTTACAGCTCTCCATGTTATTCAATGGCCCTCTAAAAACGCCAACGTTTTTGAGCAGAAGAGGGCGTCAGCGTTAGTGAGCTGTAACTAGCACGCAGGACCAGCGCGTTCTGAAGCTGCACTGTCATGGCGTTTTTGACGCCGAGAAGAGAAGAAGAAGAAGGAGAAGCTAGCCGAGGAGACAGCGGCAGAAGACAGAAGATGCCTCAGTAGACAGAAGCTCCGCAGAAGACCCCTCAGAAGACCCTGCAAAAGAGCCGAAGAAAGAAGACGAGGGAGAAGAGAGGGGAAAAGATGCCGGAGCTGATTTAATAAAATATTTCAAAAAGCCGTGTAGTGTGTTTTTTGTACACTTTATTTTACAGGTAAATGGGTAGGAGTACTCATTTACATAGGGTGGGGGGCTGGCACCTGGGGGCTCCCTTATTAACCTTCCTAGCGGTTTTCACGTGTCTGACACGGGGTAAAAATTCCCTGCTACTATCGTTGATCCCGTGTCAGACACGGGGTGAGCTGCAGAGCGCACAGCGAGTGCCTTACCTGCTCCCACGATCCAGCGTTGCAGCGATGTTCGCTGTACTCGCTGGGTCTGTCACTTCCTAGTTCCTAGTTCCGCTCTCTGCGACGCAGCGACGCACGGGTGCGGAACTGGGCGGGAATTTCAAAATGTTCGACCTAGCACCCTCGTCCATTCCGTGAGCGACACGCGAGACGTCGAGTGGGGCACAGACTGTGCCCTAGTTGCTATCATCGTCCCTTAAAAATGGGGCACAGTCTGTGCACTTTTGGCGATCCTTCCAATTATTCCCTCGGGGGTCCACGGTCGGGGGGTGGGATACATTTACTCATGAGGATGGGTAAATGGACATTTTATTTCACATGTTTTTTGTGTGATGTGCCGAAAAACTTTATAAAATAATTTAGTCGAGGCCGTAGAAAAGGGGAGAGAAGAGGGAGCAGAAGAAAGAAGCCGAGAAAACGTCCCAG
>BLSH010449566.1:81166-92061 GCA_018402905.1 Glandirana rugosa | reverse complement strand
CCTGTGTGGATGGCCCCCCTGTGTCCTGTGTGGATGGGCCCCCTGGGTGCTGTGTGAATGGACCCCCCTGTGTCCTGTGTGGATGGGTCCCCCTGTGTCCTGTGTAGATGGGTCCCCCTGGATCCTTTGTGGACAGAGCCATCTTTAATATTGATTGGACCCTGGACAAACATTTTTTTGGGCCCTCTCCTACTATGTAATTTCGCTCTTCACCTGCTCAGAGACATACAATAAATAGCAGCTAGACTCAAAACCAGTTTACTGAAACAGATCAGGCAGTGATTGCGATTGGTTGCCAGACATTACAGCTCACTGATTATTTGATTGAGGTTACAGCACATGAATCCTGCTTGTTGATTGGTTGCTAGAGATTACTGTACATCAATACTGCTCACTGATTGGTTGCTAGAAGTTGCTGGACATCCTTACCACTCACTAATTGGTTGCTAGAGGTTAATGCACATTATTACTGCTCACCGATTGGTTGCTAGAAGTTGCTGCAAATCTTTACAGCTCAATGATTGGTTGCAAGAGGTTAGTACACAGTAGGCTTAATGACCACAGTTGTAGGCAAGACTTTCAAGCATGTCCCTTTACATCCCCGGTGGGCAGCATTCAGCAGAAGTGATGGTGGATATGACCTCAGGGGGGTATGATATACATATGAATGCTACCTCTATTTAAATATTAATGTCGCTGGTCTGCGTCTATTTACATATTAATGCCACTGCTATTTACATATTAATACAAGTTATTTACATGTAAACACAGGGTCTGTGGGTGAGTCATCTGTACACAGCAATAGGATAGAGCTAGGCAGCATTAGTAACAGAACTTCACGCTGAGATATTGGGACACAGCACAAGACTAAAACTTCAAGGGACAAGGGCATTTAAACTGGGATAGTTGGCAAGTATGATGCAGCTGCTTTGGGCCCCACAACAATGATGGGGCTCAGGGCAGCTGCCCCTTTTGCCCTGCCTTAAAGACGGCCCTGTGTGTGCATGGGCCCCCCTGTGTCCTGTGTGGATGGGTCCCCCTGTGTCCTGTGTGGATGGGTCCCCCTGTATCCTCTGTGGATGGGTCCCCAGGGGTCCTGTGTGGATGGGCCCCCTGGGTCCATTATGGATGGGCCCCCCCTGTGTCCTGTGTGGATGGGTCCCCCTGGGTCCTGTGTGGATGGGCCCCCTGTGTCCTGTGTGGATGGGCCCCCCTGGGTCCTGTGTGAATGGGTCCCCTGTGTCCTGTGTGGATGGGCCCCCCTGGGTCCTGTGTGGATGGGCCCCCCTAGTGTCCTGTGTGGATGGGCCAAATGTACCTGGGTTCAATTTGAGCGGGGTTCAGCGAACATTACCAAAGTTTGGGTGCAGAATCCAAACCCAATTGCAGTCAATGAGAGCCAAATATTGAAAAACAATGATTATTTTCGAGACTGATAGGTAAGGGGTTGTCAAACAAATGGAACCGAAAAGGAGCTTTGGGGGGTCTAGAGAGAATATACCAAATCAAAAAACATTTAAACAAGCAAAATTGCATTAAATAATATCCCTGAAGATGTACAGTATGTATACAACCTTCTACATCAAAGCATTTAAAAAGAAAAATGTTAAATTGTTGGCAAAATAACAACTCCCAGGTGCTTTGTTATGTTTGTAAAGAGAGCGGCCCTTTCTTCTCAGAGCTCTAGCACTCAGCTGTCAGTTAATTGCCAGTACTCTTCATTCCACAGTGACTCACATGGTCTTCATTTCCTGCTTGTCAGCTAGCCCTGCTGGATTTTTAAAGTACCTGGATCAGATCTCCTGTGCCCTCGCCTGGTCAACATATCTGGATACTCTCTGCTGTGTTTTCCTGTTAAAGACTTTGGCCTGGCTGACTTTGCTTCTGGTTCCTGATCCTGTATGCTGCCTCTAATATGCTGATCTCTGGATTCCTGTTTCACTGGCTTGTTCCGACAACCCGCTCTGGTTACCGAACCCTGGCTATGTTTTGACTATGTTTACTCTGTACCATTTTACCATTTTATTAAAAAGTATGATTTCTACTGCACTTCTGTCTCAGTCTGATTCTTGGTTCCTGACAGTAGGCGAAGGCCATGAATTCAGAAGATGCAGGCAATCCACTTGCTGGTAATATTTTTTTCAGATTGAATGAGCAGGATCACCACATGGATCAGTTTGCCATAGCGTTACAGATGATCCTGATTCGCACTGCTCACCTTGATCCTCCCACTGTGGCTTTTTTCGTACAACCTGTGTTGCAGGCTGTCACATTCGCTCTCCTGGGGAAGGCACGATGTGCATGTTTTATCCGGAAAAGTCCATTGTTTTTGCCTGAAGTTGTTTACGTCCCTGTAAGTAGGTTTTTTTTCACAAATTAAAGGTTTTAAAAGTGATACACTATGAGCCTTTCTATATTTATACCGAGCCTGGTGGAGATTTACATTGGTTGAGCACAGTGGCCCTTGGGAGGAATACTTGTGAGAGGAGTATACACCACTGGAGGATCTTTTTCCTATTTCTGGTCCCATTGACACTAGATCCCGCTTGTAAGACCCCCAGACTGCAAAGCTGAGGGTCCATGCTTTCTGGTGAGTGAGGGAGCAAGAGGGGCATGTGGCATGATTGCACCTTTGCTTGGCACAGAATTCTTTAACCACTTCCTTACTGGGCACTTAAACCCCCCTCCTGCCCGGACCAATTTTCAGTTTTCATCGCTGTCGCTCTTTGAATGACAATTGCGCGGTCGTGCGACGTTGTACACAAACAAACTTGGTGCCCTATTTTTCCCACAAATAGAGATTTCTTTTGGTGGTATTTGATCCCCTCTGCGTCATTTCTGATTGCCGCTATAAACAAAAAAAGAGCGACAATTTTGAAAAAAAAAACAATATTTTTTACTTTTTGCTATAATAAATATCCAAAAATAAAAAATAAAAAAACTAATTTATTCATCAGTTTTGGCTGATATATATTCTTGTACATATTTTTGGTTAAAAAAATCGCAATCGGCGTTTATCGATTGGGTTGCACAAAAGTTATAGCGCCCACAAACTATGGACATTGATTTATGACATTTTTATTATTTTTTTTTTACTGGTAATGGCGGCGATCTGCGATTTTTATCGGTACTGCGATATCGGGGCGGACATGTCGGATGTTTTTGACACTTTTTTGGGACCATTGACATTTATACAGCGATCAGAAATGTAAATATCCACTGATTACTGTATAAATGTCATTGGCAGTGAAGGGGTTGACCTGCAGGGGGCAGTGAAGGGGTTAACTATGTTCCCTGGGTGTGTTCTAACTGTGGGGGGGCGGGGTTGACAGGGGCATGACAGATCTAACTGATCCCAGTGACAGGGATCAGTAGATCTAGCATGCCTCCCTTCACAGAACGGGGAACCGCCGTGTTTACTTCAGCGGTTCCCCATTCCTCCTCTCTGTAAGGAGATTGCGGGTCTCCAGCAGACATCGGGTCCGCCCGACCCGCGGGCACGCTCCCGCAGCGTGCGGCGGCACGTGCATGTGCCGCTCGCACCTGCGGGAGCGTGCCCAGCACGAGCCAAATGGGAGGACGTCTATTGACATCCTCCCGGCATTTTATAGCTGCGCTGTAGCCATCATTCGGCTATAGCGCGGATGGGAGGTGGTTAATTGAAGCACTCAGCACTTACAAAAGTCACTTTTTTTGAGCACTGAAGCACTTTTTTCACTAAGAATATATTATTTGAACTTTATGAACTTTTTATGAACAAATGTATTTATTTATTTATTCTGCTGGTGCTGTTTTCTATTTTATTTTATACTTTGGGGGGTGCTTAGCATCCAGTGTACAGCAGCTTACAGTATATTATTGTTGTTATTTGTCACTGCTTGTTTTCACAATTTTTGGGGATCATTGCGTAGCGCGGATTTTTGTTTGCTATATATGTGTTGCAGGCCGTCCCTGCTGCTGCTCCAGTCTATGTGCAGGCACCTGACTTGAATATTACCTCTATAAGGTTCAGCTCTGCTTCCCCAGCGATTTGGGGATGATCCAGTTCAATGCAGAGGGTTTCTCAACCAGGTTGGGATATACTTTGAGATGCTGCCCCAGGTGCTTCCCACGGATAGAAGCAAAGTAGGCTTCGTGATTTCTTTGCTTTCTGAGAGAGCCTTGGCCTAGGCAGACCCTCTATGGGAGATGCAAAACCCTGCCGTTTTGAGTTATTCAGTGTTTGGGGCTTCTTTTAAAAGGGTATTTGACATTCCTGCATGCTCCACTTCTGCTGCCAAGAGCCTCATGTCCATCAAACAGAGTACCGGAACTGTTGCCGATTACGCCATTAAATTCCATACTCTGGCAGCAGAGGTTGCTTGGAATAATGAAGCCCTCATGCCTGTTTTTTCTCATGGTCTCCCGGATACCATCAAAGATGAGATAGCATCCCGAGACATACCCACTGAGCTGGAGAAGTTTATCACATTTGCCATGCTCATTGACTCCAGACTCTAAGAGAAACCTTCCTTTAAGGAGCGCTTGCGGAAGCCTCCTATATGTTTGGCTCCAAGGTTTGCAGTCCCACCCTTGCCTCCCTCACCTCCCATACCTCCTGGTACCGAGTCTGCCAGTGAAGTAGAACCCATGCAGTTGGGCTTCACACTTCAGGTGAAAGGGCCTTTAGGAGGAGGGAGAGATTGTGCCTTTATTGTGGCCAGGCAGGTCACTTCCTGAAGTCTTGTCCTACCCGTCCAAGAAACGCTTGCACTTGAGGTCCTGTAGGGGACAGACCTTAGGTGGCATTGTTACGTCCCCAGTTATCCTGATGGATAAACCCCTGGTTCCGGTTACCTTTTCTTGGTCTGAGTCATCCATCGAGATACAGGTTCTAATCGACTCTGGGGCTGCAGGCCTGTTCATAGATGGTGCCTTTGTGTCTAAGCACTCGATTCCGCTGCAGCTTCATGCCACTTCACTTGCCATTGAGGCTGTTGATGGGAGACCTCTACAGCCTGCCCATGTGACTCATGAGATTGCTCCGTTGTCCATGGCCGTAGGGGCTCTTCACCATGAGATAATCCAATTCCAAGCCATTTCCTCACATCATTTCCCGATGGTTATCCTTGGTTACAGAGGCACAACCCCTCTTTTGATTGGCTTTGTGCTGAGGTTTTTTCCTGGTCGCTACAATGCAGTCAGACATGTTGTGAAAAAGTGGCTAAGGTCTTGTGAACCTCTTTAAT
This sequence comes from Glandirana rugosa, assembly GCA_018402905.1. Taxonomy (NCBI): domain Eukaryota; kingdom Metazoa; phylum Chordata; class Amphibia; order Anura; family Ranidae; genus Glandirana; species Glandirana rugosa. Next base: position 86,833 of record BLSH010449566.1, on the reverse strand, counting down.
CTCCTCACTGCAGGAGGAGTACCGAAATTTAGTGATGTCCTTGGTTTCTTCTTTGTGAAAAAGAAGAGTAGTGAACTGAGACCTCGTATTGATTATTGGCGTCTCAATCACTTCAGTGATTAAGTGCAAGTTTCATTGTGAACAGGTTAAATTCCTGGGCTATGTCATTTCCACTGCTGGTTTTCCGATGGACCCACAGAAACATTTGGCAGTTCTACAGTGGCCCTGTCCCATGGGTTTACATCAACTGCAACGTTTTCTTGGCTTTGCCAACTATTATCAGATGTTTATTCGTAACTTCTCGTCTCTGGTCAAACTCCTGACTGATATGACCAGAAAGGACAGTAACCCACAGAATTGGTCTCCAGGTTCCATTAATGCCTTTGAGAGTCCCAAGGCTGCCTTTATTTCTGCTCCCATGTTGGTACATCCTGATCCTATGGTACCTTTCATCCTTGAAGTTGATGCATCTGAGACTGGAGTTGGTGCCCTTCTGTCTCAACGTCCTTCCTCTGAGAGCGCTATGCATCCTAGTGGCTACATTTCCAAGAAATTGTCTCCTGCAGTATGCTTGGGGACAGAGAGTTGTTAGTGATCATTTTAGCCCTTAAAGAATGGAGGCATCTCCTCGAAGGTACCACTGTGCCCATTCTTATTCTGACTGACCATAAGAATCTCACATTCTTGTCTGAGGCTCAACGCCTCTTTCCCAGCAGGGCGTGATGGGTTCTTTTCTTGTCAAGCTTCAATGAAATAGTCTCTTTCTTACCCGGTACTAAGAATGTAAGTAATGATACATTGTCCTCCGCTTTCAAGATGGAGTCGGTTCCTGTTCCTGTGATACCTCCCGATCATATTTTGGTTCGTACCAGTCTCACTTCACCTTTGGGTGATAGAATTCTTGCTGCTTAGATCCATTCTCCTCCTGAGAAACCTTGTGACTGCTTATTTGTCCCTGAGAGTCTCCGCACTGCTCCAGACTTACCATTCTCCCAAGGCTGCTGGCCACCCAGGGAAAAATCAACTCATTTGGGCTATTTCCCAACAATTCTGGTGGCCTAGTCTCTGTGCTGATGTAGCCATCTTCGTAGCTGCTTGTTCCGTGTGTGCTCAGAGTAAGACACCACAACACCTTCCAGTGGGCCTCATACAACCCATACAGGAGAGATAGTTGGCGCTAGTCCTCACCCCTGTGTGCTGGATGGGCTGTGCAGAAACAGGCTCTGATGGAGAGAGTCCTGGGGGGATCATGGGATTTGCTCCACAAATGGCAGCAGTCTTAGGGGCAAGAGAATCTCTGTGTTGAGCAAAGAGAAAAGAAACACAGCGCCTCTAAGTGTAGCCGTTTATCACATTTATTAAAAGCAAAGATAAAATTTACTCACAAACGAGTAGGAGGAGCAGGCGTTGCAGTGTGAGTCACTGCGAACTATAGTGAAGAAGGGATGCCTCGCTGCTCCTGGTGTTGGAAGGAGGGGTGCCTATGTGTGTAGCAGTGATCCTGGACCGGGTCTTGTCGGTGGCTCCTGGTGCTTCCTGGTTCCTGGAGCTGCAATGTCGGGCACAGATGTCAACACTTCCGGCAGACGGCACACGTTTGTTGGGGCGGGCGGCGGCGACGCATGCTCTGACAGCGCGTCGCCGCCTCAGAATCTGGAAGCCACTTTAACAATAAGGGGGCACCCAAATACCACCCCCATGTGAATGATTAATGGGTGCTTATTTACAAAAAAATTAAGGGTCCAGTGATGCAGATCCACATTAGGCATAGGTATCCTTGTGAGCAAGCAATCAGTGGTGAAACACGCCAAGGAACCCTCCGTCTTCATTTTTCTCCTCTCTGGGGTTTTAATTCTTAACTTTGTCTCTACTGTGAAAATTGACCCTTGACAATTGACAATTTTGAGTTGACAAAGCAATGGGAATAAAGGGTAACTCTTCTATTGGGTACACTTGTTCTGTTGACAACAGTCTAAGAAAATACATTTCTTTTTACCTCCTGTTTTCTCTTGAGGCATGAAAACAATCTCCCTAATGGGACACAACAAAAACAAAAAAAGTTAAAGTTTGAATAATTCTATTCTAACTATAGGATTATAATATTATATTGCGCTATAAACAACTACAAGGAACAGCTGAAGACACTGGAATTTGACAACATTGTACAATAATATAATAGTGCTGCGCAAGATTTGTGATTTAAAGTGACTTGTGCTAATAGTATGTAAAGCAATACACGTGACCACATATTTAAATGCCAAACTCATATATAGTGAAAATATATATATATATGTCTTTTATATTCTAACTATAGCCCTTTTCTATATCCGAAGATTTTGGAGTACTTTAAGACTATATCCACATTCTGCTTATCTTTTCTTTTTTTCTTCTTTTTTTCCTTTCCTTTTCATTTTCTTTTGATCAAAGGTGGATTATTAGATTATAATGTCTCCAAATATAAGTTTTTTGTGGACTAAACCATGGTTATTGAATTGCACCAAGATCAGTTTGTTTATGATTAGTCATTTTCTGTTTCAAAGTGATTGTAAACACTATTAACCTTAATGCACTCTTTTCATTGATGTAAAAACCTTGCACTCTCTGTTCTCCCCCTCCCTAACAATTTATTGATCCCGCACTTTATACTTTGTCGATTCCACACTGTGCCTGGAAGTCTTCTCTCCCCTCTTCTTGGTCTCATGACCTTTGCTAGCTTTGATAGCAGTGAAATGCTTTGGATCCTGCTGCTGTTATTTAAATCCAGTGAGGAGGGAACAGGGTGTAGCCGAACCACGCCATGTGTTTCTATGGACACACACAGCCTGGCTAGGGAGAGAGCCAGAACTTCTGCTCCCATAGCAAGCAGTTTGTTATGGGGGCAGACACTGAAGAAGAGGAGCACAGAGCTCCAGTGGAGGACCCTAGAAGAGGAGGTTCAGGGGTGCTCTGTGCAATTTCATTGCACAGAGCAGGTAATCATAAACCTGTTTAGTATATTAATTAAAAAAAAAACTTTACAAACACTTTAATGATTAAGCTTGTCCATATAGATAATAACATACCTCCTAATACTTCTAATCAACAAAAATAAAGACATCATACAGTTACTGAAAACAATGAAGTCATCAGGATATCCGGGTTTCCATTAAATAATCCCAGATTATATGGCTTACATTTGACATTCAAATATATTAGCGTGCATGTAAGCATTTTGAATTTGCAACTTTGACATTAGGTTACAAAAAAAAAAAACTACAGATGAGATTCTTCTTTCTGATATGCTTCAGAAATGTGAGCTGAAATCTTATTGGTTGTATCACAGACATTTTGCTGCTATCCGAACCTGCCATTTACAATAGCATTCTACATTGGGCACATTGGAATAGCAAATTCACTGTTCATGCGTTCATTTTGAGTGCCAATGCATGCATTGATAGGTTACTTTTTGCAAAACAAGTAAACAGTTAAATAGGCATCAACATCACAAATTTCCCATCACTAATTACTCAGCAATGGATTTTAAAAAGTAAAAGCTATTTCTATGTTTTCTTAACTTCCTCTATAAAACATGATATTGCTTCTCATGTGATGGTGGCTTCATTTTCAAAGTAACTTGGCATAGAAGAATTAGATATACAAGTGCATACCACTAATAACTTACTTTAGCAAATTTTTAAACTCCCGGTAGACATGGTCACATAATAAAAATTTAACTGCGTTTAATAAACTGTTCATTAAAAACTGTGTATAAAGGGCAATTACACAGGCAATTAATAAAGGGAATAACAGAGCAATAAAGGCAATTGCCTTTTATTCTCATTACTTTGGCACCCTCTGATGCAGAACTTGATTAGTGTTAAGAGATGCTGTCTAAAGCCATTATGGAACTGTCCGTTAATTAGTTGGTGCACCAAGGTATGTAGAAGGGAATGCCAATGGAAGGACACGTCTGAAGTTTTTCCTTCATGGCTGTGAATGGCTTGATCTTCAGCAGATTTTACCATCCACTCAGATGGCCAAATCTGATAGATATTAGTGTTCCAAATAGTTGCTGACCACTATATTGTTTTGTGTCATTATTTTTACAACTTTAAGACATAGTTACATAGTTACATAGTAAACGAGGCTGAAAAAAGACACAAGTCCATCAAGTCCAACCTATGTGCGTGTTTTTAATATCAGTATTAAATTGTATACCCCACAATGTTGTGGTCCCTTAGGTGTGCATCTAATAGTTTTTTTAAATTTTCTAGACTCCCAGCAGAGACTACTGCTTGTGGAAGAGAATACCACATCCTCACTGCTCTCACTGTAAAGAACCCTTTACGCTTTTTAAGTCTAAACCGCGTTTCTTCAATTTTTAGTGAATGGTCGCGTGTCTTTGTGTGCTCCCTTGCCCGAAATAGTTTTGTACCTACTGTGGGGTCACCTGTACAGTATTTGTACATTGAAATCATATCCCCTCTCAAGCGTCTCTTCTCCAAAGTGAATAAGTTCAGTGCTTGTAATCTTTCCTCATAACTTAGGTCCTCCAATCCCTTAATAAGCTTTGTGGCCCTTCTCTGTACCCTTTCCAATACTTGGACATCCTTCCTGAGGACTGGTGCCCAGAACTGGACGGCATACTCCAGGTGTGGCCTCACCAGAGATTTGTATAGTGGGAGAATTATTGTTTTATCCCTGGAGTTTATCCCTTTCCTGATGCATGCCAACACTTTGTTAGCTTTGCTTGCAGCAGCTTGGCATTGCATTCCACTGCTGAGCCTGTTCTCCACCAGGACCCCTAGGTCTTTTTCCATTCTAGATTCCCCCAGAGGCTCTCCCCCTAGTGACTAGTTTGCTTTTTTGTTCTTGGCACCCAAATGCATTACCTTACATTTTTCTACGTTAAATCTCATCTGCCACTTGTCTGCCCACCCCATTCATTTATTCAGATCTTCTTGCAGGGTTTCCACATCCTGTGGAGAGTTTATTGCTCTGCTTAGCTTGGTATCATCCGCAAATATTGAGAATGAGCTCTTCACCCCATCCTCCAAGTCGTTTATGAATAAATTGATTAGGATTGGTCCCAGGACAGAACCTTGGGGAACTCCACTTTCTACACCAGACCATTCTGAGTACTCCCCATTTATCACCACCCTCTGGACTCACCCTTGTAGCCAATTTTCAATCCAGGTGCTCACCCCTTGATCCATGTTTGTACAGTAAACGTTTATGGGGAACTGTATCAAATGCTTTCACAAAATCCAGGTACACCATGTCTACAGGCCTTCCCTTATCTAGGTGGCAGCTCACCTCCTCATAGAAGGTTAATAGATTGGTTTGGCAAGAATGATCCTTCATGAACCCATGCTGATTACCACTAATGATGTCGTACCCAAGTACTTCCTAGTAAGAACGGTTTGGTTAGATAATTGGAAGATACTCCTCCACTCGACGGTGGATCTATTCCCTTCCGGACATCTGTACCACATGGACCTAAAACACTTTCGTAAACTATGTCAAGGGGTATTTGCAAATGACATGTTTGTACCTAGTTCCCCACTCGTGGACCTAACTTTTAACCGATGTTCCCACTCAGGTCTCCCACCACTATTTACCCCTCATGAGTCTTACCAGACCACATCTTTCACCTCAAGGGGTTCCAAGACAGGACCCTGGTTAGGA
>BLSH010449566.1:57307-70672 GCA_018402905.1 Glandirana rugosa | reverse complement strand
CTCAATGTATCTTTTTTCGATCTGACCAAGTATGTAATTTTATACTTGGGAGCACTTATTCTTTTTACTAAAATGCAAAAACACTGGGAAGGGTTAATAATTTGTACCAGCCTTAATGCTTTAAAAGATGGGCGAATTGGGTTTCTTGTCCAGCGGGAACAGATAATTCTGAGAGATGAGATTCCAAAGTGAGTGGAAACAGAACCGAAGCTGGATTTTACAAGATGTATAATACTGGCATCAATTTTGCCTCAAGTTTTTTTTAACATTGCATAGACTTTTTGTAGCTAATTTCAATAAAGGTCCATTCATTCAATTTTATCTGTGAAAGATGAAATTTAAAAAAAACTGTGGTTTTACCACACATGCCACAACCTGATTGAAAATAATCTTTTAGATATTGTAATCTGTTCAACTGCTTCCGTTCAGAATAGCTCTAAAAAATGTTCAAGTCTTTAAAAGTGCCCATATTTTTTATATTTGAATAAACTGTTAAAATAATTAGGTTATTAGAGTTAACCACTTAAAAACTGGGCCAAATCTGACATTTATCACATACATGTTAAAATCGGAAGTGCACTTGTCCCCTCTGTAGTCTCCAGGACACCCAACAGCAGTAGTCCCAGGCCCCCGGATCACACAGGAGAGCCCGATAAAAGTAGCTGGAGGGAGGGCCCCTTTTTGTGCCCTGTAGAAGAGATTTGGTGACTGTAGAGCCACTTGATCACATTTACATTAAAGCCCATGTCCTAAGGGCGTGAAGTCGTTAAACATGTGTCAGCAACATGACAGGTCAGCAACATGGTGAGAATGTGTATATAAACTTTTATGAGTTGTCAGTATTATAATTATTCATAGAAAAAGTGTGTAGCTAGTGACTATATATAAAAATGCTGCCTCTGTGCCTAATGGGATTTACCGCCCTGGATTTTACAGGCATTTTACATGTCAGTGTCCACAAAGCTTCCACTGTAGGAGTCCTATTGGAATGTCTTCTGGTCATGTGTGTACTTTGGGCTGTGGCTTAAATTAAATTTCCAGAGTTCCACCCTAGCTATTTCTCATAGATTGTATTTCTGAACATTCTAACTGAAACACCAAGAACCACATGACTGGTGTGTCCAACAAAGCTTTGACTGAGGGTTTCTGAAATGGACAAAATGAGTACAATATAGGAATGAGTCAGGTATTTATTAGAATGTTAGCAATGCAGGAGACAAATACTATTCAACTTCACACAGTCTCTGTGGACTGTTTGACCCTTTTGATAATCACATATTCAGAACCATTGCTAAATACAGTGGCTGTGGTCAGATATATTCTCTAACAAATCCCAAAAATGTTTTTTGCTATGGTAACATTCAGCATGTAACCCATAGCAACAGTACACAACTTTATAGCAGCCTATATTATTGAAGCATAACTGTTCTATAAATGTTGAAATTGAGGAATATGGTAGAAAAAAATATATTTTCTAGCAACACGTGATTCTTTAGGAAACTTCAAACAATAAAAGTTTTCTATATTAACTTTATGAATAATAAATGAACAAGTCTCCAAAGAGAATGTGTCCTACAGCAGCTAATTTATTTGCTTGCACTGCAAGAAACACACGCAGCAGGGAGCAACTGAAGAGAAAGGATTTTGTAGCTACTCACAGGACAACTTAACAGCATATATTTATAAATCCATTTACTTCATGTTCTGCTTTTAAGGAAATGTATGAAACCTAGCTCTGTTCATGAAAAATAATCGATTGGAAGACTTTGAGCATTTAAGAAATTGAAAAATACATTGGCATGTGTAAATTCTACTGCTGCTCCTGATGTTGAAAAGTGTAACACCATACATTAAGTCCAGGGCCAAACAGTAAGGCGCATTTGCACTAACGAGCACAAAAAAGATGCTTTACTGTATGTTCCAGTTGATTTCAATAGGTATAGATAAGCAAAGAATTTTATAGGTTAGAGACTAGGTATACAAAAAAAATAGGTTAGGGAATTGGTGTGAAAAAACATCTTATACAGTATCTCACAAAAGTGAGTACACCCCTCACATTTTTGTAAATATTTTATTATATCTTTTCATGTGGCAACACTGAAGAAATTAAACTTTGCTACAATGTAAAGTAGTGAGTGTACAGCTTGTATAACAGTGTAAATTTGCTGTCCCCTCAAAATAACTCAACACACAGCCATTAATGTCTAAACCACTGGCAATAAAAGTGAGTACACCCCTAAGTGAAATGTCCAAATTGAGCCCAAAGTGGCAATATTTTGTGTGGCTACCATTATTTTCCAGCACTGCCTTAACTCTCTTGGGCATTGAGTTCACCAGAGCTTCATAGGTTGCCACTGGAGTCCTCTTCCACTCCATGACAACATCACGGAGCTGGTGGATGTTAGAGACCTTGCACTCCGCCACCTTCCGTTTGAGGATGCCCCACAGATGCACAATAGAGTTAAGGTCTGGAGACATGCTTGGCCAGCCCAACACCTTTATCCTCAACTTCTTTAGCAAGGCAGTGGTAATTTTGGAGGTGTGTTTGGGGTCGTTATCATGTTGGTATATTGCCCTGTGGCCCAGTCTCCGAAGGGAGGGGATCATGCTCTGCTTCAGTATGTCACAGTACATGTTGATATTCATGGTTCCCTTAATGAACTGTAGCTCCCCAGTGCTGGCAGCACTTATGCAGTCCCAGACCATGACACTCCCACCACCATGCTTGACTGTAGGCAAGACACACTTGTGTTTGTACTCTTCACCTAGTTGCCACGACACATGCTTGACACCATCTGAACCAAATAAGTTTGTCTTGGTCTCATCAGACCACAGGACATGGTTTCAATAATCCATGTCCTAAGCCTGCTTGTCTTCAGCAAACTGTTTGTGGGCTTTCTTGTGCATCATCTTTAGAAGAGGCTTCATTCTGGGATGACAGCCATGCAGACCAATTTGATGCAGTGTGTGGCGTATGGTCTGACCACTGACATTCTGACCCCCCATCCCTTCAACCTCTGCAGCAATGCTGTCAGCACTCATACGTCTATTTCCTGAAGACAACCTCTGTATATTACGCTGAGAACGCTCACTAAACTTCTTTGGTTGACCATGGCGAGGCCTGTTCTGAGTGGAACCTGTCATGTTAAACCGCTATATGGTCTTGGCCACCATGCTGCAGCTCAGTTTCCAGGTCTTGGCCATCTTTATGTAGAGCAACAATTCTTTTTTTCAGATCCTCAGAGAGTTCTTTGCCATGAGGTGCCATGTTGAACTTCCAGTGACCAGTATGAGAGCGTGAGGACGATAACACCAAATTTAACACACCTGCTCCCCATTCACACCTGAGACCTCATAACACTAATGAGTCACATGACACGGGGGAGGTAAAATGGCTAATTGGGCCTGATTTGGACATTTTGGGTGTACTTACTTTTGTTGCTAGCAGTTTAGACATTAATGGCTGTGTGTTGAGTTATTTTGAGGGGACAGTAAATTTACACTGTTATACAAGCTGTACACTCACTACTTTACATTGTAGCAAAGTGTCATTTCTCCGGTGTTGTCACATGAAAAGATATAATAAAATATTTACAAAAATGTGAGGGGTGTACTCACTTTTATGAGATACTGTAGGTTAGGAAGTAGGTATACAACCATAGGTCAGGGAGTAGGTATACAATACCTCTTATAGGGTAGGGAGTAGGTATACAAAACATGTTATAGATTAGTCAGTGGTAATACAACACATCTTATAGATTAGGGAGTAGTTGTACAACACATCTTTTAGGTTAGGGAGCAGGTATGGGCTGGATGTTCGAGTCGAACGGAAGTTCGACTCGAACAACGGCTGTTTGTGTGTTCGCTGAACACATGAACAGGGGAGGCAGGCGTTTGGCGGGAAGTTCACTGTTCTCACCGTTCCCACCGATCTGGTAGTGCATTGATTGCTGCTGATTAGCAGAAGCATGCACCTGACCTGTATGCTTTGGCCAATCACAGCACGATGTACTGTGAGAACCATGATTGGCCAAAGACAGGGTGCCTTTGGCCAATCATGGCTCAGGGACTAGGTCCACGCCCCACACTATATAAGGCTGCTTACACGGCAGCCATGTGTAGTGTGTGATAGTGGAGATCAGGTGGGGTAGTTAGTGGATTGTGTGTTCAGTCAGTTTAGTGCAGTTAGTATAGTGTATTGTGAACAACACAGTGTAGTGTAGTGTGAATAACACAGTATAGTGTATTGTGAAGAACACGGTGTAGCGTAGTGTTGTGAATAACACAGTGTAGTGGTGCCACTGAAGTGTTGCTGTGTACAACACCTCTGTGTCACCCCACTAACCAATTTTTTTTTTATTGATCATTTTTTTTGTTAATTTTTTTTTTTTGCAGCATCAGGCTCTGATGTTGCATTATGAGTACTCCCCCTTCTGTGTTGCAGGTGTTATTCCTTCTGCGTCAGCAGTAATTTCCTTTTTTTTTGTTGGCACAGCTGCACTAAGAATATTTAGGGCATAATTGCTGTACCCCTTCTGCGCCGAAGGTGTCCCTCTTTCTGCATCAGCAATGGTTTCGGGTTTTTTTGCTTTATTTTTTTTTTTATTTGAATTATTTTATGTATATATATATATATATATATATTTTTTTTTTTTTGCCGCAGCAGCACTAAAAATATTTAGGGCATAATTACTGTTCCTCCATTCTGCATTGCAGGCATTTCCCCTCTGCCTCAGTAGTGGTTCTCTTTTTTTTGGCTTTTTGATTTTTTCTTCCAGCAGCAGCAGCAGCAGCAAAAAAAAAAAAAATGTCTCCACAATTGCTGTTTCTTATTCTGAGTCACAGGTGGTCTTCCTTCTGCGTCACCACAGTTTTTTTTTTTTGGCTTTCTTAATTTTTTTTACATTTATTTTTTGCAGCAGCTGCAAAAATCTCCACCGTTGCTGCACCCTTATTTTCTTTATTAAAAAAAAAAAAAAAAACTATAATAAAATGGTTTATACTGCACCAAGCACAAAAGTATTGTGCCCAAGCACCATATTTCCATTTCACACTCTATGATAAAAAGTTATATAAAAAGTTATATAAATCCCCCCCAAAAGATCCCCATCATGTTACAACATGCCACAGCATGCAGAAGAGTTGGTGGAGTGGATAACTAAGCAGGGGGGCGTGGTCTGGACGCCGAGGATGATGGCCGCGTGAATCCACCGCTCTGTCACACCGTATCCCTCTAGCAGCTCAAGAAACCGACAGGAGACTGAAAAATGGGTAAAACCCAAGGAGAATCATCCCCCACCAGGTCCCGCTTTCCCAGAGCTCAGCCGGCAGAAACCGAGACCGCAATAGCGGAGATATTCCGCTCTCGTCCCCGCGAGAGGAAGCAGGAAATGCAGGCCGCGGAGGATCCAGCGAGGCGAAGTAGCCAGAGCCCAGAGAGAAGTGGCGCCGCTCACCACACAAAGAAGCAGCAACACGCGGAAAGCCAGGTATTTCACCCTGTCAGCATAGCTGACCTACAAGCCATAGCTGCTGACATTAAATCAACATTTACCATAGCAATAACAGACTTGAGACATGACCTGCACAATATGGCCAACAGAGTAGATGAGATAGAAGAGATCACAGAGAGACATGACATAGAGCTGCAATCATCAAAGCGCTCCATAGACGCACACACTCTACACCTAAGAGACATGAGGCGCCATCTTGAGGACCTCGAAAACCGAGGACGCAGGCACAATATCAGGATTAGGAATCTGCCAGAATCCTTTGAATCTGACCAACTCCTTCCAGCCCTGCTAGCCATCTTTAATGATCTGCTTGGGAGACCACTGGAAACGCCAGTAGATATGGAAAGGTACCATAGGGCATTAAGACCCAGAGGCAGAGACAATGATCCCCCAAGAGACATCATATGTAACATAATTAACTTTCAACTAAAGGAAGAGATCCTTCGCAACGCCAGGCTCAGAAACCGTATATTATTCCAGGGCCATGAAATTAAGCTATTCCAGGATCTATCACAGCTAACTTTACAACAATGCAGAGACATGCGCCCTCTGTTGGATTTACTGAGAGAGCGGAACATAGCATACAGATGGAAATTTCCATTCTGCCTCTCTGCAGGCCCTCCCAACAGGCAGGTGCTATTAAAAGTCCCAGAAGATTTACCAGCCTTCTGTGAGAGACTCAACATCCCTCAGATAGACCTACCAAACTGGTACGCAGACCTACGCCCACAATGCCTTGACCCTCCCGCAGAGGAACCGATGGAAATGCTGCAACAAGGAGATTCACAGCCCCAGAGAAGGAGACGATTGTCGGCCAGATTCTCACCCCCTCCAGGGAACAGACGTCCTTCGGGGATAGGAAGCCCTACCGCCTCCCCAGCACACCGCAAGCATAGGAAAGACTGACACAGATCCCATAGCTGTGCCAGATAGTCGTTATTCATCCAGACTGCCACTACATCACACCAAAAACAGATATGGAACATCATAAATGTTAATGTGAATCAAAATGAAGAACAAAGAAACGAATAACAACGCAGTAGAGAAGAAGTAGAAAACTAACCATATTGAAACTGCTGTACTCTAATGATCACTACCTTGGACATCCCACGCTCACTTCAGCCCACTATACTCTAAACAGGGGGCATATGTTATTTTACATACCTAAGTTTACGTTCACCAGTTAATATTCATCCAAATATGCCACCACAGTTCGTGTTTGATTTTTCTGTTACATCAGGTTCACAAACTGCTCTTAATCAGTTGCTGAGTTGGTAGACACACATTACTAATTGGTACTGTCTACCCCCACATTGCAACTGCCATTTTCTTTTTTTTTTTTCCTATGAGCCAATACGCTCATTTCAACAAAAGGGTCATTCTATAGGTCTATACCTGTATCATCGGATCTACTAAACCATAGACACCTGACCCAATCTATAAAACACGGAAGTCCTATACCATCATCCCTACAATGAATGCAATATGGTCTGTCTATATACATTACTGTAACTGTAATACTAAATGCTCTTCTTTTTTTTTTTTTTTTTTTTTTTTTTTTTATATATATATACCACATTGCAGATGCGCTCCTCCAATGGAGATCTGAAATTCCCTCAGATCTCAGAAACCATCATTCTCATAGTCTCCCTTACGTCGAGACAGAGGTAAGATATTATCTTATCCCCACTATAAAATCTATACGCATGCACAAAAGAAGGAGCTCATCCGCAATGCAATGCTATAGCTTGCTTTCCTAGTTACAACTGGGACACCCACAGTTCACCGGTGTAGCAGTTATAATTAAAAAATGTGCTTCATCCATTCTTCCCCTTCACCTTTTTAAGGCAATTCCAGACACTATCAAATGCCTCAACTATTATTGCGGCCATCCTTCTCATATATTTACTAAGTATTACAGAGTTATAGAAACTTGTATGTATCCCCCAGATCCCCTCAACCAAATATGCTACCATAGTTCAGATTTGATTTTTCTGTTACACCATGCCCACAAAATGCTCTTATTCAGATGCAACGTTTAACATCCTGGTAGACACACATTATCACTTGTTACTGCCTACCCCCACATTACAGCTGCTCTTTTATGTTAAATTTTTTCCTTTTTTTTTTTTACTCCATGCCACTACTCTCATCTCAACAAAAGGATCTTCCTATATGTAGATACCTACAGCATCAAATCTACCCAATTACAGTAATCTAACCCAATTTATATTACACTGTAGTTCCACGCCACTAACCTTACACTAAATATAATGTGGTCTGAATGTATATCTTACTATAACTGCAATACTAAACGTTCTTCCTTTTTTATGTACCACATTGCGGATGCGCTCCTCCAATGGAGACCTGAATTTCCCTCAGCTCTCAAAACTCATCAATTCCACAGACCCCCCTACGCTGAGAAAGAGGTAAGATGTTATCATTCCCACACCATAAAATCTTTATGCACGCACAAAAGAAGGAGCTCATCCGCAATGCTATAGTTTGCTCGCTTAACTATAACTGGGATACTTACAGTTTACCGGGGTAACAGTTATATTTTAAAATATGCCTCATCTACTCCTCCCCGTTACTTCTTTAAGGTGACCCCAGACATTATCAAATGTCTCAACTATTACCACTGCCACTCTTCTCCTATTTGTACTAAATTATACAGAATCATAGACACTCACACATATTCCCCTGACTCTAACACTGTCTTACTACCCCCCTTATTCACAACAAATATACGTGCTGAAATTAAGAGAGCATCTAGTCAAACAAAACATCTAAATACTACTTCAAAACCATCAAACCCCAACAATTCAACATAGAAAGACACTGGAGACTTTGGCATAACGAACTCCCCTTGACAAACATCCTATATTCTTCCTATTCTTACGGAGAAAGTACACACAGATCATACTTCCTCACCCTGGAGCGCCATAAAAGACCGAGAACGCCACATTACTATACCCATATTCTGTTACACTATTAACTCAACACTCTCTCCCCAAACCTACTACTCTAGACTTTACCAAGTATACTACACACACCATTTCCATGTCAGCACAATCACACCACATACTCTGATTTATCAACACCTATTTCTGCCATCTTCTCCACCCAAACCTCAAACTCAAAACGAGGTACAAAACATACCGCCAGATCCCTACCATCATAAAGCCGGACACATATCACTCTCACTCTCTCTCCAACCCCCTCCTCCCTCATCAACAGTAGTACACGATTCTGCCAAACACGCCATCCTCTAAATACAAAAGCGCACATAACCTGTGATTCAACCCTGAAACAGCTTTCTCCTTATCTTCCACCCTCATAATACATACCACTCATACCCCATAATACACTCTGTTAATACCAACCTTTCCTCCTACATAAACATCCTATATAGAGGGTCAGCGGTGCGACGGAAACCTTGATTCACAAACTCCGATTCTTTTTTAAGACAGATAATCTGCCCTGATTGAGTCCCTCCTCAATCCAACCACCCTCTAACACAGCCGCAGTAACTCACTTCGGCTGAAAAACCCCGGCGCCTAGTCCCCTTACTGGGCGGAGCAGGCCTCCCCCATTAGTCGGTAACCCCCCTCTCCCTCTACCCCTCCCCCGTCTTCTCTTTCTCTTTTTCTCATCTCCTATTGCTAACCATCTTACCAATCTCAAAGCTTGACTCTTAAATACCTCAGAATGAGAAAACTCAAATTAATATCACTTAACGTAAAAGGGCTCAACATCCCAGAAAAAAGAAGCAAACTACTGACACACATGAAATATCTCAAAGCAGATATTATTCTACTTCAAGAAACCCACTTCAGAACTGACAAGATACCCAATTTAACGAACAAAGATTTCCCCCGGATATTCCACGCAACCAATAAAACAGCAAAAACAAAAGGAGTAGCAATCCTAATTTCCAAAAAACATCCCCTTTGATATCATAGATTCCTCTGCAGATGAGGAAGGCCGCTATATTTTTATCAAAGGCAAACTATGGAACAAACCAATAACCTTGGCAAACATTTATAGCCCAAACCATGCTCAAATCACATTCTTCAGAAGAACAATCACTGATCTCATTTCCTTTCAGACAGGCATACTCATTCTAGGGGGCGACTTCAACGTAGCCTTAAACCCCCTAGAAGATACCTCAACAGGCACATCTTCTATCCCTTTCAAAACCGTCAAACAGATCAAGAAACAACTACATGAAGCATTACTGCATGACACCTGGCGAACACAACACCCAACCTCAAAAGACTATACGTTTTTCTCCACGCCACACAATCGTTATTCCAGAATCGACTACTTTTGGTTGTCTCAAAAAGATCTCCCCATGATAGCCAACACCACAATCGAAAGTATGTGCATATCAGATCATCACCCTATCACCCTATCACTCAGGTTCCCAGACCAAATACCACCCCACAATATATGGAGGCTGGATGCCTCGCTTCTAACAGATCCAGAAACTAGTAACATAATATCCACCAATATAAAAGAGTTTTTTAAGAGCAATGACACTCCTGACGTACACCCAATCACCCAATGGGAAGCACACAAATGTGTAGTACGAGGAACCTTAATCTCACGAGCCACTATACGTAAAAAAAGCAGACAAGTCAAAATCAATAACCTCTTAGACAAGATACACTCTTTAGAGCTTGCACACAAAAAAACAAAAGCTAATAGCACGCTTACTGAACTTACCAAAACTCGTACATTACTATCAGAAGAATTAGGACATAAAATCAGGAGGAAATACATACTTACCCAAAAACTTTTTTATGAGCACGGCAACAAAAACGGAAAATATCTAGCGAAAGCCCTTCAAATAAAGAGAGCCCATAATACGATTAGGGAAATCCGCACACAAAAGGGAACTCTAGTCTCAACAAGTCAAGAAATAGCTAACCAATTTGCAGACTACTATAACAAACTTTACAATCTACCACCCGAACACAAACCACCCAACCTAAAAGATACAAGACAAACAATCATCAAAAATTTCCTAGAACAATATGCTCCCAAAGCAATAAGTAAACAAAAAGCGTCTGAAATAGACAACCCTCTTACAGAAACAGAATTCAATATAGCCCTTAAACAATTAAAGACAGGAAAAAGTCCGGGACCAGATGGCTTTTCGGCGGCTTATTACAAATCATTTCCAGAAATATTAGCTAAACCCTTTATAAAAACCTTCAACCATCTAGCCCAAAAAGACATCCCTCCTCACAACCTACTTGAAGCACATATTGCTATCATTCCCAAACCAAACAAAGACCCCTCACTAACAGCTAATTATCGCCCCATCTCCCTGCTAAATACAGACCTGAAATTATTCGCAAAAATATTAGCAAACAGAATTCTTCCCCTCATCCCAAATCTGATCCACAAAGATCAAGTAGGCTTTGTCCCAGGCCGAGAAGCAAGGGACAATACCACAAAAGCACTCAACATCCAAAACTGGCTTGTTACTAACAAAAAAAGGGTTTTCTACTCTCATTTGACGCAGAGAAGGCATTTGACAGGTTGGCCTGGGACTATCTAAGAGCAACCCCCGAAGCTGTGGGACTAGGATCTAGACTAATAGCACTCATAATGTCTCTCTATCACTGTCCCTCGGCCAAAGTCAAAGCCAACGGCCTCCTGTCGAACGCCTTCTCCATAAAAAATGGCACCCGGCAGGGCTGCCCCTTGTCCCCTATCCTTTTTATGGTTCAAAACATTTTTATTGAAGAAACAATAACAATACATATAGTGCTTCATGAGTCCAGGAACAGACCATAATCTATCTTGGGAAATATAGGCAGGCTGGCTGAGATGCCCAATTCTAGTTTGTCACTAAACAGACAGGTAAAGTAAGGGAAGGGGGAGAGGATGTGGTAGTGTGGACTGTTAAGTAGAAAGGGTTCCCAAAAGCAAGAGTTCCCAGCCTTTGAGGCCGGAGATTGAGGTCTGGTCGGATTGGTGCCTGTCCAAGGGTTAGTGGTATCCTGGCGCTGAGAAAATGGTGCTATCATTCCGATAGGAGAGGAGGAAGGAAGAGCAGGAGGGATAGAGATTAGTTGAGGGAGAATAGAGAGATCCTAGAGAGCGGGGAAAGAGAGGAGGGGGACGAGGCAGACCCCTAGCGAAGAGAGGAAAGAGGTAAGGGGAAAGAGAAAAAAAGGGGGGGGGGAAGAGAGACAGGGTGAGGGTGGCAGGGTTGGGGAGGACCGGTCGCTTGAATTTAAGTGGCCCACATGAAGAACTGTAGAAAGTGGGTGAGGCTGTAAGAAGGGTGTTCAGGGCTGGAAGCGAGAGATGTCAAAGCCCGGAGGGGAAAAATGGGTCAACCATGGGGTCCATATGCGATCATGTTTGGGGAGCTTGTCAGTGGCTATGGCTTCAATCCTGGCGTGAATCATGGCTTTCGTGATTCTATTTTTAGTTTCGGCAACGGGGAGTTGCGGGGATTTCCATGCATGCACAATGGTTTGCTTTGCTGCTGTGGTGACCTGCAGGAGAAGCTAGAATTGTGATTTGAAAAGTTCAGGGGGCTTTAGGTTCAGAAGAGCCGTTTTAGGGTCAAGGGCTAAGGGGGTGCCCATGAGTTTAGTGAGAATTTCAAATATTTGAGCCCAGAAACTTTGAGCAATCGAACACTCCCACCATATGTGTAAGTGGGTACCGGTGCCCGAGCAACCTCGAAAGCAGAGAGGGGAGTATGAGGGCAGGAATTTATTTATTCTGGCTGGGACTAAGTACCATCTCATGAGAACTTTGTAGGAAGTCTCAAGTGCCACAATATTCTGAGAAGAGGATTTGGTTGAGACCCAGATATCAACCCAGTCTTCTGGATCGATGGGTTGTTGAAGGTCTTTTTCCCATGCTTTGACGTAAGGGATTTGAGCCGTGTGTAGGGGGTCAAGTAGAAGAGTGTAGAGCGTTGATATAATGCCCCTAGCATGGGGGTCCGATTTACACATGTGTTCGAATGTAGAAAAGATAGGCAGGGAGGAACTAGTGGGTACATGTGGAGTGAAGAGATGTTTCAGTTGAAGATACCTGAAGAGTTCGGAGGAGGGGAGCTGGTATTGCTCCTGAAGAGAAGGGAATGATTTGACTGAGTCCGGCGTGATGAAGTCGTGAGCTCTCAAAAGGCCCGCTTCCGACCATCTGGTAAATGAAGTTGGGGACGACCAAGCCGGATAGAAGGAGGGGTTTTTAAGAAAGGAAAGGATGGGGTTATGTGGTGATAGCAAACCTGCCTTCTGTTTAAGGTTATCCCATAACTTAAGGCTGTGGGCGGTAATAGGGTTACGGGCCGGTCCTCGCTCTTTTGGAGAGAGCCAAAGGAGGTTGGCCGTGGATAGGGGGTCACAGTCGATCACCTCTAGCGATACCCAGAGGGGAGTCTCGCATGTGGCGTGCCATTTGGGTAAGGGAGCTAATTGTGCCGCTTGAAAGTATCTAGCAAAGTGAGGTACACCCAAGCCCCCTTCCACATGGAGTGAAACGATCTATGAAAGTTCGCCGTGTTAATCGAGGGAATGGGTTTACCGTGCGGTGTACGCTCTGAGGGGAGACCCATAGCGATCTCCACTAGCTGACACTGGGGGATAGGTGCCGGTTGGAGGAAACCGAGAGAGGTTTTCTCGCTCCTGGCCGGGCATTGGGATAATGGCGGGTGTCGGAATTCAATACCCTATTGGAATTTGTCTTCCGTCCAAACGATAGTGGTGTATTGGGGTAGGAAAGGAAAGAATTTTTGGGGAGGAAGATAGGCCGAACCAGCAGGGGTTGAAGTAAATGGTCTACCAGCCTTCGCCCGGAAAACTCTCGAGTG
>BLSH010449566.1:43403-57177 GCA_018402905.1 Glandirana rugosa | reverse complement strand
GGGGGGAGATGTATCCCAAGGTAGGGGAGACTAGTCGTAGCCCAAGTAAAAGGGAGGGATTGTTGTAGGTGTGATTGCTCGTTGGGGTCAAGGGAGATGTTTAGCATCTTAGATTTCTCAGGGTTAACTTTCAGGCCAGAGACTGCAGCAAAATCGGATAGAGTCCGGAGAAGGTTGGGGGATGAAATAAGAGGGGAGGTGAGGAATAGGAGGACGTCGTCCGCAAAGAGGCAAAGTTTGTGGTGATGTCCCCCCACTTCAATACCTTTTATATTCGGATTTGATCGAATCAATTGTGCAAGGGGCTCGATAGCCAGGGCAAAGAGGAGGGGGGACAGGGGGCATCCCTGACGGGAGCCTCTACGAATAGGAAAAGGGTCCGACTTGAATCCTGCATATCTCACGCAGGCTGATGGGGAGGAGTAAAGGGAAGTGATCCAGGTCCGGAAATGGGGACCGAATCCCCATTTTTCCAAAACCAGTGATAAGTAGGGCCAGGAGAGAGTATCAAAAGCCTTTCTAATATCTAAGGACAGTAGGCATGTGGGGATATTGCGGGAGCGGGCTATGTGGGTTAAGAGTGTCACCCTACGGATATTGTCCCCAGCTTGCCTGGCAGGTATAAATCCCACCTGGTCCTTGTGAATAAGAGAGCCTACCAATTTGTTAAGACGAGCGGCCAATATTTTGGCCATTAGTTTGATGTCTTGATTGAGTAATGAGATCGGGCGATAATTAGCCCAAGATGAGTCATCAGAGGAGGGTTTAGGCAGCATGGAGACAACAGCCGAGAGGGACTCAGGACGAAATAAAGAGCCTGACCGGACAGCATTAAGGGCGCTGGCGAGAACGGGGGCTAAGATGTGCGCGAAATGTCTGTAATAAGCGGCTGTAAAGCCATCGGGGCCTGGTCGCTTGTTGTTTTTCAGTGTTTTGATGGCAGAGAGGACTTCTTGAAGTGTAAATGGTTCATCTAGGGAGTCTCTTTCAGTAGTAGTGAGGGTGGGGAGAGTGATATTGGAGAGTAGGGATTCGGCCTGGGCCGAGTTAAAGGAGGGATCTGCTTTGTAGAGGGCTGCTAAGTGTCTGCGGAAGTGGGCTACAATTTTGACGGGGTTGCTCGTGTAAGTGTCCTTGGAGGTTTTGAGACGGATCGGCTTGCGAGGGCGGTCGAGGTTGCGCAGAGAAAGGGCCCGGAACGTATCGGGCTTGTTGCTCTTAGTAAGGAATTTGTGTTGCTGTCGACGGAGGACCTTGTCTGCAGCCTCAGTGAGAAAAAGATCCAGTTCTAGTCGGGCTTTGTCAAGTGCTTGTCTGTTGGGGTCGGTGGGGTTGGCTAGGAAATCATTGTGTGCGTTAAGGAATTGGCTGTCCAGTTGTTTATGGAGATCACGTCTGGTCTTTTTGATGTGTGAGGCTTTACTGATCAGGGCTCCCCGGATCACCGGTTTATGGGCCTCCCACAGGGTGAGAGGTGAAATGTCGTCAGTGTTGTTCTCTTGAAGGAAATTGGTTAAAGCTTTTTCTATATCCATTTTGTGGGAAGGATGTGCGAGGATGGTGTCATTTAGAGACCAGGAGTGGTCGGATTGTTTTGGAATAAGGGATTCAATAGTGGTCATGACTGCGGAGTGATCCGACCACACAATAGGGAGGATGCTGGACTCTAAGATTGTTGGAGTGGTACCTACTGTGAGAAGGAGGTGGTCAATGCGCGATGAGACCTTGTGGGGGTGTGAGTAGAAGGTGAACTGTTTCTTCGTGGGGTTCATTTCCCGCCAAGAGTCAATAAGTGAGTGTCTATGAAGCAGGAGTTTAAAGTCCCCTATCCTTTTTATTCTCACCTTAGAACCTTTCCTACAGAAACTAAGAAACAACACAGACATTAAAGGAGTCTAAATAGCTGATCACCAATACAAAATAGCTGCATTTGCAGATGATATTCTACTCTTTCTATCCAACCCCCTCATATCCATACCTAATGTTCTCAAAGATTTTGGCGAATTCCAATATATAGCCCACTTTAAAATAAACCTCTCAAAATCAGAAGCCTTGAACATCTCCTTACCATCAGACCTAGTCAAAACCTGCATCACAAACTTCCCCTTTATCTGGCAAAAAGATTCCATCAAATACTTGGGCATACACTTAACTCCTGCCTTTTCTAACTTATTTAGCAAAAACTTTCTTCCCCTCCTTCAAAACATAAAAGATGATCTAGCTAGATGGCACAAACCCCATTTTTCCTGGTTCGGCAGGGCAGCCATAATTAAAATGAATATCCTACCACGAATCCTGTACCTATTCCAAACCATACCCATTAAAATCCCCCCGCCCTTCTTCACCAATCTTAGGAAAGTTTGTTCCCACTTCCTTTGGAACAAAAAAAATCCCAGAATTAACTGTACACAGCTAGCTACACCCAAATCAAAAGGAGGCTTGGGCATCAAATTATATCACTGGGCATGCCAACTCCAGAGAATAGTGGACTGGAATGCCCACTACCAAATCAAAGATTGGGTATCGATAGAAAATTCGTTTACGGATATTCCCATACACCACACTCCTTGGATCCCAAATACGCACCTACCACGAGAACTCAAACAACACCCGCTCATAGGCACAACTCTTGACATATTCAAGAAAGCAGCTAAAACTAGAGAAATCTCAGATCCATCGGGCCCCATGACCCCCATTCTGAACAACCCGGCATTCCCTCTAGGCAGGGACAAATTCTTCTTAGAAGGCATAGAACCCCACATTGATGTATGTATACACCACATTGCCCCAAAGGGCCAACTTCTTTCCCTTCAGGAATTAAAAAACAAGTGGCCCAACATATCCATCACTTTCTGGAAACACCTCCAACTCCAAAATTTCCTCCATAAAACCCAAAAATCAAACGAACCACAACAACCACTCACCACATTTGATACCATATGCATCAACAGAAAACCAATCCAACATTCCCTTTCACTCATATACTCCATACTCTGGGATAACACGAAGGTGGGCGATAGCAAGTATTGTGTGGCGTGGAGCAAAGACTTACACCTAGACATGACAGACAAACAATGGCAACAAACATTTGAATTAATACACAAAGGCTCAATCAACATAAGCACGCAAGAAAATAATTTCAAACTTTTGACACGCTGGTACAAGACTCCAACAATGCTCAAAATATATAATCCAAACCTCAACGACCAATGCTGGCGATGTCACAAAGAACCAGGTAGCCTTCTCCACATCTGGTGGGAATGTAAGCACATAACCCCCTTTTGGGAGGCAGTCAAAAATCAAATGAACACAATAACCGCTCAAACCCTCGCCTTAAACCCCAAACATTTTCTGCTCCATATTCAACAGACACCACACAAATCCTACCGCAACTCTCTCATCCTACACATGATTAACGCTGCCAAACTTTGCATTCCCAGACACTGGGGCACAACCAAGGCACCATCATTAACAGAATGGCACAAACAAGTAGAACAAATAGCAAAAATGGAAGAATTAATTGCCATAGCTAAAGATCACACAACTCAATATATCAAAACCTGGTCAGACTGGATAAAATATACACATTGAATGTATCCTCACAAAATCTTTCTACATGAACCATACGTTCAATTCTCGCTCCTAAGAATAAAACCTCCTCACAGATTCCTGTTATAGCCCATACCTTATATCTCACCATTGCGCTTTCCTAATGGCCCTTCTCCCACCCAGCCCCCCTTTGAGGGGGGAGGGTGAAGAGGGGTAGTGAAAATAGGAAGATTTGGTAAGATTCCCTCCCTTGTGGGGAGGGGTTGGCTGTTTTTCCTCTCTTTTCTTTTTCTCTCTCTTCTCCTCTCTTCTTCTTCCTTCATTTCCGATTCCCAAATGCGCTGGCTGCTAGGAATCATCCCATCAGTAATATACCACACAATACACCGGAATTAATAAAACCCAAAGAGAAAAAAATTCACAACATCTAACAACCCACATTATCCACTCCTTACAGATAGCCCTTTCATACCAAAACCCGTACTGCCTTAAGGTTCTCCCTATACCCCCCCATCTCCATTCCTGATTAAAGTTATAATACGAATAAGATCGAAGAGTTAATGGGTAACAACAGACACAATTCTTACATAAGAGTACAGGTCAGCAGAATACAAGTCGTCATATATGTACCTAAAACACCTGTATTATATACTATTGTTATATCTTTCATTCTTATTTTTTTCTTTGTATTATCTGGTCACCTGTGGTGACAAGTATATATCTATCTGTTACCAAATACCTATGTTCTCTGTAATTCATTGTGTTATTAATAAACTTAATTTTGGAAAAAAACTAAAAAACTAAGCTGTCCTCATCCTCCTCATCCTCTGTCACCTAGGTTCATACTAGTTTGCCTTCCTCCACAGCTGCCAAAGCAGCCTATTCCTCTGCCTCCTTGTCCACAGCTACTTCTTCTGTAGCCCCACCGTCATGCATAGAGGAGTCACCTAAATTATTCAATGATAGTGTCAGTTACATGGTGCTGGCTGATGCGCAGCAATTTGAATGCTTTGATGTTGGTTCCCAGGTTGAGGAAGGGAGTAACGGGAGCCTAGAGAAAGGGGGTGCCAATGATGAACAAGAAACTAGCAATCATGTTTCCCCAGCTGCAGCATACTGCCAAGTTTGCTCCAGTGATGAGGAGGGAGGGGATGATGAGGACACTGACTGTACACTTGGGCGCCTGAAAGAAGAGAGGAGGAAAGTGAGGAGGAGGAGACACAACTCCAATGAGGCAGGATGTCCTCCAGGGGCTGGCTTAAGTGCAGCCACCCTATTGCATCACACCACAGAGCTCCACAGGTGCAGGGCACTGCTGACTCCCCACTGACTTCCAAAAGTTCATTGGTGTGGCCTTTTTTCAACACATGTGCAGTAAACTGCAGCGTTGCTGTTTGCAATCTCTGTCTGAAGCAGATCAAGCGTGGCCATAACACCAGTCACTTGGGCACCACATGCTTGACAAGACATATGACAACCTGCCATGCAGTCCATTGGCAACAGCACCTGAAAGACCCAGATCATAAAAAAATTCAGATATCTTCTTGCTCCTCATCTGGGACCTCTACCCCTACTATACCTGTTAGGATTGAGTTCACCTGCTGGTGGCACTGTGCTATTCTGGGCTGTTTGCTGCAGCTTCAGTGTCCACCAGCAGGTGTCTTCCAAGAGCGGGTTCTGATCAGCCACGCCTGGCTCCAGCCATCAGGTGGCTATTTAAGGCTGATTTTCCCATTTACAAGTGCGTCACGATTCTGATTGCCTCCTTGCTACCAGTTTGTTCCTGATTGCCTTATCCAGCCTGCACCCCTCTGCCTTGCTCCTGCTCCCTGCCTAGTACCCAGTCCTGATCCCCTCTGTCCTGCATCCCTGTACCCTTGTCAGTTTATTGTAGATATTCAGTAGTTTAGTTCCTTAGTTACTTTGTCAGTAGTTAGGTTATTATTTATTCTTGTTCTTGTGCATTTAGGGGTTTGTTTTGCTTGCTGTGTATGTTTTTTGGTGTGTGTTTCACTGTAAATATATATCACCTTGAAGTTATATACTTGTTTGTTTGGTCTTAGTTTCCTGGTGTAGCTACGTGTCAGGTCTCCTTGCTGCAGAAGCCTGACATAATCGTGACGCCCACTAACATCAGATCTGCTACACTTGGGAACTGCAAGCCAGTTGCTTTGAGCTTTTTGCCTTGTCAAGATGCTTAGAGCGCTGGTTATTTGTCATGTGCAGCTCATGTTGAAGTAGATAAAGATCATTGTAACTTCATGTGGCAGGATCTCACTATGGAGGAACTGCTGGGAAGCATTCTAACAGCACATGCTTTAGCTGTTGAGGGCAGATTCTCCCTTAGCAAGGTACAACCTTTGATTCAGGTCTGTTCAGAGCTATTATTTCCAGTTATCTCTGAGGGCCAGGATGTTTTCACTCCCCCATTTACTATGTACCAGGTTGGATTTTTGGGATGGTTGTTGAAACATTGTGCAGGGTCTTTTTTCCAGCAGTATTCAGCCTATTCACAACAGGTGTTGTTGGATCGTATTGCTGCTGTGCACTGGTTAACTGAGCAATGTGAGCAAGGAAGAGACAAACTGACTTCAACCTCTGCTACAGGCTTGGTCAGAGATCATATCCCCAGTACTAGATGAGTCACATACAGTAAATTCAGATCTGCTGCTAAAAATCAAGAATCCCTTCCTCTGTTACCCTTAACAACCTCTGCTGCTACTGAATGTTCCTTACTTCCTGTAGATCAGTATCCCGCTACCAGTAACCACACTTCCTCTTTATGCAATCCATTGAAGGCTCCCGCTGCAGTGCCGTTACTGATAGTAACGTCTCAGGCCTCTTCCTGTACTTCTACTATTCTTCTCTCTATTCTCCCCATTACTGTTACTACCTTTCCATCAGCAGTACACTCTGGTCAGCACAATGCAATTACACGCAGAACTCCAGTACCCTGCTCTTATAACTCTGCCACTATCCATGTTGCCTGCGGATGGTGTCCAGACCTCCTCCATGCTGATGACTGCTGAAGCAATCCAGCTCTCCTCCATGTTGCCGCCTGCTGATGGTGTCCATGCCTCCTCCGTGTTGCCACCTGTTGATGGTGTTCATGCCTTCTCCATGTTGCCTTCTACTGATGGTGCCCATGCCTCCTCCATGTTGCTGCCTGCTGATGGTGTCCATGCCTCCTCCATGTTGTTGCCTGCTGATGGTGTCCATGCCTCCTCCATGTTCAGGTATTGGAAAGGGTTCAGAGAAGAGCCACAAAGCTAATTAAGGGATTGGAAGACCTTAGTTATGGGGAAAGATTACAAGCACTGAACTTATTCTCTCTGGAGAAGAGACGCTTGAGAGGGGATATGATTTTAATGTACAAATATTGTACTGGTGACCCCGCTATAAGGACAAAACTATTCAGTGCAAGGGAGTACACAAAGACACGCGGCCATTCACTAAGAATAGAGGAAAGGCGGTTTAACCTTAAAATGCGTAGAGGTTTCTTTACGGTAAGAGCAGTGAGAATGTGGAATTCTCTTCCACAAGCAGTGGTCTCTGCCGGGAGTATAGATACATTCAAAAAACTACTAGATGCACACCTAAGGGACCAAAGCATTGAGGGATATACAATGTAATACTGACATGAAAGCACACACATGGGTTGAACTTGATGGACTCGAGTCTTTTTTCAACCTCACTAACTATGTAACTATATGTTGCTGCCTGCTGATGGGGACTATGCTGATTCCCGGGCTGCCGCCCAGCTGGACTATGCTGATTCCCGGGCTGCCACCAGCTGGACCATGCTGATTCCCGGGCTGCCGCCCCTCTAGTCTATGCTGATTCCTGGGCTGTCACCCCTCTGGACTATGCAATTCACTACTTGCTGTCAAACTCCCGTCTGCTTTTGTGTCTGAGGCTTCTGTAGTTCAGGTGTCACATGGCTTTAATGGGTTATCTGTGTGGGTTAAGATCCCTCCTGCTATCCACTCTAAGTTCTTTTTGTGGCCAGCTGATCCTGTTATGCCAAGGCAAGGAGGTTCTGATATCCACTCTGAACATGAGAACTATCTCTGTTGTTACAGCCCCAGTAGTAGAGGTCCTATGGGAAAGGGCAGTGTTCCATATAAACCTTGTCCTCACCCATTTGTGACATGCCCACCAGGTGGAACTCAACAATGGCAATGCTGCAGCAGCTGCACACGCAGCAGAGGACATCAGTATCTGTGTGAGTATGGCCCAAGGACAGGCTCAGGGGAGCTTCGCTTCTTTTCGCCACACTAGTGACTGCTGATAAAGAATGCATGCACTGTCCTGTCACCATTTGAGGAGGCCACAAGGATGGTGAGCTGCGACAATGCATGCATCAGTGACACTATCCCTCTAGTCTTCCTGCTGGAGCACATGCTTCATGGAATCATGGACAGGGCACTTGAGGAATAACAGCAGGTGGAAGAGGAGAACTTCCTTTCCTCTCAAGCCCCCCTTTATGCAGATACCATTCCTGTGGCACCACCGAACACACAGGAGGAAGAGGAGGACAAGGAGGAGGATTGTGTCAGCATGGGTATAGATGATAACATACAGCAGCCTTCAAGGGATGGTTTTCAGTCCCCAAGAAAACCCCAGGAGTTGCACGTGGCTGGGAGAATGTAGTTCTTGACAATGTTATCCTTAGTGACCCAGAGGACTCAGAATCTCATGCCTCCTCAAACTTACGTTGCATGGGCTCCCTGATTCTTAAAAGCCTGTGAAAGGACCTGAGGATTCGTGGTATTAAGGAGAGGGATCATTACTGCCTGGAAACCCTTCTTGTTACATGGGTAAAGTTGAAGAGCTCATCCTGCCTTTGCAGAGAGAGCAGAGGATGAAACATCTTCAGGATGCCTTGAAGAAGAATTTGTGTAGCACCTTTCCACTGGGAGGTTACCATTTCCTGGACAACATGTTTCTGAGGCCTCGTTCGGTTAGAGGAAGATCGGTGGAGTAGGCGGCTACCAATAACAATTCTTTACTCCTCAACAGTCAGGGCTGTTAGGTTTAAGTAACCATCGGCAGTGTCTGCATCATATGGTGCAGGATTATCTAGGGGCAAGGGCAGACTTGGGGACCTTTCCAACTGAGCATCCTTACTGGGCCTTGAGGTTGCACCACTGGTCAGAACTTGCTCAATATGCAATCAAGCTACTGGTGTGTCCTGCATCCAGCGTGCTTTCTGAATGGACATTCAGTGCTGCTGGAGGCTTTGTGATGGATAAAAGATTGTGTCTATCCACAGACTCCATTGGCCAGTTGACATTTATCAAAATTAATCAGTCCTGGGTCAACAGCAGCTATCAAGCCCCTGATGCTGATGTAACTTATTGAATTTGCTAGGGACCTGGGATCCCTTGAAGACTGCCTATGCTGCCAATCCTATTCCTGAATCTTGATTATGCTAGCTTCCAACAATATTTTTGGTTTATGGCACCACCAACACAGAGGCCCAATTTTCTGCACCTGTTTGACAGGTACATGTAATTTTAAATTTTTTTCAAATTTTTAACAGCAGGGCCCATTCCTGCACCCAGCAAGAGTAATTGTGAGGGGTCACAGTGTTCAGGCACCACCAACACCCAAGGCAGATTTTTTTCTACTATCTACACCAGACCATTCTGAGTACTCCCCATTTATCACCACCCTCTGGACTCGCCCCTGTAGCCAGTTTTCAATCCAGGTGCCTACCCTTTGATCCATGTTGAGGGACCTTAGTTTGTACAGTAAACATTTATGGGGAACTGTATCAAATGCTTTTGCAAAATCCAGATACACCACGTCTACAGGCCTTCCCTTATCTAGATGGCAGCTCACCTCCTCATAGAAGGTTAATATATTGGTTTGGCAAGAATGATCCTTTATAAAACCATGTTGATTACTGCTAATGATACCGTTCTCATTACAATAATCTTGTATATAATACCTTATTATTCCCTCCAAGAGCTTGCAAATTATTGATGTTCCCAGGGATATATCTTGGTCCTTTTTTATATATTGGTACTACGTTGGCTTTCTTCCAATCAGCTGGTATCATACCAGTCAGAAAACTGCTCTTAAAGATTAGGTACAAAGGTCTGGCAGTAACTTGGCTAAGTTCCTTAAGGACCCTCGGGTGTAAGCCATCTGGTCCCGGTGACTTATTAGTGTTCAGTTTTTTAAGCCTTTTCCTGATTTTATCCTCAGTTAGCCATGGGGGTGTTTCCTGTGATGTGCCATGAGGACCAGCATTGTAGTTCTGAATAAATGAGCCCCCCGTTTCCTTTGTGAATACTGAGGAGAAAAATGAGTTTAACACCTTTGCCATTTCTCCATCCTTTGTAACCAGATTACCTTCATTATTCTTTATGGGGCCAATATGATCTGACCTCCCTCACTTACTGTTTATATACTTAAATCATTTCTTGTGATTTTTTATACACTCCTCAGCTATGTGTCTTTCATGTTCTACCTTAGCTGCTCTGATTGCACCTTTGCATTCCTTATTGCGTGTTTTATAAATATGAAAATTTGACAGAGACCCCTCAGCCTTGTATTTTTTGAAGGCCTTCTCCTTTACTTTTATGTGTGCCTTTATGTTGGAGTTAAGCCATCCTGGTCTTTGATTAGCTCTTTTAACCAGTTCCACACTGCCTACCGTCTATTTACGGCGTCAGTGTGGACGCTGGGCACAAATCGCCGTAAAAAGACTGAGAGACTGTGCAGCAGTCTTCACAGGCATCTTCAACATCTCTCTACGTCAGGCTGTTGTACCCACATGCTTCAAAGCCACCACCATCATTCCAGTCCAAAAGAAGCCGTCTCCATCCTGCTTCAATGACTACCGCCCAGTTGCACTTACTCCGATTATTATGAAGTGCTTTGAACGGCTAGTCATGCACCACATCAAGTCTGCCCTCCCCCCCTCCCTGGACCTCTTTCAGTTTGCATATCGGTCCAACCGCTCAACCGACGTTGCTTTTGCAACGGCTGTCCACTCAGCACTTACACATCTAGATAAAAAGGACTCACACGTCAGAATGCTGTTCATAGATTTCAGTTCAGCATTCAATACTATCACCCCTCAACAGCTTATTCACAAACTGCTCCGGCTGGGGCTCAACACTTCGCTGTGCAAC
This sequence comes from Glandirana rugosa, assembly GCA_018402905.1. Lineage (NCBI taxonomy): Eukaryota > Metazoa > Chordata > Amphibia > Anura > Ranidae > Glandirana > Glandirana rugosa. Next base: position 46,480 of record BLSH010449566.1, on the reverse strand, counting down.
TGGCTGTTGGACTTTCTAACTGGAAGACCTCAGGCAGTACGGGTCGGCAGTAACACATCCAGAACCATCATACTGAACACTCTACCTCAAGCATGTGTGCTGAGCCCCCTTCTTTTCACCCTGCTGACCCACGACTGCACACCATTATACAACTCCAACCTCTTCATTAAGTTCGCGGATGACACCACTGTGGTGGGTCTCATTAGCAACAACGATGAGACAAACTACAGGAGCGAGGTGAGACGCCTGGCCGAGTGGTGCAGTGACAACAATCTCTCTCTGAATGTGGAGAAGAAGAAAGAGATTGTTGTTGACTTCAGGAGAGCGCTCACCCAGCACGCTCCTCTAACCATCAATGGTGCTACTGTGGAGAGGGTGAGTAGCACCAAGTTCCTGGGTGTGCACATCCCAGAGGACCTCTCCTGGACCGACAACACTGCAGCACTGGCCAAAAAATCACAGCAGCGTCTCTACTTCCTCCGCAAACTGAGAAGAGCCAGAGCCCCGCCCCCCATCATGTACACCTTCTACAGAGGCACCATCGAGAGCATTCTGACGAGCTGCATCACTGTGTGGTATGGGGCCTGCAACGTCTCCTGCCGGAGGACTCTACAACGCATAGTGAGAGCAGCTGAGAAGATCATTGTTGTCTCTCTCTCTTCCCTCCAGGATATTTATGGAACCCGTCTCACCCACAAAGCCCTCTGCATTGCGGGTGATCCCACTCACCCATCACACAGCTTCTTCAGCCTGCTGCCATCAGGAAGGAGACTGCAGAGCCTACGGGCCAGGACCAGCAGGTTGAAGGGCAGCTTCATTTATCAGGCTGTCAGGAAGCTGAACTCGCTCCCTAACCTGCCCCCCCCTTCCCTCTTCTGCCTCAGGCATAGAACTATAACCCTCTACTACCTCATATGCCAACTTAATTTAAAGAACTGCTTTGGAGCCCTCTGTCACTCTGCCACTTGTTACCAGACTGAATAAGCCATTTTTGTACTAATTCTGTTACCTGCACTGATGTACACTTTACTGGTTTGCTCTCCATCTGCCATGTGCCTTGCGCTGTGTTTTTTTAATTTTAATTTACTTATTTTTATTAGTACTCTTTATTGTATAGTTGAATTATATAGTGTATTTTATATTTTTAGATTTATGTGATTTAGATCTTAGGCTCCACTGTTAGAACTACCTGTAAGCACCGTGGATCCGAGAGAAATGTAATTTCAGTTCCCTGTATGTATGTATTGTACATGTGGAAGAACTGACAATAAAGCTTGACTTGACTTGACTTTGTAGCTCTACCCATAAGGCTTCAACTTCCTCCCCAGATCCACTAGTAATGTCATCTCTCACATTTATTTGTACGTCATTTTTTATATACAGGCATACCCCTTTCCCTTTTTTGCCCTCCCTATCCCTGGGATATAGGGAATACCTCTGAATGGTAGCCAGCCAATCATGAGAGCTGTTGAACCAGTCTCTGACCATCTCTTGTACTATGTCTGCAGTCTCTGACCGTGATAAAGTGATCACTGATAATGACATTGTCGAAAAGGGGCAGAGCATGGATGACCTAAAATTATGCCCCTCCTGAAAAAAGTTCTGCGGACACCCATGACTGAATTTCATAAGTAGTCATACACAGGCAATTTTCCCTTGCGTGAACCAAACTTGCGAGAAACATTTATTCCATGGAGAATACCCTATTTTTACCAGTTGGAGAACGTATGAGTAACCCTTCTTCCATCAATACATATGTGATACATAATGGTATAACAGAAAATAAATCTTGAACCAGTTATCTCACAATACTAGATGCTATAACCCATGTGAGACTCACATACAGTATATACAACATATATGGACAATGGCATATTAGATTTGTTAAGACAGAAACGCCGTTAAGCTAAATATTGTGATATCTAGATGTTGTGTGTATTCTCAGAGTTTTCCTTGACATCACATGATTAGGTACAACATCTCAAAGAGATCTCAATACTTTCCGATCAAGGCTTTGATCCTGCAGAACGGAGACAAATTTATATAATGTGATGGCAAGGAAACACATACATTAGTAAACTGTTACTACCTGTTACCATCTCAGAATACTAATATCTGTTCTTGTTTTAAGATCAAAGTTGATTATGTTCTAAGAGTGGTTCCATTTATATACACCTATACAATATTTGGACAAGGATCATACCCACAGATGGGCCCTTGTCATTACATAACTAGGCACTACCCATGGTTTGAAAACACTCAGGATTAGGGATGAGTTTGCTGTTCAGGCCAAACGTGAGTTCAACACAAACATCGGGTATTTGATTGTTCGGGTGTTCCTGAACAATATGGGACATTCGCAGCAACTTTACGTGCCCCATAATGTATTAAAATGGCGGCGGAAATCCACCCGCTGATTGGCCAAAGCATGCACATGACCTGCATGCTTTGGCCAATCAGCGGGCGGCCTGCTGTGAGAGCTTTGATTGGCTAAAGGCAGGGTGCTTTTAGCCAATCACTGCACAGAAACCTCAATCCACGCCCCACACTATATAAAGTCGCTTGTACAGTGGCTCTATGTAGTGTGTTGGCGGGGGTTGTCAGAGTTAGGCAGAGAGCTTAAAACAGGCAGTTTAGCTAGCTAGCTTATAAAGTGTGTTTAAAAATAGAAAAAAAACCCCACAAAAGATGGATAGCTAACTAGATAGATAGGGAGAAATATAAAATATATCTGTCAGTTATTTTAGATAGGTTAGTGTAGGAAAAAAAAATATACAGTGTATATATATATATATATATATATATATATACACACACAGAGTACACTGTACATACTGTATATAGTACACTTGACGTGGTGTATCAATATATATATATATATATACAGCCTGATATATAAATACACACATATATGCACATACAGCGTATTGAGTATGCACTATATATCTGTACATACGGAATATAGTACCCTTGATGTGGTGTATTAAAATATATACATCCTATTTATATATATATATATATGCACTGTGGTGTAGTTCCCATGATATAAGGCATACATGTCTATATATCACGTATGA
>BLSH010449566.1:4419-27881 GCA_018402905.1 Glandirana rugosa | reverse complement strand
GGAAGAACTCATCGCTATAGCACGAGACCCGCCCCCCCCCCCCAATAAGCATGCAACAACATGGGCGAGCTGAACTCAATTCAAATTTTCAGATAAATACCGTGGAACTGTGGGAGATTTCTTTTAGAACAAAGAAACTGTCACAACATATATTTCCTCAACTCCTCAAAAGAAAAAATAAAATAAAATAAATAAATATGGCATACCACCAACCAACTTCAGGCCCTTATCATTTACCTTTTAATCTCTTTAACCCCCCCCATTTTTTTCTCTTCTGGGTGTGCTGGACACACACAGGAAGAGGTGAAGGAAAGGACTACCTCTCCACATCAACAGAAGCAAAATTGTTGATAATAACTTAATAACTAGTTCATATGTATACACCAAATGATTATACAGAGCAAAACTATCAATTTAATCACACCCACCTTAAATCCCACTACTGAAATCTAACAAGCTAACAATCTGTAATTTCTTAGAATAGACTTACTTATTGTATATTGATTAATGACACACCTCCAAATTTATTTAAAAAATATGTTTTATTTCAGAATAAGACAGGCTTACCAACTGTTCAATGTCTTTATGTCTGATTGTTCTCATTGAACTCACTCTATATGAAAAGTCTTTATTCATTTACATCTCTGTCATCTATTTATTTGCATTATAGGTTTCTAGACATTTGTTATATATTTTATCTTCCAATAAAATCTTTTGGAAAAAGAAAACAAAAACCTGCTTTCACCTCTTGGGAAGCCTCTGGCCATCTGCCCCCTCTCTGCTTTGACAGTTCTTATATAGGCAAGGGGTGGGGCCACCCGGCTACGTCACTCAGTGGCACCACCTCCTTATGACGTGCCATCGTGTGATGTCATAAGAGGGCTAAGGGGGCAGTGCCACCAGGTGATGTAACCGGTTGATCCCAACCCTTGCCTATATAAGAACTGTCAAAGCGCAGAGCGGGCATACGGTGGGTAGCCTCCCAGGAGGCAGAGCGGTTTTTATTTTTTTCTATTTTTTGGGTCTGGCGGGTGTCGTGATTGATGATGGATATACATTGAGGTACACTATTTTTTAATTTTTATTTCTTAAAAAAGGACTTGTCAAAAACTGTTTCCTGTGTTTTTTACTTTGTGACACTTTTTTTGGTGCATGGGTAGGGGTACGATGTACCCAATACCCATTCGCATGGGGGGGCAGGATCTGGGGGCACCCTTGTTAAAGGGGAGTTCCAGATACTGATAAGCCCCCCACCCGCAGACCCCGACAACCACAGCCCAGGGTTGTCGGGAAGAGGCCCTTGTCCCTATCAACATGGGGACAAGGTGTTTTGGGGTGGGGGTGCGCAGAGCCCCTCCTGCCCGAAAGCGCCCAACCCCCATGTTGAGGGCATGTGGCCCAATATGGTTCAGGAGGGGGGGTGCATGCTAGTCCCCCCTTTCCTGACCTGCCAGGCCGCATGCTCGGATAAGAATCTGGTATGGATTTTGGGGGCCCTACGCTGTTTTTTTAAAAAAAAATTGCCATGGGGTCCATACCAGACCGAAGGACTGGGGGACTCCACGTCATTTTTTTATCTGTATTGCCGGGAGCCGGCAATACATTACAGCCACAAGCAGGTTTACATGCCATTTTTTTCCTTTAGAAATGTCAGTTTGCCACTTTACAAGCAGACTAAGGGAACCCCCCAGGCATGATATTTAAAGGAATTTTTCATTTTTATTGTTTCACTTTAAGCACCATTAAAATCACTGCTCCTTTAACCCCTTCCCTACCACTCTATGCAGAATGACGGTTCAGTTATCCTGACTGGGCATCATATGACGTTGAGCAGGATAACATGCCGGAGCAGCAATAGGTGGTGCGATGTGTCAGTCTGACCCACCGCATTATTGATCTCAGTAAAAAGCTTCCATCGGAAGCTCTTTATCATGTGATCAGCCGTGACCAATCACGGCTGGTCACAGTGTAAACAGGAAAAGCCATTTATTGGCTTTTCCTCCCCTCGGGTCTGCAGACCTGAGTAGTGGAGAGCCAATCGGCTGCTCTCCTGACAGGGGAGTCTGTGCTGATTGCTTATTAGCACAGCCCCCCTAGGATCACCACCCTAGACCGCCAGAGAGCCTGCCCAGGGATCACCAGGAATGTGCCCGCCCAGGACCACCAGGGAGCCAACCAGGGACCACCAGGGAGCCAATCCTGACCACCAGAGAGCCCACCCTAGATCACCAGTTATGGGGCACAGTGCCCAACATGGATGGCACTCAGTGCCACCTTCAGATGCCACCCTAGATCACCAGGGAATGGGCCCTATTAGAGCAATTCTCATCTGCTGCCCACCAGTGCCCCCTATTAGTGCCCACCAGTGCCACCTACCAGTACCACCTATCAGTGCCCATCAGTGCCACCTATCAGTGCCCAGTGCCACCTATCAGTGCTGCCTATGAGTGCCCATCAGTGCTGCTTATCAGTGCTCATCAGTGCTGCATATCAGTGGCCATCAGTGCTGCATATATGTGCCTCATCAATGCCCGTCAGTGCCACCTCATCATGGCCACCTCATCAGTGCCAATCAGTACTTCCTCATCAGTACCCATCAATGTAGCCTCATCAGTGCCTGTCAGTGATGGAGAAAATGTTCTTATTTACAAAGATTTGTGAACAGAAACAGAGAAAAACGTTTTTTTTCAAAATTTTCTGTCTTTTTTTATTTGTAGCGCAAAAAATAAAAACCGCAGAGGTGATCAAATGCCACCAAAAGAAAGCTCTATTTGTGGGGAAAAAATGATAAAAAAAATTTCTGGGTACAACATTGCACGACCGTGCAATTGTCATTCAAAATGTGACAGCACTGAAAGCTGAAAATTGGTCTGGTAGGGAAGTGTTCCAAGTGCATGGTATTGAAGTAGTTAACCACTTCCCTACCGCTGTATGCACAATGACAGCTGGGAAGTGGTTCAGTTATCCTGACTGGGTGTCATATGACGTCCAGCAGGATAACAAGCCGACGTGCGCCTGCAGGGGCACGCAGCGCGGCAATAGGTGGTGTGGTGTGTTAGTCTGACACACCGCATCTCTGATCATGGTAAAGAGCTTCTGTCCAAAGCTCTTTACCACGTGATCAGCTGTGATGAATCACAGCTGATCACAATGTAAATAGGAAGAGCCATATATCGGCTTTTCCTCTACTCGCGTCTGCAGACACGAGTAGAAGAGAGCCGATCGGCAGCTCTCCTGGTGGGGGGGTCTGCGCTGATTGTTTATCAGTGCAGCCCCCCAAAGATCGCCACCAAGGACCACCAGGGAGCCCACCCAGGACCTCCAAGGAGCCCACCCAGAGACCACCAGAGAGCCCACCCAGGGACCACCAGTGAAGCCCACCCAGGACCACCAGGTATGGCAAAGAACTGGCCATAGGGATGGCACTCAGTGTCCATATGTTATTCCCACCAGTGCCTCCTTAGCAGTGCTGCCCAACAGTGCCATCTATCAGTGCCGCCCATCAGTGCCCACCAGTGCCACCTATCAGTGCCCATCAGTGATCAGTGCCCACCAGTGCCACCTATCAGTGCCCAGTGCTGCCTATGAGTGCCCATCAGTGCTGCCTATGAGTGCACATCAGTGTCGCTTATTAGTGCCCATCAGTGCTGCATATCAGTGCCACCTATCAGTGCCTCTCAGTGCTGCCTATCAGTGCCACCTATCAGTGCTGCATATAAGTGCCTCATCATCAGTGCCCATCAGTGCCACTTCATCAGTGCCACCTCATCAGTGCCAATCAGTACTGTCTCATCAGTGCCCATCAGTGTAGCCTCATCAGTGCTCATCAGTGATGGAGAAAACATACTTATTTACAAAGTATTTTAACAGAAACAAAGAAAAACTTTCTTTTTTCAAAATTTTTGGTCTTTTTTTATTTGTAGTGTAAAAAATAAAAACCCCAGAGGTGATCAAACATCAGCAAAAGAAAGTTCTATTTGTGGGGGAAAAAATGATAAACATTTTGTTTGGGTACAACGTCGCATGACCGTGCAATTATCATTCAAAATACAACAGCACTGAAAGCTGAAAATTGGACTGGGCTGGAAGGGGGGTAAGTGCCTGGTATTGAAGTGTTTAAAAATAGTTGTTTAAATTTTATTTTGCATTGACATATGTCCCCTAGGGCAGTACCCAGACCCCCCATACACTTTTTAGGGCAATAACTTACATATAAGCCTTTAAAATTAGGACTTTTGATTTGTCATGTTCGTGTCCCTTAGCCTTTAATAGAGTTTGCATGTTCGCTAGAACTTTTTCCCTGTTCGAGATGTTTTGGTGCGAATCGAACAGAGCGGTGTTCAGCCCATCCCTATTAGGGAGTAGGTATACAACTCATCCTATATGGAGTAGGCATACAATGCATCTTATAGCTTAGGGAGTATTATTATTACTATACAGGATTTATATAGCGCCAACAGTTTACACAGCACTTTACAATATAAAGGGGGACAGTACAATTGCAATACAGTTCAGTACAAAACAAACAGGAGGGCCCTGCTCATGGAGCTTACAATCTAAAGGGAGGGGGAGATGGTACAAAAGGTAATAGCTGCAGGGGATGATCTGATGGAGGTGACTCAAGTATAGTTCTTAGGTGGAGGTGTGTTGGGCCTCCCTGAATAAATTAATTTTGAATGATTGCCTAAAGGTAAGAGCTGACCGGACATACTGGAGCAGGGAGTTCCAGAGGATAGAGAGGCTTTGGAGAAGTCCTGGAGGTTAGCGTAGGAGGAGGTAACAAGGAACCTACCGAGCAGGAAGACAGTTTGGGTGAAATCTGCAGGTGAGGTTGGTGATGTAGCTGGGGGAGATGTTGTGGATGGCCTTCTATGTTGTTGTTAGTATTTTGAATTTTATACGTTCAGGTAGGGGAAGCCAGTGAAGAGATTGGCAGAGAGGAGCAGCAGTCACAGAGTAGGTATACAATAGCTCTTATAGGTTAGGAAACAGGTATACAATACATCTTTGAGATTAGGTAGAAGGTGTCCAATACATCTGATTATACAATATATCTTATTGGTTAAAGAGTAAATATGTAATACATCTTATAGGTAAAGGTTCGGCCCGAGCATGAGTCAAACATTGGCTGTTCACCGAACAACCGAATTATTAGGGTGTTCGACCTTTTGTTTGGCCCGCCCATGACCACAATACACTGCGCCACCGCACAGTGCATTGAAAGCCCTTATTGGCTGAAGCAGTGAAAGCTTTGTCTAATCAGGGAACAGAGCACTGTCAGAGCCATGATTGGGCACAGTCATGATGACTCTATCCAATCATAGCTCATTGCTCTTAGTCCCGACCCACACTATAAAAGTATTCTTTCAATAGCGGGCATTTTCAGTGTGATATCGGCATGGAGAGAGATAGAACAGGGCTCTGTTCAGTGCTACTAGACAGTTAGAGGTTGATTTACTAAAGCTGGAGAGTGCAAAATATGGTGCAGCTCTGCATAAAAGCCAATCAGCTTCCATGTTTTATTGTCAAAGCTTAATTGAACAAGCTTAGGTTAGAAGATGATTGGCTACCATGCACAGCTGCACCAGATTTTGCACTCTCCAGGTTTAGTAAATCAACTCCTTAGTGTGCTATAGTGTGCTATTGGGATTCTGTTGTCAGTGTAGAATGTTAGTTTAGTGTCCTTCTAGGGATAGTCAGTGTGAGTGCAGTGAAGACCATCATTCATCTTTGCAATAGTGTGCAGCTAGGGACAGTTCAGTTACTGTCAGTGTAGTGTAGTGATGAGTTATTCATCTTTACATTAGTGTGTATCTAGAGTGGGGACAGTTTAGACACTCTAATTGTAATGTATTGACCACCATTCATCTTTACATTAGTGTGCATCTAGGGACAGTTCAGATAGTGTCAGTGTAGTGAACGTTTAACACTGAATATTTCATTGCATTACTGCAAGTTTAATGCCATATAGTTCTGTGCATTACTGCAAGTTTAACGCCATATATTTCTGTGCTTTACTGCAAGTATAAAGCTATACAGTTCTGTGCGTTACTGCAAGTTTAGCACCATATAGTTCTGTGCGTTACTGCAAGTTTAACGCCATATATTTCATTGCATTACTGCAAGCTTAACACCATATAGTTCTGTGCGTTACTGCAAGTTTAATGCCATATATTTCATTGCGTTACTGCAAGTTTAACTCCATATAGTTGTCTGCATTACTGCAAGTTTAAAGCCATATATTTCATTAAATTATTGCATGCTTAACACCATATAGCTCTGTGCTTTACTGCAAGTTTAATGCCATATATTTCATTGTGTTACTGCAAGTTTAATGCCATAAAGTTCTGTGCGTTACTGCAAGTTTAACGCTGTATAGCTCATTGTGTTACTGCAAGTTTAATGCCATATAGTTCTGTGCGTTACTGCAAGTTTAACGCTATATAGTTCTGTGCGTTACTGCAAGTTTAACACCCTATAGTTGTGTGTTACTGCCAGTTTAACGCCATATAGTTCTGTGCATTACTGCAAGTTTAATGCCAAATATTTCATTGTGTTACTGCAAGTTTATCGCCATATATTTAATTGCGTTACTGTAAGTTTAGCTCCATATATTTCATTGCGTTACCGCAAGCTTAACTCCATATAGTTCTGTGCATTACTGCAAGTTTAATGCCATATAGTTCTGTGCGTTACTGCAAGTTCAACGCCATATAGTCCATTGCATTATTGCAATTTTAACACCATATAGTTCTGTGCGTTACTGCAAGTTTAATGCTATATAGTTCTGTACATTACTGCAAGTTTAACGCTATATAGTTCTGTGCATTATTGTAAGTTTAACGTCATATATTTCATTGCATCACTGCAAGTTCAATGCCATATATTTCATTGCGTTACTGCAAGTTTAATGCTATATCGTTCTGTTAAATAACTGCAATTTTAACGCCATATAGTTCTGTGCATTATGCCAAGTTTAACGCTATATAGTTCATTGCGTTACTGCAAGTTTAACGCCATATAGTTCTGTGACAGGGAACAGTAGATCTCTGTCATGTCCCCTGTCAGAACAGGGTTTACATTGGCAGACCCCCGTTCTGCCTCTGCATAGAGCGATCGCGGGTCGTCCGCAATCCCACATGCACAGACCAACGTAAAGGTATGTCAGTTCACATGGAGGCGCCAACCTGCCGCAGTAAAAGTACTTAAGCAGGTCAGCAAGTGGTTAAAGTGCATCCACATATACATTTACACATCTTTATTACATTTGGTTAATAAGCACCCCCCACCCCCACATCATGTCTGGGAGGACAACAAGGAGAGGCAGACATTACCATGGCACTGTAAGGGGTCTAGAAATGTATGTGTCCGCAGGCAAAGGTGGACATGGCCAGTCCTCAGGCAGGGCATCATTTCCTCTGTTTAGCGATGTTGCCGGTGCTATCCAGCCACAGCATCCAGAGGAGATGGTGGACTGGCTTACTAAACCGTCCTCATCCTCCATCACCCAAGCAGAGAATAGTACATAGTTTTCTGCAGCTGCCAGAGTGGCTAAACCTGCCTCCTTGTCCACAGCTATTCCTGCAATAGCACATCTGCCAGCAGCACACCATCAGCTGTAGATTATAGCTGGTAAATTTCTCTGCCCCCAACTGCTGCAGCGGAAAAAAAAATACAGTCTTTGCCACCCACATGTCCAGCGTCTAACTGCAAGCTTGTTAACGCTGCTGGCTCTCCAACTTCTGCCATTCTGGCTGGTGGATTCTGCCCCCTTCCATGAATTTGCAGAATGTGCTGTACCGCAATGGCAGGTTCCCAGTCTCTATTTCTTCTCATGTAAGGCCATTCCATCTCTCTACCATCACATAGAAGGCAATGTTATGGCATTGTTGGGCAAGGCAGTTAGCCACAAAGTCTACGTTACTGCTGACACATGGTCCAGTAAGCATGGACAGGGACGATACATTTAGTTCACAGCACACTGGGTAAGTCTGTTTGCAACTTGGAAGGATGCAGGGCTCAGTGCTGCAGCTTGTTGTGCCCCCACGTTTCCATACAGCTGGTGATGATGCGAGATTTGTCAGCTCTACCCCCTCCTCCTCCTTCTCCTCTTCCTCCTCTATGCCCTCCTCTGCTGAATTGTCCTATGAATCTCAAGTACCCCCAAGTAAGTGTTCAAAGGGCTATTCAATGAGTCAGGCTAAAAGGTGCCAAGCAGTACTTCAGATGGTGTGTCTAGGGGACAGGATCGACACCGGAGCAGAGATTCTTGCAGCTCTGCAGGAACAGGCCCAGAGATGGTTCACGCATTGCCAGCTGGAGCCAGGAATGATGGTATGCGATAATGGCACAAATATCCTATCCGCCCTTAGACAGGGAAAGTTGACACATGTGCCATGCCTGGAACATGTACTCAATTTGGTGGTGCATAGGTAACCAGGGTTAGAAGATCTTCTAAAGCAGGCCAGAAGAGTTAGTAGCCATTTCGGGCAGTCATACACAACCAGTGCTTGGTTGGCTGAAATTCAGTAGGAATTCCACCTGCCCATAAACCGCCTGATTTGTGAAATGCCCACCAGGTGGAACTCGACTTTTGCAATGCTGCAGCGGCTACACATGCAGCAAAAGGCTGTCAACGAGTACCTGTGTGAGTATGGCACAATGACAGACTTGGTTTGGCTTTTTTCCCCAAGCCAATTGCTGCTTATAAAGGATCAACAAGAAATAAGGAGTCGGCAATACTGGAAATGCAGTCTTCAATAGTTTGATCCATACCAAAAGGAAGAAGGAACACACAGACGCATTTTGATTGATAGCCTTGTTCGCAGCATGTTCAACAATAGGACACAACAGCATATATATATACATCATACACAGATTAGGAGGTGGGAGCAAAAGGTGATACACCAATTGAACGACAAATTATCTACTTGAGATAGGGTGTGTGCTACCACTAAATGCACCAAGTCTAATAGAGATGGGCAGCCACCACCAAACAGGCTGTAAAAATGAAAAGAAATGATAAAATAAATAAGAAAGTACAAAAGTTGCATAAGAGTATAATTATAAAATGCAAATATGCAAAAATACAGGAAAAAACATGGATCACACATAATGGAGTATCCCAATTGAGGCGAAAAGAGCACTCAGCAGAGAAACAAATCGACATCATATTTATGATTCATCCCCTGTGGAATTCTAGTGCACAGATTAAAAATCCACCAAACCTCGCGTTCTAATAGTTTACGGTAGATATCACCTCCACGGGGTGGGCTTGGGGCCTTTTAATCTTTTCAAGACCATAAAATGTAAATGATGACATATTGCCTAAATGAAAATGTTTAAAATGTTTAGAAACATTTTAGAGGCCTTTGTCAGATTCATAAGACGCACCGTGATAATACTCACTGATACGTGTTCTTAAATGTCTACTAGTACACCCAACGTACTGTAAATTGCAGGAGGTGCATTCTATCACATAGACAACATGTTGTGTGGCACAATTAATGCAGTCACGTATCACAAAATCTTTGTCTGTGGAACATGAGTGCCCCTTATTGGTTTTCTTTGTGTGTTTATGTCAAAATCTTTAGGTGTTAACACCACAGGCATAATAGCCGTTGGTGTGTAACCAGGTTGTTCTAGATCAGTGGTTCTCAACTCCGGTCCTCGGGACCCACCAACAAGCCAGATTTTAAGTACTACCTTGGGGAGATGCAGACTAGAATACTGCAATAACTGAGCAGCAAATGATATCACCTGTGAAGTATTTCAGTTATCCTGCAAACCTGGCCTGTTGGGGGGTCCCGAGGACCGGAGGGAGTTCAGACGTGTGCTCTTCCGATCTTACTGCAATAACTGAGCAGCAAATGATATCACCTGTGAAGTATTTCAGTTATCCTGCAAACCTGGCCTGTTGGGGGGTCCCGAGGACCGGAGTTGAGAACCACTGTTCTAGATGTAATAGATTGAAAAAGGCTAGGACACCTACTAGAGAATCTACAGCCTGCTTTGATGATAGTGTGGAGGTCCCTGTCTGTAGCAAGAATAGGAAGATGCTTGCTGATGATGTTTGTTACTTGATTATATTCATGAGAATACTTTGTAACAAAAGTGATGGGATTACCATCCATCTCTCTAGATTGTTTGTGTTGAGATTTTTTCAAGAGAGTGTTTCTGTCTTTAGCTGTAGCAATATTTCTGGCTTTATGAATAAGAGTATTATTATACAGTAGCCTTGTGCCTGTAACTGAGATGTAACAACATCAGCTTCTTCCCTAAAGGGCTCCACTGTTGGGCAGTTTTGTCTGGCTTTAGTGAACTCCCCCACAGGCACCAATCAGATGGTGTGGGAGGGGTGACAGCTGCTAGCTAGTAGAAGGGAATTGCCTGCACAGGCTTTACGATAAGTGGACACTATGCCGGGGGAAACAGAACCCAATAGTGTGACATCTAAAAAATGTATGCACAGTTTGTGAGCCTCAGAATTGAACTCTAGGGTAAGAGAGTTGGTGTTCACATAGTTGGCAAACCTATCAATGTTCTCATATGGCCCAGCCCATATCAATAGCGTATTGTCAATGTAATGACCGAACCACTTGATCCTATTGATAAATGGGTTGTTGGATGAGAACAGGGCTCTCTCCTCCTACCAACCCATATATAGGTTGGCTAAGGAAGGAGAGAACCTAGCTACCATTGAAGCACCAGTGCGTTGTAAGTGGAACACATTGTCGAACATGAAATAAATTATGTTTAAGCAAAAATTCTGTACTCAAGACGATGAATTCTTTAAGTTCCTTACTGTAAATGCTCTAATATTCTAGATGGAACTTAAGTGTTTCCAAGGCCAAGGTATGGGGGATACATGAATAGAGAGATTTGATGTCCATAGTCACTCAACTGTAATCATCCTCCCATTTAATATCTTGTACTTTGGATAATACAGTGGAGGTATCCTTGATAGCTATAGCTGTAATCTGACAACCAGCGGTTGTAGATGCTGGTCTACCCAGTGTCCCAGTCTCTCCAGCAAAGACCCCATGCCTGCGATGATAGGTCACCTCAAAATAGGTGTCTTGTGAATCTTGGGTAAGTGGTGGAAGACTGGGACCACGGGATCATTGAGCAGAAGATATTCGGCCGTATTGTGTGACAAGACCCCATTTCTAGACCGATATCAACAAGGTGGGAGAGCTGTGTTCTGAACTCAGTGGTAGGATTGCCAGGTAAAATACGGTATGTGGATATATATCGCCAAGTTCGCGTAAAGCCTCAGTTTTATAGTGGGCTGAGTCCAAAATAACAACTGCTCCCCCCTTGTCAGCTTCTCTGATGACTATATCACTACAGGATTTTAGAAGCTCTATAGCAGCCCTTTCTTTCTTGGTAAGATTATCCTTAGAGGAGTGCAGGGATTTATCTATCTTATCCTTTAACTGAACCAAATCTTGTTCAACAAGAGTTTTAAACATGTCAATAGCTGCATTACGTGATTGGAGTGGATAAAAGTAACGATCACCCACTTTGAGTTTGTAAGATGTAATGCCATGCAGTCCACCTGTAGTCTCGGATTCTAAGCTCTCCAAATTGGATCTAGCGACCAGATCGGAGAAACTGAAGGTGTCACTGTCAGGCATTTCATTCAAGGGTGTCACAGGATGTGAAATTGTCGCCTCCAATTCAGTGGTAAAGTGTTTCCTAAGTGTAATATTGCGGACAAAATGGTTCACATCGAGGAGAGTGTCAATATATCAGTGGGACATGGGAGAGAAAGAAAGCCCTTTGGAAAGTAAAGACAACTCGGCATCAGAAAAAACAGTGCTAGATAAGTTAACCACTTTAGCTGTAATAGGTAAGTCCAAATCTTTAGTCACCTGGGTGGTTACTTGTTCCTGCTCCTTGTTCTTCAGGGACAGCCTTCCTTTGTTGTAGCCCCACCAACCTTGTCGGGTTTTTTGCTTATTTTTTTCATTTTTGTGCCATCGCTCATTGTAGAAACAGAGTTTTTTTATGTTGATGTATCAGAATGACACAAGTCCTTACTCCTTTCACACCGGAGCCACCCAAGCGTTAACGGTAAAACACCGCTAATTAGCGGCATTTTACCGATCGTTATAGCGGCGCTATGACGCTGTTATTCGGCCAGCGGCGGTTAAAGGGGTTAAACAGGGGTTAAAAGTGCGTGTTTGCAGCGCTCCCGAATCGGTATTCAGGCGCTTCGGGAGCGCTGCCCCATTGTTTTCAATGGGCAGGGGCGGTATAGGAACGGTGAATACACCGCTGCAAATATGCGGCTTGCAGGACTTTTTTTATCGTCCCGCAAGCGCCTTGTGTGAACGCACTCTGGCTTTCACACTAGGGTGTATTGGGGGGCATTTTCAGGCGCTTTTTAGGTGCTATTTTTTGCGCCTGAAAAAAGCCTTGGAAATGGACGAGGTGGAACTCCTAGACTGATTCAAAGAGCTTGTATCTCCAGAGTCAGAAGCTTCTGATTGTGAGTCTGGCTGATTCGGAGAGCCGAAGCTCACATGTCTCTGCGAGCGGCGTCTCAGGTGCTTCCTTGTTTTCAGAATTGACTGAGGTAATTTGGGTCGATTTTGATAATCATGAAGATCTCTGTGGAATTTCTGTCTTTTATTGTCCATGAGACCTTGCTCGAACTTGTTAATAGAGTCCATTAGATCCTCATTTAGTTTAATGTAAAATTCCTGAGTCTGATATACATTCAAAGATTTCCAAACAGATTCAATTTCAGTGTTGATGGAACTCAGTAGATCTTCCTCCTTAGAAACGATAAGGCGCATCAGGTCCAGTGAACACTTAGACAGAACATTATTATTATACTTGATTAATATTGCGCCAACAGTTCGCGCAGCACTTTACAATATGAAGAGAGACAACACAGCAACAGTACGATTCAAACAAGAGGGTTAGAACATTGTTCCATTCAATCATAAAAGCTTCCGGATAGGAAGTGGTGGGGAATTTCTTAATCCTTAACCCTCTCGGGATCATAGACTCCGCAATATACTTTTTTAAGCCCTCAGCATCCCACCATAATTTTGTTTCTTTAATTAGCAAAGTTTTTAATTGGTCAAACAGAGAGGTACATGTAGATCCCTCTGTTACGGGGCACGGGTCTTTGGTACCCGGGAAATCTTTGTACGGCAATCCATATCTTATAGCTGTTATGTGTGTGCTCATACACAAAAAAAAAATTGGCTGGAATTAAGTGAAATATAGTAAATTACAGACCTGTGGTGTTCACCAAAAATAGTCTATAGTACGGACTGTCCCAGTGGAGCGTAGTGTGTGGAGGACAAAATTCAATGCAATTCATGAGAAGTACACTGCTCAAGCCTGCAGGAACTGAATGTCCAAATAAAGGTGTGCACACCTCCTGTTCCAGGTGCTCAGACTCCGGATGTTCCTCCAGTATCCACGTAATGGCAGGACCAACAAGAAATAATGAGTCGGCACTACTGGAAATGCAGTTTTCCATAGTTTATTCCATACCAAAAGGGAGAAGGAACACGCATACGCGTTTTGGCTGATAGCCTTGTTCACAGCATGTTCAACAATAGGACACAACAGCATATATATACATCATACACAGATTAGGAGGTGGGACCAAAGGGTGATACACCAACTGAACGACAAATTATCTAATTGAGATAGTGTGTGTGCTACCACTAAATGCACCAAAAGAAAGTACAAAAGTTGCATAAGAGTATAAGTATAACATGCAAATATACAAAATACAGGATCACACATAACGGAGTATCCCCATTGAGCGGAGAAACAAATCGACATCATATTTATGATTCATCCCCTGTGGAATTCTAGTTCACAGACTAAAAATCCATCAAACCTTGCATTCTAATAGTTTACGGTATCACCTCCACGGGGGGGGGGGGGGATGGGGCTTTTAACCTTTTCAAGACCATAAAATGTAAATGATGACATATTGCCTGAATGAAAATGTTTAGAAACATTTTAAAGGCCTTTGTCAGATTCATAATAGACACCGTGTGATAATGCTCACTGATACGTGTTCAGGAGGTGCATTCTATCACATAGACAACATGTTGTGTGGCACAATTAATGCAGTCACGTATCACAAAATCTTTGTCTGTGGAACATGAGTGCGCCTTATTGGTTTTCTTAGTATGTTTATGGCAAAAAATACAGGTGTTAACACCACAGGCATAAGAGCTGGTGGTGTGTAACCAGGTTGTTCTAGATGTAATAGATTGAAAAAGGCTAGGAGAAAGAAAATTGCCCAGAGTGGCAGCATGCCTACTAGAGAATCTACAGCCTGCTTTGATGACAGTGTGGAGATCCCTTTCTGTAGCAAGAATAGGAAGATGCTTGCTGATGATATTGGTTACTTGATTATATTCATGAGAATACTTTGTAACAAAAGTGATGAGATTACCATCCATCTGTCTAGATTGTTTGTGTTGAGATGTTTTCAAGCGAGTGTTTCTATCTTCAACTGTAGCAATATTTCTGGATTTATGAATAAGAGTATTATTATAGCCTCGTACTCCACTGTGGAGCAGTTTTGTCTGGTTCTAGTGAACTCCCCCACAGGCACCAATTGGATGCAGGGCTGTCATAATATCATCATGGGCCATCAAGTAATACAGTGGGGCACCCTACCAGCCTGCCCTAATTCACACACCTACTTTCAAGAAATAAAGTATAAATAATGAATGGGTGTCAGGAGTCTGCTCCATTCTATTGCGCCCTCCAATCATTTTTATGCTGGAATTCCATGCTGTGCTTTTCTTTTATGATATACATGTAAGTGCAATACCTCTTTTCAACATTTTCTGTTAAGCAGTATTACGCTATGTAGACTTGTTTTTGCTTGAGGTATTCTATTTCAACCTTGGGATACCTATCAAATCATTGATGTGAGACCTCATCATATGGAAAGTTGTGTGACCTGTCTGGGTTAAGAAATTCCCTGAGGACTACTGGTACTGAGTGTTGACACACCGGGTCCAAGTTCCTTCAGCTGTGACATTTACCTGGGATAAGACGCTTCCTGATGACAATTGTTACTGAGTTTTGACACGCTTGGCTCCAATTGCCTTCCGGTAAGAAGTACCCATCTATTTCTCTTCCGGGTGGTGGTGGTCTGCACCTTATGCGGGTGGAAGTCACAGAATTACACTATAACATATACTGACCTGCATTCTCGATAATAGAATATATATTGAACCATACACGGGACTGTATTCAGTTAATAGAACTATGGTGGATCACTGACCTAAGATATTACCTTGGACTTTTGATCAATATTAGCGCCGCATTTTTTATTTCTGTATAAAGTATAAATAGTTGATTTAATTAAACATATATTTATTAGTACGTTCAATAAAATTGATTTTAAACAATTAAACATGCCATAAGTCAAAGACCAATCTACACAAAGGGCACAGTACAGTGGAGGCGACAGAAGGGCACAGTACGGGGGGGGAGGGATCAGGAGGGCACAGTACTGGTTCCAGGATGCTGCACAGGACATTACCATCCCAGGACAGCTTAGTAAAAAGCGTGACTATCCCAGCAAATTCGGGACAGTTGGTAAGTATGATGTAATACAAGATTTAATGGGGCCCCCCATGCACCTGGGGCCCCTGGGCAGTGCCCAGGTGTGCCCATGCATTAAGACAGGCCTGATCGGATGGTGTGTGAGGGATGACAGCTGCTAGCTAGTAGAAGGGAATTGCCTGCTGCGCAGGTTTTACAATAAGTACGGGTGGATACTATGCCGGAGGAAACAGAACCCGGTAGCGTGATATCCAAAAAATTAATGCAATGTTTGTGAGCCTCAAAACTGAACTCTATGTTAACAAAATTGGTGTTCACATAGTTGGCAAACCTAGCAATGCCCAACCCATATCAATAGTAGATCGTCAATGTAAAGACCAAACCATTTGATCCTATTGATAAATGGGTTGTTGGGTGAGAACAGGGCTCTCTCCTCCCACCAACCCATATATAGATTGGCTAAGGAAGGAGAGAACCTAGCTACAATCGAAGCCCCAGTGCATTGTAAGCAGTACACATTGTCGAACATGAAAAAATTATGTTTAAGTAAAAATTCTGTTCTCAAGACAATGAATTCTTTAAGTTCCTTACTGTAAATGCTGTAATATTCTAGATGGAACTTAAATGCTGCCAAGGCCAAGGTATGGGGGATACATGAATAGAGAGATTTGATGTCCATAGTCACCCAACTGTAATCATCCTCCCATTTAATATCTTGCATATTGGATAATACAGTGGAGATATCCTTGTAATAGCTGGGTAATCTGACAACCAGCAGTTGTAGATGCTGCTCTACTCAGTGTCCCAGTCTCTCCAGCAAAGACCCTATGCCCATGACAATAGGTCA
Source organism: Glandirana rugosa (assembly GCA_018402905.1). Taxonomy (NCBI): domain Eukaryota; kingdom Metazoa; phylum Chordata; class Amphibia; order Anura; family Ranidae; genus Glandirana; species Glandirana rugosa. Next base: position 11,467 of record BLSH010449566.1, on the reverse strand, counting down.
CCCCAAAATAGGTGTCTTGTGAATCTTGGGTAAGTGGTGGAAGACTGGGACCACAGGATCATCGACCAGAAGATATTCTGCCGTATTGTGTGACAAGACCCCCATGTCTAGACGGATATCAACAAGGTGGGAGAGCTGTGTTCTGAACTCAGTGGTAGGATTGCCAGGTAAACACGATGTGTGGATATATATCGCCAAGTTGGTGTAAAGCCTCAGCTTTATAATGGGCTGAGTCCACAATAACAACTGTTCCCCCCTTGTCAGCTTCCCTGATGACTATATCACTACAGGATTTTAGAAGCTTGATAGCAGCACTTTCTTTATTGGTAAGGTTGTAGTTTGAAATATTTCAATAGCTGCATTATGTGTTTGGACTGGATAAAAGTAAAGATCACCCACTTTGAGTTTGTAAGATGTAATGCCATGCAGTCCATCTGTAGTCTCAGATTCTAAACTCATGCTCATAAAGGATGCATGGACTGTACTGTCACAATTTGAGGAGGCCACAAGGATGGTGAGCCGTGACAATGCATGCATCAGTGACATAATCCCTGTTGTGTTCCTGCTGGAGGAGACTCTGCGTGGCATCATGGACAGGGCACTGAAGACAAAGCAGCGGGAGGAAGAGGAGGACTTCCTTTCCTCTCAAGGCCCATTTTATGCTGACACCATCATTCCTATGCTGCAGAACACATAAGAGGAGAGAGTAGAGGAGGAGAAGGGGGAGGATTCTGGCAGTTTTGGAGGCATTGAAGCAGAGGAAGACATACATCAAATAGTAAACAATGGTTTTTCATCCCTAGAACCCTTGGTAGTACTACGTGGCTAGGCGGAGGCAGTTGCAGATACTGTAATCCTCAGTGACCCTGAGGAGTCTGCTTCTCATGCCTGCGCAAATTTGCAGTGCATGGGCTCCCTCATGCTTCAAAGCCTGTGAAAAGACCCAAGAATACGTGGCATAAAGAAGAAGGACCCTCCTTAACCACCATTATAGGGGTAAAGTCTCAGAACTCATCCAGTCTCCACAGAGAGTGCAGAAGATGAAATCTCTTGAGGATACCTTAAAAAGGAGTTTATTGAATGCTTTTCCCTATTCTGGTAGGTTACAGTGTCATGTAAAACATAGTTTTGAGGCTTCTGTTGGTCAAGAGAGGAGCGGTGGAGAAGTGATGCATTTCTCCATTTCACCTAAGTGATGCATTTCTCCATTTTTTTTAGTCCTCGCCGCCCAGGGCTGTCAGCTTCCACATTCCATTGGCAGTGTCTGCATCACATGGTGGAGGATTTTCTAGGGGCAAAAACAGAGATGGAGAGCTTTCCAGTCGCCAATCCACTGGTTTACTGGGTCTTGAAACTAGTCCACTGGCCAGAACTTGCTCAGTATGCTATTAAGCTGCTGGGCTGCCCTGCATCCAGTGTGCTTTCCGAACAGGCATTCAGTGCTGCTAAAGGTTTTGTTACTGATCATAGAAAGCGTCTGTCCACAGACTTTGTGGACCGTCTGACTTTTATCAAAATGAATCAGTCCTGGATTACCAGAAGCTATGAAGCCCCTGATGCCAATGTCGCTGTTTTTGGGATGTGAAATCTCTGCAGGACTTGCCTCTTTTTTAACTAATGAAACCACTAAGCTACTCATTCGCTCCCTTGTTATCTCTCGTCTTGACTATTCCAACTCCCTTCTCATAGGCCTACCTCTCTATAGACTATCCCATCTTCAGTCTATCATGAATGCTGCTGCCAGACTCCTTACCTTATTAACTGCTCAGTGTCTGTCGCCCCTCTCTGTCAATCCCTCCACTGGCTTCCGATTGCCCACCGAATTACATTCAAAATACTAACAACATACAAAGCCATCCACAGCTCCGCCCCAAGCTACATGACCAAACTTGTATCCAAATATCACCCAAACTGTCCGCTCCGCTCCTCCCAAGACCTCCTGCTTTCACGCTCTCTTGTCTCTTCCTCCCCATGCTCATCTCCAGAGCTTCTCCCATCCTCTAGAACTCTCTACCTCAGTCTGTCAGGCTCCCTCTGTGGCTGCTTTTAGGCGATCCCTGAAAGCACATCTCTTCAGGTAAGCTTATTACACCTCCAAATAACTGAACTTTTATCACTTCCATCAGCTCATACCCCACGGTTTTAACCTTTTGTACAACTTGCCCCACCTTATTAGATTGTAAACTCTTAGGCCTCATGCACACTGGACGTTTTTACAGCAGCTGTTTTTAGCTGTAGATGTTTATTTTCTACAGTCAATAAACTCCCCATCATGTTATCCTATGTGTTCATGCACACATTGTCTGTTTTCAACTGTTTTTTTGGCTGGGGCTTTTGAGCTGTAAAAAAAAACGCAAGACCAGTGGGATTTGAGAGATGTTTTTCAGCTGTAAAAACGCTCTAATGCTGAAAAACGTGCAATAACGTTGCTTAACGTTGTATACACAACGTTAAGCCTCGTCAGGCGTTTCTGTCTCTATTCAAAATCAATGGTTCCCTACGGCCCATTGATTTGAATAAAAGTCGCACCATACCAGACCCTTATCCAGACACGCAGCCTGGCAGGCCAAGAAAGGGGGTGGGGACAAGCGAGCGCCCCCCCGGACCATACCAGGCCGCATGCTGGGGAATATGGATGCTTTGGCACAGGGGGGCCCTGCGCCCCCTCACCCCAAAGCACCTTATCCCCATGTTGATGAGGACAAGGGCCTCTTCCCGACAACCCTTGCCGGGAAGTTTATCGGAATCTGGAAGCCCCCTTTAACAAGGGGGCCCCCAGATCCCTGCCCCCACCCTATGTGAATGAGTATGGGGTACCCCTACCCAGTCACCTGAAAAAAAAGTGTAAAAAACCTCACTACACAGCTTTTTAAAATATTTTATTAAATCAGCTCCAGCATCTTCTCCCTCTTCGCTGTCTTCTTTCTTCTGTGGGTTCTTCTATCTTCTGAGGGGTCTTCTATCCACTTCTATCTTCTGTCCTTTTGCTGCTGTCCTTGCCACTGTCTTCTCCCTCTGTCCTTCTTCCCATGTTGACATGATGCGATCGGCTTATGCTGTGTGCGCGCTCTGTTATATAGGCATGGGGCGGGGCCATACGCTGACATAATCTGGAGGCCCCACCCCTTATGGCATCACATCCCAGAGGCAAGGACAGCAGCAAAACAGCAGAAGATAGAAGAGGATAGAAGACCCCTCAGAAGATAGAAGACCCCGCAGAAGAAAAAAGATGGCAAAGAGGGAGAAGAGGGGAGAAGACGCTGGAGCTGATTTAATAAAATATTTTAAAAAGCTGAGTAGTGTGTTTTTTTTTTTACACTTTTTTCAGGTGAATGGGTAGGGGTACTATGTACCCCATACTCATTCACATAGGGTGGAGGGCCGGGATCTGGGAGCCCCCTTGTCAAAGGGGGCTTCCAGATTCAGATATGCTTCCCGTCCACAGACCCCGACAACCACCGGCAAGGGCTGTTGGGAAGAGGCCCTTGTCCTCATCAACATTGGGACAAGGTGCTTTGGGGTGGGGGTGTGCAGGGCCCCCCACCCCAAAGCCCCCATACTTCCCATGTTGAGGGCATGCGGCCTGGTATGGTCCAGGAGGGGGGGGGGGCGCTCGCTCATCCCCACCCCCTTTCCGGGCTGCGTGCCTGGATAAGGGTCTGGTAAGGATTTTGGGGGGACCCTGTGCCTTTTTTTGGCATTGGGGTTCCCCTTAAAATCCATATCAGACGGAAGGGTCTGGTATGCTCCTGGGGGGGAACCCCGTGCAATTTAAAAAAAAATGTTTTTTGCTGGGTTCACCTTCAAGAGGTTTAGCACACAAGTTGCGCTGCAAGTCGGATCATCATGATCCAACTTCTGGTGCGACTTCTACTATTCAAATCAATGTGCAATAGGGAACGATTGAGTTGAATAGAGGCACGAGAAATGCGGCTTGCAGCTATCACCGAAAAATCACTCAAAAAAGCTGAAAAAAAGTCACTAAAAGCTACTGATGTTTTTAAGATTTTTTTTAAGGTCCTGTGTGCATAAGGCCTTATGAGCAGGGCCCTCTCAACCCTCTTGATTTTATTGTATTGTAACTGTATTGTCTTCCTTTATATTATAAAGTGCTACACAAACTGTTGACACGTTATATAAATCCTGTACAATAATAATAGCACATAGTACCCATTATCAACATTATTTCTGGAATAAAATAAATAAATGTTTACTGCTTTGACTAATTAGAGGTGTTGTAAGTAATTAAATCTGATTGTTTATTTTAGTAAATAACATAAGTTATGATATGTCTATTTACTTGCTATCAAGTAAAATATTGGAAATATACTGTACTTCCCCTGTCATAGGTCTCTGACGTCATCATGTACAATGCCAGACCAGTCGTCTTGGATTGCACATGAGGATGGTCTGTAACCACCTACATTCCAGAGAGTCAGACATATTCCTTTCTCACCTAGCCAAATCAGCATTTAACCCATGTGGTGAGGGGGGACCCAACCTCTGGAGTTGGGCGTTTAAATATTATTATTCATTTTTCTTATCACAGAAACATTTTCTTAGCTCTCAACTTCTATTTTGTACAGGACAATTTACAATAAGGCCTCATACACACGGACGTTTTTTGACGCCGGCGTTTTTTGCAGCTCTCCATGTTAGTCAATGGCCCCATAAAAACGCCAACGTTTTTGAGCTGTAGATGGCGTCGGCGTTAGTGAGCTGAAACTAGAACCCCCGGCCAGTGCGTTCTGAGGCTGTAACGTTTTGGCATTTTTTGACGCCGACGCCACAATATGCCCACAAACGCCAACAAACTCCACCTAATATTATACCGGCGTTTTCCGGCGTTTTTTGACGCCAACGTTTTCAGGTTGAAAAATAGCAGAGGGATGATTTTTTTAAAAAACGCCTATTGACGCTGATGCTCACTAACGCTCAAAAACGCCGATGCATAACGCCGAAAAACGCCAACTTTTTTTCCTTGACGTCGGGCCCGACGTTTTGTTTATTTTTTTAGAAACGTCCGTGTGTATGAGGCCTAAGGATAAGAACCTTTACTTCAGACTTGTGAATTGTTTTAAACATTCATGAAAAACGTGTGACTGTTCTAACACACAGATGTTAGTTGACTTCTCTCCTTGTTTTCTTGAAATATCTCAGTCATCTCTGGCATAATAACGAACCACATTCTCTTTTTTTTTCTTTTTGTGCTCTTACTGCAAGCCGATTACTTGGGCCTTAGCGGTCTAAATTTCCCGCCGTCTGGCGCAGTTTCAGTTTCCTTTTCCCCCTTTTCAGCTCCCCACTCCCCCTAAGCTATTCCCCTCCTACCTCTCCTTTCCTCCCCTTCTTTTTATCTGTTCTCCTTGCTGGTTTCTGGTTTAGTTTAGACCAGCATAATCCACTTTGGTTCCATATTGGTTTATGGATACCATATTTCATTCTGTTATAGTTGTCCTGACTTACTCACACTAATAGAAGTTTCAGGCTCTGCTCCATACCTCTGGGTTTACACTTTATGGTCTTCACATATGCAACTGGTTGCCTTAAGCCTCATACACACGGGACGACAATCGTACGTATGATCGTCGCAAATCGTATGTTGGATAATGTAACTTGCATACTGACTGCACTACACGATCGTACTTGCACAGAAAGAACATTAAGGTGCATGTTATTAGCATCCGGCCGTTCCTGACATCTGAGCATGCGTGTTTTGTACAATACAACTTGTTGTACCAACTTCTCTGTACACACGATACAACGGTCGTATGAGAGCTTGTTGGTACGACCAAGTTTTCTAGTTTGCTCATACAACTCCCTTGTACGACCGTCGTATGTTCGGCTGTTCTAATCGCGCATACGAACGATCGATTTCGCATACAACGGTTGTTAGTATGACCTGTTGTATATGATCGTCGTCCCGTGTGTACGAGGCATTACCCTTCATTAATAAGACGTAGCCCTTGTTTATGACTTTTGTACTGACTTGCGTGGGCTTTTTAAATAAGTCGGTTTATCTTGTTTACTGAACGAGTTATAATAATATTGTATTCTTTGTAAAATGTTCATTACTTGGAAAGAAAAGAATGCATAAAAAGTGACTGTTTTAAACATTTTAGACACATGTCTGATTTTGTGATTGTAAGATCTCATTGAACTGAAAATAAGGATCCTTATCCAGAGGAGTTAACTGTGTAGAGTTGCCACCTCATCCCTTTAAACCCGAACACATATGAATTACACAGGTTCTGAGGCTAATTTAATGCAGATAAGGCACCAAGTGAGTTTAATTACCAACTTAATCAGCCACAGGACCTGTGTAATTCATATGTGTTCGTTTTTAAAGGGATGAGGTGGCAACCCTATAACTGTGACCAATGTCTTCTGTGCGTTTTGATTCCTTCAGTGCTGTCCAAACACCTGTTTTTCCAGATGAGACAAATCTGACCACTTGATGGTTGAATGAGATCAATACGGTATATAGGTAGCTTTAGGCTCGGTTCACACTTGTGCGATGCAGGAATCAGTGTGATTCCATTGTGGGTTCCTGCATTGCATCTAGGGTTGCCATATCATCCCTTTAATCCAGGACACATATGAATTACACAAGTCCTGAGTAGAGTTGAGCGAACTTCTAGAAGTCCGGGTTCTGCTGGTTCGGCCGAACTTCGGGACAAAGTCCGGGTTCGGGTCCGGACAGAACCCGAACTTTGTCCCGGAAACAGGGCTTCAAGCCGGCTTGGTCGTCTTGGGCCTGAAGATCTTCAAGCGAGTTGAGATGAGTCCTGAACACATTAAGTATACACAGGACCTAATTTCCCTACTATACCGTTGGGATCTACGTTACGTCCTTGGGTGTTACCTTAGTGTGACTAAGGACGTAGCGTGTTCACACTTGGCTCGGATTTCGATGGATATATGGCATAACTAGAGTAAGTTGGTAGTTCACCAGTCTAAACAGAGTAGACCTTTTTGTCCACAAACCTGTCGTGACTTCCTTAGTTTTGCGTGTCTTCTGTAACCAGTGTCAATATCCCAACGGTGG
>BLSH010449518.1:631459-645566 GCA_018402905.1 Glandirana rugosa | reverse complement strand
TTTTTACTTGATTTTAATTTATTTTCCCTATCCCAATTTATTTGTAGGGCACTTGCCCTAGTTTGAAGATGATTTTAGAACAGTTATATGGCTTCTACCGTTAATTAATACTTTTCAGACACAGTTTGAAGATGATCCACATTCACCTCCATTTTTGCTTTTTTTATGTTTTTATTTTTTTAAAAATATTTACAGTTATTTCCCTGTCCCCATTTTTTTGTAGGGCACTTGCCCTACCCTTACCCCCATTTTACTTCCTTTTGCAGCCCTCTAGGGCTTTCCAGGTCTTTGTTACAGCCATTTTTGTGCATAAAAGTTCGGGTCCCCATTGATTTCAATGGGGTTCGTTGTCCGTGCGATCGTTCGGGTTCCGTCCGGACCCGGACCCGGACTTTGTCCCGAAGTTCGGACGGACCAGCAGAACCCGAACTTCCAGAGGTTCGCTCAACTCTACTCCTGGCATATATGACATCATTTACTTAGGCCTGGGAACCAGGAAGTAACTGAAGAAATGTAAAAGACTGTTTAAAACAAGTAAATAAGATATACTGTACTATCTATTTGTTAATGCTAGCAGCATAAGGATTAAAAATAGTCAATGTTGACTGAGAGAGTGACGTTCCACTTTAAGGAAACTTCATAGCACGTGTAGTAGCACATATGGACCAGAGTCTTTGTATTTTTATATGCAAGAAAGAGACCTAGTCTCAATCATTTGACATAAGCATTTTGGACAAAACAAATGCTAATAAAGAATGCTTAATGCTTATTAGGAAATGAATTATTAATATTAAAAAATTAAGAAAAACCTACCAAACTAAAGAAAAGAAGTCTAACTGAACTTGGTGTAGCTAAAAACTGCAAGGCCTGCTGCCAAATCTGAGCACAACTCCTTTATATCTGGTACAACAATTTTTTTTTAAAGCCCTGTTCTGTTAGGGTTGCTTTTTTTATTCAATGTGACTATAGCTGAATTTTTTTAAGAAACCTCCTAGAGAAAAAAATGTTTATTAATTGAATGAGGCTACTTTCACACTGGGGCGGTAAAGCATGGTTTTAGCGTTGCTTTACCGTTGTTACAAGGGGTTAAAAAGGGGTTCAAAGGTGCTCATGTTGCGGCGCTTCCGAAGCAAAGTGCCATTCATTCCAATGGCATGGGCAGTTTAGGAGCAGTGTATACCCTGCTCCCACCCTGCCCCAAAGATGCTGCTTGCAGGACTTTTTTTCCCGTTCCACAAGCGCACCGCCCCAGTGTGAAAACACTTGGGCCTTCACACTGGGGCTGCAGAGGACGCAGTTTTCAGGAGCTATTTTTAGCACTAAAGTGCGTGAAAACCACCCCAGTGGGAAAGGGGTCTTAGAAGTGCTGTTTTATTTTACAAATAGAGAGACCAATAATACCTCAGCCAAATAACTATAAGCAGCTGGCACCAAGGGTCAAAATATCAAATCCCACAGTAAACAATCAATCAATCAAAGCGCAGCGCTATGTACATAAATAAGAATAAGTATAATGTTCATAAAAATTGTCCATATGTTAAAAACCGCTACAGTGTCTATGAGATAAGAAACACGGGCTCTTGAAAGTGCATCAGTGCAGGTCCTCCACCATTAGTAGTGCTAGCAGCTCACCTTCACAGGTGGACCCTCAAACTCGCTTTTGCCCTTTAAAAGGGAAGAATATCATAACTGCATCCCATATATCAGAATGCCGGGTAGAACAATTCACTCTCTGGACTCCACACTCAGGTATCTCCACACCATTGGTAGCAGGTATCTCTTTCACAATAGGCATGCAAATGAAAAGGACATATAGTGCTCTCTGCCAGTAAAATTGCTATTTAATAAAACGAAAGAGCACTCACAAGAAAAACACTGTAACCCAGTGCTCAGTATGCAGGCATGTAGGCTCCAAACAGATGATATGACCAGAACATTCGTCAAAAATTCAGAGCAGCACCGGCCGCGGGTGACGTCACGTTACTTCCTTCCGTATGCGTTGCGTTTCAAGGACCGGAACTTCTTCAGCGGATACAAAAGTGACGCGATACACCTGCTTTGTGTTAACCCTCCAACACAGGAAACCAAGCCCACTGACGCCAGAGATCACCCTGGCAACCTCTCAAGGTCCTGGAAATCAGCCGGGAAAGTGACTACAAGCCACAGAATGCCTTGAACTCAGTGGCAATACTTTTAAACATCATGCTAATTAATTAAAAACATTTAAAATAACATTTAATCATTATAATTCATAAAAAGAAGTTAATGAATCATATAAAAAAGTTCATATATAAAATTTCAAGTAGCACATTAAAAAACGTTTAACCGCGGCCATCACTGCTCCAATGTACAAACATTACAAATAAAATTGCCCCCCCCTCCAATGTTTTGGGACTCTTTCTATACCACAGAATTTTTTCCCCCGGGGGTCCCGGTTACGAAATAATCTAAAATGACGAGAGACAATGTTGCGTTTTAAGCCCTTTCTTGATGTTGTTCACATGCTCTCTTAAACGGACAGGGGTCTAGATGTCCTACCCACATATTGAAGACCACAACTGCATCCAAGCATGTACACAACACCAACCGTACTGCATGTAATTAGTTGCTGTATTTTATATTGTTCGTTAGTCACTGAGGACACAAAATCTTTACGTTTTTTTATATTTGTTTTTGAGTGCCTGCAGGCCACACATCGCCCACAAGCATAAAATCCTATCAAAAATTAAAATAATCTACTTTGGGACTGTACAGGGGGGTCAAAAACCCCTGGCTCTAAGCAATTGCACAATGTGGAAGCCTTTTTATATATACATTGTGGTCGATTAGGTAAAATCGGCCACAACACCTTATCCATTTTGAGTATGGACCAGTTTTTTTGTATTATTTTTTCAAATTTTTTGTGTTGGATATTATAATCCAACACCATTTTTAACTGGTATCAATTGCTTATCCTATCTTTATGAGCAGTGGATACTAGCACCTGCCTGTCCATTGCCTTCATCCTTTCTATCTCCATATCTAGAATTTTCTTATCATATCATTTTTGCTGAAACCGTTCAGAAAGGACTTGGGATTGACGGATGAAGCCATCCTCCTGGATACAGTTACCGTTTATGGCCCACTGGGAGGAAGATGTGGTCTGGGAGGGTGATAGGCCTAGCCTGGAAGCTTTTACACAAAAAATGAATAATACCAGAAACATGTCTCTGTCCTAGAACATCAGTTCGGAACGGATAGTGTTTCTGGATTTGGAGATTTCCAGGGATGGTGACAATTTCAGGATGAGTAACTGCTTTAAACCCACGGATCGTACGCCTATATCCCCCTGGGGAGTTGCCATCACCATTTGTGGTTGGGCAATATCCCCAAGGGGCAATTTATTAGGCTAAGACCTAACTGATCCCATGAGGAAGACTTCATACGTCAATCCCAAGTCTTTTCTCAATGGTCTGTATGTAAACTGTTCTCAAAATCCATGGCCAAGTATTCTTAGGGGTAGTGTACCTGAGTTGGCGTTTCCAAATAGAACACTATTGTTATCACACAAGGCTGGGTAGCATTATGGAGGTCTGTTGGATGTCTGCTGATTGCTCTCCCTCCTAACTCAACAGATACAAAGATGAAGGTTCACCCAATACAGACAGGTTTAGTTATAGAATGAAGGGTGCCTTCATGAGAAGGAGCCCTACCTGATGGGAGAATGACATTAGATTGGGAGGTGTTGCATAACGTTTATTGATTAATCATTTAGGGCAATGGTGAGGCTTTTGGCAATCCAATTCTAGGGTGGTGGGTCTTAACTTAAAGTGTACACATAGCCAAACTTTTTTCTGTTTTATGCCTTTTGGGATCTTTTGATTAGTCAGCTTTGTCTGCCCTGTCTGGAACTTATGGAACTTATGGTTAGCACAGTAATTTAGGCTAAGATATATTTAAATGATCACTGTTCTTCTGTTGTTGGTATGGGTTTTGCTCAAATGTACAGTATCTCACAAAAGTGAGTACACCCCTCACATTTTTGTAAATATTTTATTATATCTTTTCATGTGACAACATTAAAGAAATTACACTTTGCTACCATGTAAAGTAGTGAGTGTACAGCTTGTATAACAGTGTACATTTGCTGTCCCCTCAAAATAACTCAACACATTAATGTCTAAACTGCTGGCAACAAAAGTGTGTACACCCCTAAGTGAAAATGTCCAAATGTGGCCCAAAGTGTCAATATTTTGTGTGGCCACCATTATTTTTCAGCACTGCCTTAACCCTCTTGGGCATGGAGTTCACCAGAGCTTCACAGGTTACCACTGGAGTCCTCTTCCACTCCTCCATGACACCTTCCATTTGAGGATGCCCCACAGATGCTCAATAGGGTTTAGATCTGGAGACATGCTTGGCCAGTCCATCACCTTTACCCTCAGCTTCTTTAGCAAGGCAGTGGTCGTATTAGAGGTGTGTTTGGGTTCGTTATCATGTTGGAATACTGACCTGCGGCCCAGTCTCTGAAGGGAGGGGATCATGCTCTGCTTCAGTATGTCACAGTATATGTTGCCATTCATGGTTCCCTCAATGAACTGTAGCTCCCCACTCATGCAGCCCCAGACCATGGCACTCCCACCACCATGATTGACTGTAGGCAAGACACATTTGTCTTTGTACTCCTCACCTGGTTGCCGCCACCCACACTTGACACCATCTGAATCAAATAAGTTTATCTTGGTCTCATCAGACCACAGGACATGGTTCCAGTAATCCATGTCCTTAGTCTGCTTGTCTTCAGCAAATTGTTTGCGGGCTTTCTTCGGGCATCATCTTTAGAAGAGGCTTCCTTTTGGGACAAAAAAGGACAGTCATGCAGACCAATTTGATGCAGTGTACGGCATATGGTCTGAACACTGACAGGCTGACCCCCCATCCCGCCAGCCTCTGAAGCAATGCTGACAGCACTCATAAGTCTATTTCCCAAAGACAACCTCTGGATATGACGCTGAGCATGTGCACTCAACTTCTTTGGTCGACCATGGCGAGGCCTGTTCTGAGTGGAACCTATCCTGTTAAACCGATGTATGGTCTTGGCCACTATGCTGCATCTCAGTTTCAGGGTCTTGGCAATCTTCTTATAGCCTAGGCTATCTTCCCAAAAAAGTTATTTGCCATGAGGTGTCATGTTGAACTTCCAGTGACCAGTATGAGAGAGTGAGAGCGATAACACCAAATTTAACACACCCGTTCCCCATTCACACCTGAGACCTTGTAACCTTGTATCTCACTTTTGTGAGATACTGTAAGTGGTTAAGTTATGTTATTATGATTCTCAGCCGTCATGCTTTTTATATAAAAGATTGATTGATTCATGCAAAACAGCTACCTTAGGAAGTCTGTATGTAATTTCTTTGAATTCCTCTAGATCAGGGATCTCAAAACTATCTCCCTCCAGCTGTTGTGGAACTACATGCCTCATGAGGCATTGTAAAACTCTGACATGACTAGGCATGATGGGAATTGTAGTTCCTGAACAACTGGAGGGCCATAGTTTGGAGTCCCCTGCTCTAGATCACCAGTTTAACATTATTTGTCAACAAAAAACTGGCAAAAAAATATAAAAGATGGAGGTGAGAGATAATGCAATTCACAACCAGGTCTATATGGCAGCATTGTTTACTTTGTCAATATGGTACAGCTAGAAGTAAATACATGCTTAGATGCATGCATACTGCTAAAATGGTAATGCATAAGTCCTAATGCATAACATCATTAAAAGTATTATTCATATTCAGTGGCAAATATCTTTTATCATTTCATCATGTCAGTTCAGTTTGCAAACTTGAGGGGCCCATTTACACTGATGCACTCTGGTAATGCATAGTAAAGCGCTGTATTATATTGCCAGTCGTTTTAAATAGCCTTAAAGCTGACGTTTAAGTATGGCTTTTTTTACATTGTTCCAGCTTGGATCAATGTACTGTATTTACATATGTTCCATACCTATGCGATTTCCCCCTGCAAGCTAGAAATCGTTACAGTAGGCACCACTACTACAGTAATAGCCACAATCTTCTGGGTCTCATGGCAAGCAGCTGCCCTGCTGCTTACTGAACACAGAAGGTTGCTTGTCTGGCATGGTGGCCATTCAGAGAACATTTTGCATTTCCTCATTGAATACAGAGTGTTCTCTGATTGGAACGAGGTGGAGATTGTGACATCACTGCCTGGCCTCGCCAGCTCATCCAATCAAAGAAAGTTTTGCATTTATTGAGAAGATCCAATGTGTTCCCTGAATGGAGGCTGTGCCACCAAGTGATCTCCTGTGTTCACTAAGTAGCAGCTGCTCAGCATGTGGCTAGTGGAGGCCATTGTACTAGTGGCTCTTACTATGATGATTTCCATCTTCCGCAAGGATCCCACGGGTATGGCACATACATACTACGTCTAAGCTGCACCAATGTAACTATGCAAAAATTGCCATACTTGTAATTCAGCTATAAATAGTAGGTTTGATTCTTGCTTATCTCAAAAAAAAAAAAGTTATCCTGTTATCACAGTTTCGATTCTGGAGAAAAAGGCATAATTTACTTTCACCACAATTCAGGACAAGCAACTGCATGTGATTTGTTTTTGTTGTCTGAGTTCTACTTTTTTGTCCCACTTAAAATATCTTCTGTGCTTCAGTGCAAGGATGTGGAAGGTGATGAGACTACAGCTATCAGTGTAAATTAGGGCGCTTCAAGAAAACATTACATTTTTCTTTTCTTATGTGTGTCAGTTACTGAAGACAAAGTTATATGGGATACCTTCTTCATCCCACCTGTTGAGTTGAAAGATGCATGTGATACTTAGTGTAGCCAAGTTTGGATGCTCTATGTGTAAGCACTAAGCAAACATGTGACAGTATGGGATGCTTAGTAGTGCTAGGCAGCCCATAAATGAGCCCATAAATTAGGTTGAGTGAAAAAAACTGACTAGATTCCCCATCCAGACACTTGATGTGGATAGGGAAATCCTTCCAATTCAGCTATTATATTCTGACAGCGGGGAGACTTTCCGTAATCAGAATACGCGGATCAATGTTGCTGGCTATAGCCGATGGGGCTCATCAAGCGTGGAAAATCCAACAGGGCAGTCGTACAGAAGTTGATCGGTAGATCAACTTCTGTACAACCTCCCTGTCCATACATGGATCGAAATTTGGCTGGGCCCTGCTGAACCAGCCACATTTCGATCCATGTATGGCGGGCTTTGCTGGGAACATAAATGCTGCAAATGTATCCTAGATAAGCATAAAAACAATAAGGTCACCCTGACATTGCACATTGAGATGATTAGCTCTCTATAACATGACTATTTGAAAATAATTTACATGTATTACACTGCAAGCTGATGTTCTCTATGAAACCATAGGACATGTCATTACAGTAAACAAAAATTTCAGCTGTCAGACAAAAGTAACACAGCCAGACATAGTACATTGAGTTTTGCATACCATTATATATCATTATAACAATATAGATGCATGATATTCTCAGTTGTATAGTGGTTGTTGGTGATTATGTTTTCCAGGCAGTTGGGACCAATATATTGCTGCAGGTGACAAAAGTCTGTATAATTCATCTGGGCATACTTATAAGGGATAGGCCAGCCAAAGTGTGATATTTCAGTTTTGGGTGGCTGCTGGCAATTGACCTTGTGTTGGTTTCCTGTATGCCTTGATGACTCATGTGGAATAATATCAGTGCCAACAATCTCTCTAATGCATGATCCATATAGTAACATAAATGAATACCTGTAGAATCCAGCAGGTAGAGAATGGTTCTGGATAGACATGAGCATTATAGTATCTCACAAAAGTGAGTACACCCCTCAAATTTTTGTAAATATTTTATTATATCTTTTCATGTAACAACACTGACAAAATGACACTTTGCTACAATATAAAATAGTGAGTGTACAGCTTGTATGACAGTGTAAATTTGTTGTACCCTCAAAATAATTCAACACACAGCCATTAATGTCTAAACCGCTGGCAACAAAAGTGAGTAGACCCCTAAATGAAAATGTTCAAATTGGGCCCACTTAGCCATTTTACTTCCCCGGTGTCATGTGACTCGTTAGTGTTACAAGGTCTCAGGTGTGAATGGGAGCCAAGTGTGCTAAATTTGGTGTTATCGCTCTCACTCTCTCATACCGCTCACTGGAAGTTCAACATGGCACCTCATGGCAAAGGAGGATCTGAAAAAAAGAACTGTTGCTCTACATAAAGATGACCTAGGCCCTAGGCTATAAGAAGATTGCCCTGAAACTGAGCTGCAGCGTGGTGGCCAAGACCATACAGTGGTTTAACAGGACAGGTTGCACTCAGAACAGGCCTCGCCATGGTCGACCAAAGAGTTTGAGTGCACGTGGCCAGTGTCATAGCCAGAGGTTGTGTTTGGGAAATAGACATATGAGTGCTGCCGGTATTGCTGCAGAGGTTGAAGGGGTGGGGGGTCAGCCTGTCACTGCTCAGACCATATGCCTCACACTGCTTCAAATTGGTCTGCATGGCTGTTGTCCCAGAAGGAAGCCTCTTCTAAAGATGATGCACAAGAAAGCCTGCAAATAGTTTTCTGAAGACAAGCAGACTAAGGACATGGATTACTGGAACCATGTCTTGTGGTCTGATGAGACCAAGATAAACTTATTTGGTTCAGATGGTGTCAAGCTTGTGTGGCAGCAACCAGGTGAGGAGTACAAAGACAAGTGTGTCTTGCCTACAGTCAATCATGGTGGTGGGAGTGTCATGGTCTGGGGCTGCATGAGTGCTGCCGGCACTGGGAAGCTACAGTTCATTGAGAGAAGTATGAATGCCAAATGTACTGTGACATACTGAAGCAGAGCATGATCCCCTCCCTTTGGAGACTGGGCCACAGGGCAGTATTCCAACATGATAACGATCCCAAAAACACCTGCAAGACGACCACTGCCTTGCTAAAGAAGCTGAGGGTAAAGGTGGTGCACTGGCCAAGCATGTGTCTAGACCTAAACCCTATTGAGCATCTGTGGGGCATCCTCAAACGGAGGGTGGAGGAGGGCAAGGTCTGTAACACCCACCAGCTCAGTCGCCATGGAGGAGTGGAAGAGGACTCCAGTGGCAACCTGTGAAGCTCTGGTGAACTCCATGTCCAAGAGGGATAAGGCAGTGCTGGAAAATAATGATGGCCACACAAAATATTGAAACTTTGGGCCCAATTTGGACATTTTCACTTAGGGGTGTACTCACTTTTGTTGCCAGTGGTTTAGACATTAATGGCTGTGTGTTGAGTTATTTTGAGGACACAGCAAATTTACACTGTTATACAAGCTGTACACTCACTACTTTATATTGTAGCAAAGTGTCATTTCTTCAGTGTTGTCACATGAAAAGATATAATAAAATATTTACAAAAATGTGAGGGGCGTACTCACTTTTCTGAGATACTGTACATTAATGCTTGCACATGCAGCCAAATCAAGTCTTCTGATAACTTATGTTTATAGATACTATAGACATTTTCAAGATTGTCATAGATAGAGAATAATGATTGTTCAACCTAAAAGGAGGCCACATTTTTTTAATAAAAATAGATCATTCTTGAGACATCACAGATAGAAGTAATTACGTCTGACTCTTATATACAAATTGGATAAAGACAGGCCTTGGGCCAAACTTCCTGTCAGATCACTTTTTCCAATTTTTTCCTGGCACATGTTCTCTCCAAGTCATTATCTCACAATTTCCAGATAAAAATTAGAGTATATTTTAGAAAAACAATGCTTAACACGTAGAGTGTATGAGCAAGTCAACATGCTACCTTGTATTAGGGCAGCTTAGAGATTTAAGGATAAGAGAAGAATCAACCAATATCGAAACACAGAGGCGTAACTAGAACCTTCAGGGCCCCGGTGCAAGAAATTATGAAGGGCCCCCATGACCCCTGGCCAGGGCCCTTCCCTCTTCCCACTGATCCTGGGGCCCCTTACTCCTATTGTGGGTCCCTTTATTACGGTGCCGCAGTGGGGCCCTTTCACAAGTTCTGCAGCAGGCCCCAGGGGGGCCAGGGAAGCACACAGGGACCCTGGGAACAGCAGAAGACAAGTAAACTGGATAGAGGAAAATGGAGGAGATTGGGTCCTCTAAATGCCACCCCCGCCATTCCTCCTTTTCAGGTGTACAAGGGAGGCACACGGGCCCCCTGGACCATGGGGCCCGGTTGCAATTGCAACCCCTGCAACCCCTATCGTTACGCCCCTGTCAAAACAGTTTGAATGGCTGAAAAGGACACCTGAATACATTTTTCTACAAAATTTGTAAACCAAGGTCGTCTGTAATGCTCGAAAGATTAAAGCTGGCTGTAGATGGATCAAAATTAAGCCAGTTCAACAGGAATCAGATGAATTTCCATCATTTTGACGACCATCATGTTTGAAAGATGTAGAAGTTGGAAAACGTTTGGCAGTCAGCACTGACTGAACAAAAAGAACAACAACTCTTCGATGGCCAAATTAAGTCTAAATCCTGCATAGCAGAATTTGAGCAATGCATGTATACCCTACCTAAAGTGCATCTAAACCCATAAACAAAGATGTAAAACATTGCAGCTTACCAGTCCTTAGATGTGCTGGCTGCATTATGATTTTCAGGCTTTTTTTGGGTTAATTTTCACGTGGCGATCCTGTCAGTAACACGCTTCCTGTCCTGGAGTAACAACATTTACCCATTATACTGTATGTATAGAGAAGCAGCTTTGTCACCCTAGGAGAGAAAGTGTAGTGGGACCACAGAACGGCCCCCTCTCTCCTCATCTCCACAACAGGGTAGGTGTTCTGTAGTCCACGAAAGTGTACGAAACAATGTAACAAATAAGTGTGCAGCAAAGCAGGTAGCGCAGGAACCTATTTAGCCCACGAGATTCCAGGCAGAATCAACAACTGGTTTTTGCACCCATAGAACAAGTATAACAAAATGCTTTCAATGATTTCTTTAACATGTGGGAGGGTGCAGCGTGGTGTCAGCAGCAACTCACACTCAGTCCAAATCAATTTTACAGATTTTCAGATTGTAGTAGAGCAGATCTCAGCCCAACTGAAAGCATCTGTGTAGAGGGGCAGAATGTGGCCTGCCAGTCAGTGCCCAAGCAATGAGGTTTCTAGGAGAAGAGGCGAATCCCTAGAATTGCCCTTCTTGTCTGGAACCTTTCCCTGACACTTTTACTTTCCCTGACAGATGGGTGGCCCGTCCCTACACTACTCACAAGCTGAATGTGCCAAACTCAGGAACCAGGGTCTAAATAGAGTCTGCCTGACCCAAGATGGATGCCTGAGTCACATGAGCTGTTAGCATTCAACCAGATCTCTGTCCCAGTGTCCAAGGAAACTATAGAGGAACCGTGTTCCTCTTGATTTCCTCTCCTTCTGTACTGCCACTGCTATTGGGCACCACCTGCAGTGGAGAAAATATACTGCACCTGCCTACAAACAGATCACCATAAGAGAGCAAACCAGGAACTTCATTATTATGGTTTACATACATTTTATGCATCCTCAGCCAAAACAAGCAATATGATAATGCCCCAAATGTCCATCAATGATAAACATTTGAGAGCTGTTGCAAATGTTTGAAGAAGTGTTCATACTTCTAGATCTCCTAGAAATATCCATGGGATGGACATCAGGAATTATGTGCAATGTGTTAATCACACTCACTTCTGCATTGGCCTTTCCCAAATACAGTTCTCCAAAAACTGCTCCTGGTCCATGCATTGTGTACTTTCTCTCCCTGCTATTTATACAGGAAAATAGTTGCTGCAATGGAAATCTACAAGACCAATGTTTGCAGCCACTAATTTCACTGATAAAATAACAGGGACCAGAACTAGAAAGCTCGTGGAACAAAAGCCCTAAGCTAGAAGTACCATTGCACCAGGGGCACAGTTTTTGGAGAGCCATATTGGTGTAGGACTTAAGCTGGAAAAATTTAGTTTTTGGCTACCCTGTATCCAGCTGAGCAGTAATTTATTTTCCAGGTCTGGTTAGTTCTCCCTAAGCCTTGTGGTTGATTGCTCCTGCCTGCCTCTGGAAGAATCTTCCAGAAATAGAGTAGGAGGGTTAATTACTTGGTTATGAATATATAATTAACTTCAACCCATCCCTGGAGGTAGGCCCAGAAGGTGTGGCTGAGCAGAAGATAAAGGTTTGGGCGGGTCTGTTTAGTGCTCTCTCTCTCCTGGGGCCTCTGCCCCTGGAAGGCAGTTTGTGTTACTGAAGAGCTGTTGTTTTCAGGCCTCAGCATGTGGCTGGCTGAGGGCCTGAAGGAACCGGAACTTAAAGTAGAACTATAGGCAAAACGTATTTTTCCATTTTGGATAGAGCAAGGGAGGGTTATAACCCCTTTCAGATTTTTTTTTTTGCCATCTGTGTCTTTCTGCGGAGATTTCCCTTAATTTCCTGTCCCATAGCCAAACATGATGTGAGAGGAAATCCCTGAAAACTAGGAGAATTCCTTGGGGACCCCCAGGTCACTAGAATTGATGTCCCCATTGGAAGATTTCCCCTCTATTACTTTTCTGGGGACAACCCAAAATTTGGGAGTTTATTTGACTTTAACTTTCAATGATAATGGTAAACAGGACAAATAGAGTGAATCTCCTTAAAGAGGAGTTCCACTCATGTAAAAGTCAGCAGCTGCAAAAAGTGTAGCTGCTGACTTTTAATAATCGGACCCTCACCTGTCCATCGCTCCAGCAATGCGGTCGCCCGAGGGCTCGCTCCTCTCCCCCTCCTCTCTGCTGCGGTGCCGGCATCACAGGTGTGGGCACCCAGCTTTGGCTTCAAAGCCAGGTGCGCCCTGCACATGCGCGAGTCGCTCTGCACCTTGTGACTAGCCGGCGCATCTTCTGGGACCTGTGATGTGTCCGGGAAGATCGCCTGAGAGGGAGGGTGGGGGAAGGTGGACTTCCTTCCCTGATCCGCGGCACCAGGGGAGGAAGTTGACCTTGAACCCTGTGAACCCCCCCCCCCAAATAAAAGACATGCCAATTGTGGCATGTCGGGGGCACCTTCCATTAAAGCGGAAGTTCCACTTTTGGGTGGAGCTCCTCTTTAATGGGGGCACAGAGAGCAATAAAAACTGACAGGTGTTCTAATCCCCCTGCACTCTATCCAAAACTAAAACAGTTTTGCCTTTAGTTATACTTTAAGGAGAATCTTTTGGAGTACAGTAACCAAGGAAGCTGGGCAGTGGAGAAGGACTCCCTTCACTGAAGAGTGTTGTAGGGAAACTGCTTGGGGAGCTGTCTGTGGACATTGTGAGTGGGACCTTTTTGCCTAGAACTCTAGGTGTGCCTGTGCTTTGAGGGTTAGATTCCAGAGGTTGCTACAAAGACTGTGACTTGCTCTTACAGAGTCTCAGACTAACTGGCTATCTCCTCTACCTCCAGCACTATTTAAAGTGTAAGTAAAGGCAAAACCTTTTTGTTAATTTTATGGGGTTAAGTCTAATTAAAATGGTACACTTACCTTTGCGCAGATATTTTATGGAGATTTCCTTTGATTTAACCACTTCAATACCGGGCACTTAGAACACTTCCTGCCCAGACCAATTTTCAGCTTTCAGTGCTGTTGCGATTCGAATGAGAATTGCGCGGTCGTGCGGCGCTGTACCCAAACAAAATTTTTATCATTTTGTTCCCACAAATAGAGCTTTCTTTTGGTGGTATTTGATCGCCTCTGCGTCATTTCTGATCACCGCTATAAACAAAAAAAGACCAAAAATTTTGAAAAAAAAAAAACATTTTTCTTTGTTTCTGTCACAAAAATTTGTATAAAGTACATTTTCTCCTTCACTGACGGGCACTGATGTGGCTACACTGATGGGCACTGATGAGGCTACACTGACGGGCACTGATGAGGCAGTACAGATTGGCACTGATGAGGTTGCATTGATGATGGGGTACATATACAGCACTGATGGGCGGCACTGACAAGCAACACTGACGGGCACTGGTACGTGGCACTGATATGCGGCACTGATGGACACTCATAACACCCTTGTTTTACTATTTTTAAAACAAACCCATGTCGCGGCGTGCTG
>BLSH010449518.1:604556-618108 GCA_018402905.1 Glandirana rugosa | reverse complement strand
ATATTCTTCTACATATTTTTGGTAAAAAAAACCCGCAATCGGCGTATATTGATTGGTTTGCGCAAAAGTTATCGCGTCTACAAACTGGGAATTGATTTATGGCGTTTTTATTATTTTTTTTTTTTACTAGTAATGGCGACGATCTGCGATTTTTATCGGGACTGCGATATTGCCGCAGAAATGACGGACATTTTTTACACATTTTTAGGACCAATGACATTTATACAGCAATCAGAAATTTAAATGTCCACTGATTACTGTGTAAATGTCATTGGCAGTGAAGGGGTTAACCTGCAGGGGGCAGTGAAGGGGTTAAATATGTTCCCTGGGTGTGTTCTAACTGTGGGGGGGCGGGGCTGGCCGGGACATAACAGATCTAACTGATCCCAGTGACAGGGATCAGTAGATCTGCTTTGTCCCCTGTCACAGAATGGAGAACCGCCGTGTTTACAACGGCGGTTCTCCGTTCTGAGGCTCCTGAAAGAGATCGGCGGGTCTGGGCGGACATCGAGTCCGCCCGAGCCAGGGGCACGCTCGCGCAGCGTGCGGCGCGCGCTGCTGCTGCCACTAGGGGGCGCGCGAGGAGCGTGCACAGGGGACGACGTCCATGGACACCGTCCTGGCATTCCAGATCCGCGCTGGAGCCGTACTATGGCAATAGCGTGGATCTGGAGTGGTTAAATACAGGAACAGGTGATAAATTGTACATAGACATTGTATAATATAAACACAGTCTTGAATCCAACTACAGATTACATTGAATGATAATCTTCATTTCGTTAACCTATTGTTCTCCTATATATGAATCACATATATCAACAGAAAGGGCATCAGCGAGAGGAGAACAAAATAATGAAAAGAGAAAAGGTGAGGGATAAAGAAGTAAGAAGATGAGAGTGCCAGAGCCTTGACTCCCCTTTGGCGTTTCCTATGCCTGATACATAAAGCGGTGAGATAGGACAATACTACCCCTATTATTAATTAGGGAGGGTTCCTAACCGTTGACCTGCTAGACTTTCCCATGTGAAAGTAAAGAAGTGGCAAAAGAACTCGGGGGGAAACCCCTCTGTTCTGGGTTCCATCTCCCATTTTCTTGGCACCCCAAGCTGGGAACACACTGTGCCAAGACGGGGGAGGTAACACCCTCTAGATGTGATCAGGGATAGCAATCCACTCACACCACTACAAATGTTTGAAGGGAAGGGAGTGCTCCGAGGTCAGTCTGAGGGAGAGTATCCATATATTAATCCTTATAGTTGGATCTAAGTAAGAGAAAGTTGTGAAAACAGACAGAGTAGAAAGAGAAAAGAGGAGAAAAGAGCAGATTCTGCGCTGAAAAGCACCCAGAACTAGTTCAGAACATTCGCACCCGAAGACCGAGTCACCCCTGGAGTAAAGGAGATACTGACAAAAGTCGCCCAAGGTTCCCAGGTGGCTTCGAACCTCCGAGTTGTGTCTGAGAGAATGCTAGATAGTTTTTCCTGAGACATTATCCACAAGATTTTACGAATCGCTGCTGCAAAGGAAATTTTTTACTTTTTCCAGGATTTCAATATAGTAAGTTTGGCCCCGAGAAGAATACATTGAACTAATTTTCCTTTGGGTTTAGATAGGTTCGGAATGCAGGCATTGAGGAGCGCTATCTCTGGAGACCTGGGCACCTGGATACCACCTCATCCCTTTAAACCCCAACACATATGAATCACACAGGTTCTGAGGCAAGAAAGAAAATGAGCCGAAAGGGGGTTTTAGTGAATCAAAGAGGGGGGTGTCATCATGCACATTAATTATGATATTTGTGGGATGGAAGTGACTGTCCCATTAACAGTTTACCGAGGAAAAGAGGAGCTTTGACTAAAGCATGGACTATCTCGACACCCAAGAATGTTCATAAACAGTTTGTATAAAAAATAAACAATTTATTGACAATTATACAATGTACAAAAAACATATGGACAGTTGTGGCTAGAATATAACCACAGCATTTAAAACCAAGTGCATATACTTAGCCCCTATTGTGATGTAGAGGCTTATTTTATATTGCTCTGAGGGGATCAGAGTCTGGTAGGGGTCCCTATAAATTCCTACAGGCTCTACCAGTTTCGCGGGAGTCCGCTTCTTCAGGAGAGTAGGAAGGGATCTAAAAAAATTAAATACAATGCCAATAATAGAATTTATACAAAACACAAGATAATATATGCACTGGTATATGTTATAATATGATAAGATACTAGGATTGGATATTGATAGACAAAGACTCACCTGAGCGTAGGCTTACACAGATCCAAATGCTGCGGGGTCAGCCCATGAAGGGCTATCCCCCCACGGCGAGCATGGGGATTCTCAAGAGCTCAGAGGTGGTATCTATGATAAAATTGGGTAACCATATAGAATTAGTACTGCAAGATACCGCACTGTGAGCATGCTCACTGTGTTCCGGGGGGGGGCAGGGAGCGGGTAGGGCGGACACGATCTGCCCCCCCCCTGCAGTGAAAGAACGGAGGTCCGTGTATGTAAACACAGATCTGACAGAGGGGGAAGGGCGATGATCACATGCTTCCTGTATATGGGAGCCGTGATCACTCTCCTCCCCCTGCCAGCCCAGCCTCCATACAGTTAGAACACAATGAGGGAACACAGTTAACCCTTAGAGCGCCCCCTCCAGTTTAACCCCTTCACCGCCAATGGCATTTACACAGCACTCAGTGCATTTTTATAGCACTGATCGCTGTATAAATACCAATGGTCCCAAAAAAGTGTCAAAATGGTCCGACATGTCCGCTGCAATATCGCAGTACCGCTAAAAATCGCAGATCGCCGCTATTACTAGTAAAAAAAAAGCGCGGCGACTTTTGCGCAAACCAATCAATAAACGCAGATTGCGTTTTTTTTTACCAAGAATATAAATTGGCCAAAACCGATGAAAAAAAAAATTTTTTATATATTTTTTTTTGGATTTGTATTTTAGCTAAAAGTAAGAAATGTGGGTTTTTTGCAAAATTGTGGCTCTTCTTTTGTTTATAGCGGTGATCAGAAATGACGCAAAGGCGATCAAATACTACCAAAAGAAAGCTCTATTTGTGGGAAAAAAGGACTCCAATTTCGTTCGGGTACGACGTTGCATGACCGCGCAATTGTCAGTTAAAGCGACGCAGTGCCGAATCGCAAAAAGTGCTCTGGTCCTAACGGGAAATCCTTCCGGGTCTAACAGGTAATACAAAGTGCCTGCTGCTACCTTTATTAGCCAGAAAAGGTTTGTTTGTGTGCCTTTTGCTAGGGGCCTAGGTGGGACTCTTAGCCCAAAAGACAGGAAATTCCAAAATGCAAAGTGGCACGGAATCAGTGGGGCACAATATTTTCAGCAATATACAGTGTTTCATCAAAAAACAGTTTCAAGTAGTAACCTTTATTTAAGATGAAGATCTCTTTTATCTGTTAGTAGTTGTGTGCTGGTATCCTGACCCTGAAGGAGATCAGTTGTACACGGTTACAGCGCTCCTGTGCACTCAGCCTTACCTTTGTTCCAGCAGATCTCACCTCAAGTGACCCTGCACGCCATGTCAACAAAGTTTAATCCTGTGGTTGTGTCTGAGAAGAGTGTGCAAAATCAGCAACTCTGTGCTTGTGATTATGTACACCATTCATTAAAAATAAGAAAACACTCATTGCAAAAAACGTGTTGTGCGAGCTACAAGTTTATTGCGTCTACTTACTCAAATAAACGTAGTCGTAAATAAAACAAACACATTTTTCTTTTTGCCAAAATCCTTCTGGACTAAACTGATGACTGAGAGACTGATAGCTTTTAGGCCTCATGCACACAGGACGTTAAAAAAAACATCCTAAAACCGTCAGTAGCTTATCAGTGATTTTTTCAGCTTTTTTTTAGTGTTTGTGGGGCGGCGTTAATGAGCATTATTGAGTGTTAATGAGCGTTTTTTAGCGCTGGCGTTAATGAGCGTTTTTTTTTTCTCCAAAGGATACAAAAGGTCCAAAAACGTTGGGGAGCGGCGTTATTTATTTATTTATTTCAGATACTTATCTAGCGCTGTCAATTTATGCAGCGCTTTACATATATGTTGTACATTCACATCAGTCCCTACCCTCAAGGAGCTTACAATCTAAGGTCCCTAACTCACATTCATACATATACTAGGGACAATTTCAGCTAGGATCCAATTAATGTTATTGAGCATTAATCAGCGTTAGTGAGCGTTTTTGGGCGTTAGAACGTTTTTACAGCTGAAAAACGTCTCTCAGAACCCTCTGGTCTTGGGTTTTTTTTACAGCTCAAAAACGTCACTGCTAAAAACAGCTGATAACAGCCTATGTGTGCATGAACACATAGGATAACATGATGGAGGGTTTATTGACTGTAGAATAAAACATCTGCAGATGAAAACAGCTGCTGTAAAAACGTCAAAAAATGTCCTGTGTGCATGAGGCCTAAGGGTCGGTTCATACTGCTGCGATGCGGGAACCCTGCGAATCCAAGGTGGGTTCCTGTATCGCATGTCTCCAGTTCACACTCCGATATGCAAACTGCAGGGAGTGTCAATAAAAAACTAATGACACCCCCAAATCAGTCCTCATATCGCACTGCGAACTGCAAACTTGCACAGGAATCGGATCGCATGGTGTGAACACCCATGCGATCCGAATCTGCTGTGGACAAAAAAAAGGCCCTGTGCAAGTTTCCTCCGATTGTGATGCAAATTCAGCCATACTATCTCTATGGTTGAATTTGCATCGCACAGAGATCGCATGTGATTTACACTGCAGTGCGGTGCAAATCACATCCGAACTACAGGAAATATTGTTTGTCTTGCACAATACATCATTTTTTTGCATCAAACAAAACCTTGCTTTGCAGCAGGAATCGTGCATGTCATGTAATACTGCAATTTGTGTAAAAAATCCCCACTTTGTATTATGCTTACATGTTGTAACAGAGCATTTGTAATAAAATGCTTTTGAGGGGTGCTACAACTCAGCACAGAGAAACAGTAGAGCAAACAGTTGAGATTATTTCCAATATATATATATATACTCACCAACCACTTTATTAGGGACACCTTGCTAGTATTGGGTTGGACCCCCCTTTGCCTTCAGAACTGCCTTAATTCTTCGTGGCATAGATTCAACAAGGTGTTGGAAACATTCCTCAGAGATTTTGGTCCATAGTGACATGATAGCATCATGCAGTTACTGCAGATTTGTCAGCTGCACATCCATGATGCAAATCTCCCATTCCACCACATCCCAAAGGTGCTCTATTGGAATGAGATCTGATGACTGAGGAGGCCATTGGAGTTCAGATAACTCATTGTCATGTTCAAGAAACCAGTGGTGAGATGATTTGAGCTTTGTGACATGGTGCATTAGCCTGCTGGAAGGAGCCATCAGAAGATGGGTACACTGTAGTCATAAAGGGATGGACATGGTCAGCAACAATACTCAGGTAGGCTGTGGTGTTTAAACAATGCTCAGTTGGTACTAAGGGGCCCCAAGTGTGCCAAGAAAATATCCCTCACACCATTACACCACCACCACCAGCCTGAATCATTGATACAAGGCAGGATGGATCCATACTTTCATGTTGTTTACGCCAAATTCTGACCCTACCATCTGAATGTTACAGCTGAAATCAAGACTGAGCAGACCAGGCAACGTTTTTCCAATCTTCTATTGTCCAATTTTGGTGAGCCTGTGTGAATTGTAGCCTCGGTTTCCTGTTCTTAGCTGACAGGAGTGGCACCGGTGTGGCCTTCTGCTGTTGTAGCCCATCTGTTTCAAGGTTCCATGTGTTGTGCATTTAGATATGATATTCTGCATACCTTGGTTGTTTCGAGTGGTTATTTGAGTTACTGTTGCCTTTCTATCATCTCAAACCAGTCTGGCCATTCTCCTCTGACCTCTGACATCAACAAGTCATGTTTGTCCACACAACTACCGCTCACTGGATATTTTCTCTTTTTTGGACCATTCTCTGTAAACCCTAGAGATGGTTGTGTGTGAAAATCCCAGTAGATCAGCAGTTTTTGAAAAATACTCAAACCAGCCCGTCTGCCACCAACAACCATGCCATGTTCATAGTCACTTACATCTCCTTTCTTCCCCATTCTGATGCTCGGTTTGAACTTCAGCAAGTTGTCTTCATCGCATCTAGGTGCCTAAATGCATTGAGTTGCTGCCATTTAATTGGCTGATTAGTAATTTGCCAAGCAATTGAACAGGTGTACGTAATAAAGTGGCCGTGATTGCATGTATAGTGTATTGTATATTGTGATAGACGGACCTTGATGGTGTAAGAGATTATGCTAAAAAAGATAGAGAGACTGCACAACCCAAACCGAGTAAATTCATAGCCAAGAAGCTGAATATTGTTTGCACCAGTGTGGCACTGACAAACTCCTTTAGGGGTAAACCAGGCATAAAGGTCCTTTTGCTGAGGAACACCTACCCATGTGGAACTTCTAGCTGTTGAGCTTCAAAAGCCAGTAGGTTGGTGGCTCTATTCACCTTGTAAGACTTAATAGTATTACAATAAGTAACATAGAGGAGGCATTCCTGGCAATGAACTGTATGCAACTTTTCCTCTCTAAAGTAGAAAAGAATTCTAAATAATGTCTTATTCTACATGGCAGGCCTGTCAATAATGAAACAGTAGTTTTAGAATTAAATAATATGTTGAGGAACCTTTATTGAAGTTGACTGCTAACAAACCACAACATTTTTTAGCTTGGTTTTACTAAACACCTTAGTACATGGCTTCTTTTGCAGCACATGTTCAATTAACATGCTGCTATTTGTCTTTGTTCCAAATTTCATATAAAAAACATACATTCTCTGTAGAACCTTCTGCACATGTTCTAATCTGTCACACGGCCAAGTCAGAAATACTATTTAGTGCCTCTCTGCCAGCTATCTGGGTGTCCTGCTATACACTTGACCACAATTACCACCCGCTTAGAGTAAACGATACTACTTGCAAGGCAGTCTTTTAAGTTTTATCAAGCTGCTTCTGTAATAAAAAAAATTATTATTATTAAAATAATATTTCAAAGGAAATTATTTCCTGCAACATACATTATCCTTGTGTGTGAGGAGGTGTGTGTCCTTAAGTGACATTCCTAAAAATTTGATGTAAAATATTGATTTTTTTCTGCTGTGAGAAATTCTCTTATTAAAAAGCAAACATACCGATGCCTACATTTTTGGTCACAGTATCCACTATATAGGACATTCGGGCCCTTAGGAAACCTGAATCTCTTGACTTTACCTCTAAAACCTCATGTATTTTGCTTGCTAGATATTTCTAAATATTGTTTTGGGTGTTGTTAATGCAAATGATATACATATGCACGTTTGTCTATCGTTGATTTTTTGATAAGTTGACTCTTTACATCAGTGGTTCTCAACTCCTGTCCTCAGGACCCACTAACAGGCCAGGTTTGCAGGATAACTGAAAAACATCACAGGTGATATCATTTGTTGCTCGGTGAATGCAGTATTCTAGTCTGCATCTCCCCAAGGTAATACTTAAAATCTGGCCTGTTGGTGGGTCCTGAGGACTGGAGTTGAGAACCAGTGCTTTACATGATTATGTTAAGGCAAGGGTAGGCAACCAGTAGCCCTCCAGCTGTTGTGGAACTACATTTCCCATGAGGCATTGCAAGGCTGGCATTTACAATTACTCCCAGAGGCATGATGGGACTTGTAGTTTTGCAACAGCTGGAGGGCCCCAGGTTGCCTAAACCTGTTTTAAGGGCACCCATGGTTCCTTGTTATAATTCAGTGATGCAAGGTAAGAACTTCTACTGGGCAAGCTGTAAGGGGTAACTTCTTCAGCGAAGAAGAAGCCCTGTCCACCATTTGGATGGCCTAGGGTTGTGGATGATGGTAATATTGGTGGTGGCTAGTGGACAGCATCCATGCTTTGCAAGCCTGAAGCACATGAGGAGTATTTAGAAGTTCAGATCCAATGACAATGGTAGAGACTATGAAAGGAAAGTTTTTTTTTTTTAACCTGTAACAGCACCAATTAAATATACCTGTTGGAACGTGGGTGCAGACAACAATAAGTGGATTTGTAGCCATACAGAGTTTCGGCCAAATAGTGAAGAGGTGATGCCACTGTGAGGTTAGACAAAAGAAAAGGAGAATAGATCCACCACTTGTGAGTCCTAGCCCCTAGAGGTCTTAATGCTGAAGTCAACATAAATAGTTTTTTATGAAATCGTTTTTTGGCAATTACGTTTTTGATACAATTGTATGATAACTGAGCCATATCATTTTAACCAGTTTATTAATTTGTAAGAAGTAATGATATTAAGGCATGTTATACTGGGACCCTATGGGAATGTATATGATTGAGAAATGGTTTATATGTATTCTGTAGGAAGGGAAGGACTAATAGATGATGCCTTAAAATGCAGGGAAAGAGGCTGGCTCCCCTCCCTGAAGACGAAGGTGGTCCAACCTTCAAAACACGTTACTACATGGTGGAGAGGTCATGATTCGTTAAAGTCTGTTTTTGTATGCTGGCCTCCAACACATGGTACTAGGGGGAGTCTGCCATTTTGAATGTACTGAAACTAGCTGTTTTTATTACACAAGGAGATGCATTTTTCTCATTTTTGTAAGGGTGGTGACAACCTATTAGTGTGGCATTCTGGAGCCATAGGAGCACTTGGTGATCACAGAATGTGTGAAAGAGAAGCCAAAGGAGTGTTGAGCGAGAGGCCATGGGAACCTAAAATGCAGAAATGAACGGCAGGATTCAAAGCAAGGCTTGGTGTGTATGCAAGTGAGGAGTACAGAGGACAGCTAATGAGACTCTGACATACGACATATTGGTATGTGTATTGTGCTGAGATCAGAGGGTGCCTGTGAAGTTTTTGTGGCAGTGGACAACATCTGGAGAAGGAAAGTTACTGTAAAGTACTGAGAAGCCAATAAGATGAGTGAGAGTCTTTATATTTAAGGAACCTGAGTGGAACAGTAAAAGGAAGCCGATGTATTAGATACCTGCAGGAACATTTTCAGAACAATTTGGAAAGTAAGAAGGACATGTACGAACTGAAATAAGGGAGCGCTGGTATTCTTTAGTCCATAGGTGTTCAGCCTGTGGCCCTCCAGCTGTTGTGAAACTACAAATTCCATGAGGCATTGCAAGGTTGACAGTTACAAGTGTAGCACCCCCATAGTGATAGGTGCTTTTTCTAGTAGGTTTTTGCTAGGAGAGGCAAATTTAGTAAGACCTGACAAAAAGTGCAGGCCTGAATGTTTTGATCTGGGCAGGGGAGTGGCCCAGGGAGAGCTGGAGATTGCAGGAAGGAACATCCCTTGGATACTCCTCCCCTTTGTTTCCAGAAGGCTCAGGAAAAGGGTATTGAATAGGCTTGTGCAATTCGTCTAGTTCCAAATTTTGAATTTACCCGAATTTTCTTTTTTCCAATTCGAAAATTCGCTGCAATTCGGTAATTGCGGTAATTCTGAAATTGGCAGTAATTCGGCAATTGTGGTAATTGCGGTAATTTGGAAATTCGGCAATTGGAACAGACGAAAATCCGAAATTCGAAACTTAGGAAATTCGGAAATCTAAAAATTCAAAAATAACAAAGAGCATTTGAAATAATAACTAACTGATAAATAACTATTAAATTATAGGTATTGGAATTTCCTTGAAAATATGGCTGTTAGTGAACGTAAATATGAAATTTTTCACTAACAGCCAAATTTTCAAGGAAATTCCAATACCTATAATTTAATAGTTATTTATTATTATTTAAAAAATTCTGTCTTATTTCAGAGTTTTGAAAATTCGGAAATTCGGAATTAAGAAAGAACATTTGAAATAATAGGTTATTATTTCAAATGTTCTTTCTTATTTTTGAATTTCCGAATTTCTGAAAGCCTGAATGCTGTGGGTACCTGTATAGCAGTGTGCCTGCTGAGAACCTCTGGAACATGCTTTCATCAAAGAGGAGTGCTAGTTTAGCCAAGTGATGAGTTGTGAAGTCACAGTGTTCCGGTGATGTTGAGCAAGGAACCAGACATTCTCCTGTATACCAGCAGAGCAGTTTTAAGTTGTCATCAATACCAGAAAAAATTAGAACAATTTAAGTGGTTGATCAGTGTAGTGTCACTATGGTGACATTGTACTGCTGGGGTGGTGATCAGAGACAATGGCTTGCTGCAACTATATACAGAGATATCAGAGCAGTCAGATGTTCTACATGACCACCGCCACAGCAGTACAGTGTCATCATAGTGACCCAGCACTTGCTCTGGTGACAGTATATGATTTTTTTTTTACATACTATGGTGACATTATGATGTTGTGGCTATTGATCAGCAACACTGGCATACAGTGTCATCAGTGCATCAGCCAATGTCTCTAATCAATAAACAGAGCAGTACAATGTCACCATAGTGAAACAGTACTGCTTGGAGTGTGTGTGTGTGTGTGGGGGGGGGGGGGTATCTGCTCTGATGTGCTTACTAAAATCCCAATGACTGTAGTAGACACTCAGTTTCCTCTTACATGTGATCGCTGTGAGAGGAAATTATTCAAAGGCAGTTTGTGTTTACAAATGTGGCCTCTGTGATTGGTCACAGTGATCACATGGTACAGGGCAATTTCACTGGCCCTGTACTCCAAAAGATAAGGAATTCTGTATTGCCAGGCAGGACAGGGCCGTAGATAATTTTTTGTCCTGGGGGGGGTTCAGCAGCAGGTACCAAGTACCAAGTGGTGAAGCGGGGGGGGGTCGGGGAGGAGAACCAAGCAGCGCTGTGTGTACGGAGCATGCAAGCGCAAGCATAGCAAGCAGGGTTGTCGTTAAGATTTCACTGACACCCACTGTAGATTGTAAGGGCAGTATAATTTGAATGTGGTGCAGGATCAGGGCCACCTTTCAAATTGATTGGATCCTGGGCAAACATTTTCTTCGCCCCCCCCCCATTCACATCATGACTGCTCACTGATTGGTTGCTGGAGGTTACAGCACATCATCTCACTGCCTGCACACCATGGACGGGGGAGGTGGGGGACTCACCAAGAGACAGAAAACTCCTAGAACGTGTTATTAGCAATGAGCAGAGCACAAACACCTATGCAAGTAGGGACTGCAGTGTGTGTGAAAGAGGCCTTCATGGTGAAAGGTCTACTTTAAACCAGAACAGCTTGTTCTGACTCTTGTACACTCCATTTGTTGTGTGGATATATAGCTTGGTTTGAGACTGCATCCGAGTGATGGCCAACCGATGAGGTTTTCGGTGCCTCAACTGCAGCCCTTGACACACCAAAGGGTTGTGCATATCATTTACTTCCAGACATACTACGTGAGATGGTCAGAGACTGCAGGCATACAAGAGATGGTCAGAGACTGCAGGCGTACTACAGGAGATGGTCAGAGACTGCAGACGTACTACAGGAGATGGTCAGAGACTGCAGATGTACTACAGGAGATGGTCAGAGATTGCAGACATAGTACAGGAGATGGTCAGAGACTGCAGACGTACTACAGGAGATGGTCAGAGACTGCAGACGTACTACAGGAGATGGTCAGAGATTGCAGACATAGTACAGGAGATGGTCAGAGACTGCAGACATAGTACAGGAGATGGTCAGAGACTGCAGACATAGTACAGGAGATGGTCAGAGACTGTAGGTGTACTACAGGAGATGGTCAAAGATTGCACGCATAAAAGAGATAGTCAGGGACTGCAAATGTACAAGAGAATGTTAGAGATCGCAGACGTACTACAAGAGATGGTCAGAAACCGCAGACGTACTACAGGAGATGGTCAGAGATTGCAGACATAGTACAGGAGCTGGTCAGAGACTGTAGACATAGTACAGGAGATGATCAGAGACTGCAGACATAGTACAGGAGATGGTTAGGGACTGCAGGTGTACAAGAGATGGTCAGAGACTGCAGACTACTACAGGAGATGGTCAGAGACTGCAGGCGTACAAGAGAGGGTCAGACACTGCAGGCGTTCTACAACAGATGGTCAGAGACTGCAGACTACTACAGGAAATGGTCAGGGACTGCAGTTGTACTACAGGAGATGGTCAGAGACCATCCATGTACTGTCTTATCTCTTATCCCTTTACATTGTCTGCTGAACACTCACAATGGTCCTTCCTGATCACCATAACAGGTGCTGTGAGTGTCCCCCCACACCACACATGTCATTTACTTACTGTGTGACAGGTTCCAGACTTTCAGCATGGACTGTACCTCTCCTCCCCACTGATCACAGGTCTGGTTGTTAGAGGGTGGAGTGATTGGCTGTTAGGGGGGTGTGGAGGTCACGTGATGGGAGGTCAGGCAGTGGTTGGTTGGGGATTGGAAGAGATGACGGAGCATCTTATTTACGGTCAGCGCAGGTGCAAGGGGCAGCTGCTTTGTGCCCCACAACAATGACTGGGGCTGGGCCCAGGGCAGCTGCTTCTTTTGCCCCACGTTAAAGACAACCTTGTGAGGGAGATGCATTGCAGGTTGTCTGCACCACATCCTAGTGTGAACCAGGGCTTATTATTGCCTTTTCAATACAATTAAAAAAGGGCCAGGGCACTAAGGGCAGCAAACAGTCCAGCCTGGCTCTGGCAGCAATGTTGTTCTGCCTGGCAAATCCTCAGCCCTTTGGCTCTGCAGTCAGCACCACAACATAGCTGACAGAGCCAGGCTGGACTGTCAGTACCAACCAAGCAGTGGAAAATGGTAACCCACGACTTGGGTGATTAGTGAATAATTTTGCCAGTTGCCACAGACTCACTTACCTCAATGGCAGCACAGCAGTCGTGGTAAGTGGTCTGTGATGACCGTCTCTAAGGCAGCAAGCTAGCCGAAAAGGAAAGGGGGAGGCTCAGCTCCTTAGCAGCATTACTGCCTTCTTGCATGTTCTCTGCTTCATTTTCCTCCAAAGTGCAAGGCGGGAAGTACAAAGTGTAGAGCCGCCCCCTCAACTGTGTCTATGATCTGTGTGCTGGGAACCCAACACAGCCTGGTCATAACAGCGTGACGTAAGTGCCTGTGACGTGTGCCTTACACCCGACCTGCTACATCCACTTTGCCCGCAATACTGACTGCTGTGCTCCGCTGTTTGTTTGATGCAGTGCTGGCGCCATGAGAG
Source organism: Glandirana rugosa (assembly GCA_018402905.1). NCBI lineage: Eukaryota > Metazoa > Chordata > Amphibia > Anura > Ranidae > Glandirana > Glandirana rugosa. The sequence continues at coordinate 604,959 of BLSH010449518.1, read as the reverse complement.
ACGACAGGGCAGAGACACTTTTTATTTTTGGCAGGATGCTCTGGCGGGGGTTTGAACACCCCAAACCCCCCCCCCCCCTTATCTACAGCCCTGAGGCAGGGCTGTGTAGTGTGGCACAGCTGTGTAAATGTTAGGACTGAACAGAAATACAAATCCTTCAGCAGGTTAAACAGCTCTTACATATAGAGTTGATCGAACACCTGGAAGTTCGGGTTCGGCAGGTTCGGCCGAACTTCGGGAAAAAGTCCAGGTTCGGGACCGAACTTGACCCGAACTTTATCCCGGACCCTGAACCCCATTGAAATCAATGGGGACCTGAACTTTTAGGCACAAAAACACGGATTTTCAAGTCCAGGGGTAACTAAAGTTACCCCAAGTCCCAGGCCCTATTTCAAGCCCAGTT
>BLSH010449518.1:593705-604546 GCA_018402905.1 Glandirana rugosa | reverse complement strand
TTGACCCGAACTTTATCCCGGACCCTGAACCCCATTGAAATCAATGGGGACCTGAACTTTTAGGCACAAAAATGGCTGTAACAAAGTCCTGGCAAGTCCTAGAGGTCTGCAAAAGGAAGGAAAATGGGGGTAAGAGTCGGACAAGTGCCCTACAAAGAAATGGGGATAGGGAAATAACTTAAAATAATTTTAAGCTAAAATCACATAAAAAAATAAAAAATTGAGGTGGATGTGGAGTTGGAGGTTGAGGAGGCGGTGGAAGTGGCGGTGGAAGAGGAGGAGGTAGCCAACACTGTTTTTTTATTTTTGTGCAAGAAATGCACCGCTGGCTGCAAATGTAGTTTTTAGAATATATATATATTTTTTAAACCAGCAATGTAGACATTTTTTTTATTTTTGTGCAAGAAATGCACCGCTGGCCGCAAATATCGTTTTTAGAATTTTTTTTTTTTTTAAACCAGCAATGTAGACATTTTTTTATTTTTGTGCAAGAAATGCACCGCTGGCCGCAAATGTAGTTTTTGGAATATTTTTTTTTTTAAACCAGCAATGTAGATGCACTTTTTAATTTTGTGCAAGAAACAATAATCTGTCCCTTAAAGCAACAGCAGGAACCTCTCCCTATAGAACTTGGAGATGAATTTAGAACAATAATCTGTCCATCTAAGCAACAACTGGAAGAACCTTTCCCTATAGAACTTGGAGATGATTTTAGAACAATAATCTGTCCCTCTAAGCGACAGCTGCAACCTTTCCCTATAGAACTTGGAGATGATTTTAGAACAATAATCTGTCCCTCTAAGCAACAGCTGGAACCTTTCCCTATAGAACTTGGAGATGATTTTAGAACAATACTCTGTCCCTCTAAGCAACAGCTGGAACCTTTTCTTATAGAACTTGGAGTTGATTTTAGAACAATAATCTGTCCCTTAAAGCAACAGCTGGAACCTTTCCCTATAGAACTTGGAGATGATTTTAGAACAATAATATGGCTCTCTAAGCAACAGCTGGAACCTTTCCCTATAGAACTTGGAGACGGTTTTAGAACAATAATCTGTCCCTTAAAGCAACAGCTGGAACCTTTCCCTATAGAACTTGGAGATGATTTTAGAACAATAATCTGTCCCTCTAAGCAGTAGACTCTACCTAATCCAGTCAGATCGTTCTGCGCAGCAGGATGAGGTCTGCAATCTGTCCCTCAAAGCAGCAGTACTAGTAATCTCTACCTAGTCCACAATCAGATCGTTCAGTAATGCAGGATGAGATGTTCTATAATATCTGCAAACTGTCCCTCACAGAGCCAGCAGCATCCTCTCCCTAAACTAGCCTGAGAGCATATGACATGCAGCACGGTGACTCCAGCCCCATATAAAGGCTGGGTCACATGATGCACTGGCCAATCACAGCCATGGCATTAGTAGGCATGGCTGTGATGGCTTCTAAGTGAAACACTTGTCGATTGGCTGCCCTTGGCAGCTATTCAACACGTGGAATAAAATACCAGAACCCCCAACCCAAACTTTTTTGAAAAGTCCGGGTTCGGGTCTGGGTCCCGGATATCTCAAAGTTCGGTATGAACCCGAACTTTACAGTTCGAGTTCGCTCAACCCTACTTACATACTGTATGCATATGTATATATATATATATACAGTATCTTTCAAAAGTGAGTACATCCTTCACATTTTTGTAAATATTTTATTCTATCTTTTCATGTGACAACACTGAAGAAATGACACTTTGCTACAATGTAAAGTAGTGAGTGTACAGCTTGTATAACAGTGTAAATTTGATGTCCCCTCAAAATAACTCAACACACAGCCATTAATGTCTAAACTGCTAGCAACAAAAGTGAGTACTCATCAAACACACAGGGGAAGGTATGCCGCTCCAGGTGAGCTGGTAATCACTTCACCTCCCAGGTGCACGTCCAGTCCGCAAGCTGTGCAGGAATCCAATCGACAAGGAGTTTGACAGCACTCAATGGAAGTGAAGCATTGGAAGTGATTTTATTGAACATTCCGAAATAACATCCATAAAATCCATATGCAGGAACATCACAAGAACATGGCAAGACAGGCCATTTGCTATCCGCTCAAAATAACTCAACACACAGTCATTAATGTCTAAACCGCTGGCAACAAAATGAGTACACCCCTGAGTGAAAATGTCCAAATTGGGCCCAGTTAGCCATTTTCGCTCCCCGGTCTCAGGTGAGAATGGGGAGCAGGTGTGTTAAATTTGATGTTATTGCACTCACTCTCTCATACTGGTCACTGGAAGTTCAGCATGGCACCTCTTGGCAAGGAACTACATGAGGATCTGAAAAAAAGAATTATTGCTCTACATAAAGATGACCTAGGCTATAAGAAGATTACCAAGACCCAGGGCATGGAGTTCACCAGAGCTTCACAGGTTGCCACTGGAGTCCTCCTCCACTCCTCCATGTCGACATCACTGAGCTGGTGGATGTTAGAGACAGTCCGCTCCTCCACCTTCCATTTGAGGATGTCCCACAGATGCTCAATAGGGTTTAGGTCTGGAAACATGCTTGGCCAGTCCATCACCTTTACCCTCAGCTTCTTTAGCAAGGCTGTGTCCATCTTACAGATGTGTTTGGGGTCGTTATCATGTTGGAATACTGCCCTGCATCCCAGTCTCTAAAGGGAGGGGATCATGCTCTGCTTCAGTATGTCACAGTACATGTTGCCATTCATGGTTCCCTCAATGAACTGTAGCTCTCCAGTGCCGGCAGCACTCATGCAGCACCAGACCATGACACTCCCACCACCATTCTTGACTGTAGGCAAGACACACTTGTCTTTGTACTCCTCACCTGGTTGCTGCCACACACGCTTGACACCATCTGAACCAAATACGTTTATCTTGGTCTCATCAGACCACAGGGCATGGTTCCAGTAATGCATGTCTTTTGTCTGCTTGTCTTCAGCAAAGCGGGCTTGCAGGCTTTCTTGTGCATCATCGTTAGAAGAGGCTTCCTTCTGGAAAGACAGCCATGCAGACCAACTTAATGCATTGTGCAGCGTATGGTCTGATCACTGACAGGCTGACCTCCCCACCCCTTCAACCTCTGCAGCAATGCTAGCAGCACTCATACGTCTATTTCCCAAACACAACCTCTGGATATGACGCTGAGCATGTGCACTTAACTCCATGATGGGGCCTGTTCTGAGTGGAACCTGTCCTGTTAAACCGCTGTATGGTCTTGGCCACTGTGCTGCAGCTCAGTTTCAGGGTCTTGGCAATCATCTTATAGCCTAGGCCATCTTTATGTAGAGCAACAATTCTTTTTATCAGATCCTCAGAGAGTTTTTTTGCCATGAGGTGCCATGTTGAACTTCCAGTGACCAGTATGAGAGTGAGAGTGATAACACCAAATTTAACACACCTGCACCCCATTCATCCCTTGTAACCTTGTAACACTAATGAGTCACGTGACACCAGGGAGAGAAATGGCTACTTGGGCCCAATTTGGACATTTTCACTTAGGGGTGTACTCACTTTTGTAGCCAGCAGTTTAGACATTAATGGCTGTGTGTTGAGTTATTTTGGGGGGACAGCAAATGTACACTGTTATACAAGCTGTACACTCACTACTTTACATTGTAGCAAAGTGTCATTTCGTCAGTGTTGTCACATGAAAAGATAGAATAAAATGTGAGAGGTGTACTCGTTTTTGTGAGATACTGTATATAGTGCAGCGTACACTAATAAGAAAGTAAAAGTATTATCAAAAGTCTTTTTACAAACCTGCTAATGTTTTTAGATAAATCAGCACAGAAAAATGTGTTTTTGAATCCTAACTTCCTTATGAAAATGAAAAACAGCATAAACATGTAAGTAGACAGTGAACATATCTCAGGAATTAAAAGAATGTGAATGAGATCAAGCATTCTTTCTTTTCCAGTTAATGTTAAAAAAATTGTATTACTGGCACCCACACACTTTCAGGCCAGACCTGCATATTTGGAAAGTCCAAAGAGGAATGCTGGATAGTGGCCAATACCATGGAATTTACATCAGCCAGCTTCACAGCCTGCTTCTTGACACACCCTGCCTTTTCCAACAGCATATTTACCATTCTGAGTTTATTGGAACTGCCAAGGCATTTCAAAGTGGAGCTTAGGAAGTCATGTACGATCACCGCTCACTGATGAACTTTCATAAATTAAAGTTGTTTTTATATACACGTATGAGATAAATGCAGCCAAACAGCTGACTTTATTTGGACATGCAGATAGCTTACAAAATCCAAACAGTACACTTGGCAGTTTATGCAGATAACGCCTTGTATGTTACAAACCACTATATTGTTAAATAGCTCAATATTTCCTGCTAGGAACTATCTGTAGTGCACATTTCTTTCAGATTCTGCTTGAGATCCCACCACTAGACTATTGTGATCCTACTGATGAGATTATGACTGCCAGGCACCAGCCAAATAGCTCAGGCCATTCATAAAGAAGCTGGTCCAGCTCTTAACAAGAGAGCCAGCTCCAAAGATTACAGTCCTGTCCAGATAATCCCTCACATACATTGCTGACACTGTTGTGCGGTGCTTTCCTGTCCCAGGATTTTTAACAGATGCCACACTCAAACTCTAGTCCAGGGATAAGCAATTAGCGGACCTCCAGATGTTGCAAAACTACAAGTCCCATCATGCCTCTGCCTCTGGGTGTCATGCTTGTAGGCTCTCAGAGTCTTGCTATGCCTCATGGGCATTGTAGTTCTGCAACAGCTGGAGGTCCACTATTTGCATATCCCTGCTAGTCTATCACCTTGTGGAACAGCAAGAGTGGATTATGCAAGCCATCTCCAAAAGGTTTTTTTAAATTATTTTTTTATTTTATTTTTAGTTTTGGACAGAGAAGAGAGGAATTAGAACACCTGTCAGGTTTTTTTTTATGCCTCTGCCCCAGTTACATACTGTAAATTAGCCCTCTCTATTTGTCCTGTTTACCATTATTATTGAAGGTGAAAGTATAAGAAAATACCAAATTTTGGGTTGTCCCCAGAAAAGTAATAGAAGAGACATTTTGCAGCAGCTACAATAATTCTGGTGACCTGGAGGCTAAGGGACAGGAAGCCAATGGGACACAGATGGCAAATAAAAAAACCTGACAGGGGTCATAACCCTCCCTAAAATTAAAAAGTTCTGCTTTAAAGAGTTTCTCCACTTTTGTTGGGAAAAAAAACAATCCCCTCTGTGTACTCAATGCACAACGTCCTACCTGTTTCTGCTCTGGAGAAATAGCTCTTTGTTGTTTGTCAATGTGCTTGTGCAGAGTGAATCAGAATGGGGGTGACTTTTTTATAATTAATCAGCTGGTGCACTAGCAGTGCCCTAATGAGGAATATTGCAGGGTCTACATCACTTTAGAAGTAATAAACCCTTTGGAAGTATCTCACCAAAAATGAAAATTTTGTTGCAGAAGATGCCTAAAATCTGACTTGTATCTTAGTGCAGACTTCTGGGAAAATCAGTGAGCTAATCACACAAGCAGGAAATGACATTTCTGGGGAAGTTCTGCACACCCTCTGTGAAAAGTCAGAAATTCGGATCTAAAAGTCAGTGGCTTAAAAGTATTGAAGTCACTGGTCAGTATGGGAGCCAGTTAATGCACAGTTTTGAAAGGAAACAAGGGCAGCTCCTGTATTTCTCTCACCACAGACACCCCATGTAATCAACAGACATAGGTTTAAAGTGATTGAAACCCTTGAACAGAGCAAGTAAGTATAACATGTTTGTTATTTTTATTTTTTTTAAAAAATGAACCTTTACAACCACTTTAAGTATGTCCTAGCTTCCATACATTCTCATTTAAAGCGGAGTTCCACACTGTTTTTTGTTTATTAAAAGTCAGCTGCTACAAAAAGTGTAGCTGCTGACTTTTAATAAACTGTACCTTACCTGTCTCTCGGTCCAGCAACGGCTGCTCCCGAAGCCTCGCTCGTCTCCCCGCTCCTCCCGATGGCCCCGCCATTCCTAGTGTGGGCACCTGGCCCGGCTTCACGGCCGGGCACCCACTGCGCATGCGCGAGTCGCGCTGCGCATCCCTAGTGGCCAGGCAATCTTCTGGGACCTGTGACGTGTCCCAGAAGATTGCCAGGAGGGAGGGGCCGCCTAGGAGGAGAGGAGGAGTCGCCTAGGCGGCCCAGAGGCGGAAGGTGGAAGAGGGACAGGAAGTCGCTCTGAAACCTGGGGACACACTCCCCCCCAAAAAAAATGACATGCCAAATGTGGCATGTAAGGGGGCGAGGAGTGCTTAAAGCGGAAGTTCCATTTTTGGGTGCAACTCCGCTTTAAGGTGCCAGTCGTTGCAAGTAAAACAGATGCGAGCACTGGGGGCATCAGGTCAGGTGAGTATTCCTTAGTGGGCAATAACAAATCTCTGCAATATTCCAATCTTCAAACATGGAAAGCCAGAAGTGAGCCGCTCTAAGAGGTTCTAGGGAGTCACCTTCCTTGCTGTCTGAAGGGTGCAGCCTTGGCATGAACATGTGAGCAACTCCATTAAAACACCTTTATTGTATCATGAAGCTATGACTAAGTGCCAAAGAAGGTGTGAAACGCGCTAGCTGCTTTTTATCCATTTTTCTGCTGTTTATGAATTTTAACTCTACATGATACAATAAAGGCATTTTAATGGAGTGCGGCCACCAATTTCCCTTTTTTTGTTCAAACATAGAAACATAGAAACATAGAAAAGCGACAGCAGAAAAAAAGACCAGGTGGTCCATTGAGTCTGCCCCATTTTTTTGAGCAATATATAAGTTCTTTTTCATATCTATCAGCTGCCTCTGATGACGTCGGTATGACGAAACGCGTAAGGCGGAGCCAGTGAGCGTCATTTCGCACTTCCGGCTTGTACGAGGTGGAACGCAGGAAACTTCAAGATCCACCTGTCTGACTTCCTAGAGGCTCATCTCGAGCATAATAGTGAGTGCATGTTTTTTGGTTTCATCTCTGCCAACATTGCTTACACATTTGAGATTTCTTTGTTCTATGTGGACCTCCCTGACCACGTTGGGCTGACCCGGGGACCATCCTCGGTACGAAGGATAGGTGAGTGGGGTGTGCTGCGGGGGTGCATGTTTGTTCACCTCCCGTCTATTTATTTCTTCACCCCCACCCGATGGTTTATGCCCTGCATGAGTACCTAGAAGGCTTTTGAACTGGATTTCTATTATGATTTAAATTTATTTGTTACACCATACTACACCACGGGGTTATTGTAATAAGGTATATTGGAAGTCCTTTTCACAGTACCTTTTTGCACACATTTTTTACATAGTTTACACAGATATATTGGTTTTTAATATATATATATTTTTATCACGGACACAGTTTTTACTGGATATCACATTCCCAGACAGCGCCATACTCACTCTTTTCTTCCATTATTGTACTCTGAACACCCACGGGTGCTCAAGTGGGGGCAGCAGTCTGATCCTCTCGGGGTAAAAAAAAACCCCTTTTTTTGTTTGTTTCTGCACGGGCAGCGCCACACCACTTCTTCACACACCTCATATTCTTTTTCATATCTACAGTATGTTTGCCCCAAGCATGTCTGAATCCACTTAATGTTGATTCCTTCACTAAATGAGGGTGTCCACATCCTATATAATAATACAACAGAAGAACCAAGAAAAAAAATACCTGGGACTTTACCAGCCATCCAGTTGTGGATATCCTATAAATTCCCAAATAATTTTGATCCTTGGGAAACTCCTGTCTCAGAACAAGTGTTTATTATTGTATGCATAAGTCCCATCCTATTTTTTTTATGAAGTACATGGAACAAAGCTTGTACATGTACCACATTTACCCACTGGCTACATTGAACAGGGTTCAATGGCACTTCAATAGGATCAAGGTTAGGCAGTAGCCTCATTTCCTGGTGTCCTTGGTGACATACCTACAAATCAATAGCCAGCCTTTAGTTGTGAAGGCTTGAATGAATACTCTTGGCTCTGTCTATACCAGTCACATTTTCAGGACTTATTCAAATTACACAGTTCCTGGAATGCAAAGCACTTTACAAGAATCCAACCTTTTATGGAAAAAACATGACTTTGTAATTGCATATTTAATTAAACATATTCAGTATGAATTGTATATTTACATGAACATGTGCTTCTAGTTAATTGTGTGGTGCAATGTTTTCCTCACATTCATCATGGTGTAAAAGACTGTGAGTTCACAAGGAAACACTGGTAAGGTGTACTGTATGGCAATAAATGCACAGGTAGAAGTTCAAATCTGGTATCTCTGCATTTGCCAAAATTGATTGCATTTCTGTGAGCCATTGTGGTTTGTTGTGAGCATATGTGGGCTAATCAGTCCTCAACATAAGTCAATAAACAAATCAGCACAGTGCACATGAGTTTCACAGCTGGTCATCATTCTTGCACAGTAGGTGTTCTTGGTGTCTACACCTAAGTGCTATTGCTTCATCGGGTCTTATAAACATTGGTCATGTAGCTTTAAGTGGCCAAGGGTGTTTTATGTGGATGAGCTATATGCCAAGTCTACCACTGGGATTTGATGCTTAATTCAAGTTGAAGTTTAGGCAATTTGTTTTTCTTGCTACAATTGCAGTCACATATCTTGTTTTTAATGAAGCATGCCCCATGTCCTCCAGACTGATAGTTCTTGTAAAAAACGTTTTCCCAGTATTGGCCAGTGTTCTTAAGAGCATTGAACTTTTGGTGCTTTTGGAGTTAATAGCTTTGAGTCTAACGCTGAAGTACAGTGAAGAAGATTTCTACAGGAAGCATCAACCTGCAGGATGTGGGACATACTTCATTATAGGTAAGTTATGTGACTGCACCTGGAGGTTTTTGAGAAAGGGTTTTTTTTACATCCCAGAAACGTTGGTTTTTCTCCTCCTCTTTCTTTACGGAGAACAATGGAGTGACCCCTGGAAGTCGCACATCTAGGTATCTTGGAGCGGTGAGTAGAGTGGCAACCTCAGTCTGGACTCCAGGCCAAACCAGGCCATGCCCCCAACGTGTTTCACTCCGCCCCCTGGAGCTTAGTCATGGGTCTTTTCACCAAGGTCTGACTCAGCTTTACTTTTCATTATGCTATCAAGGGTGCTGAATTCCTGTATGTAATTCTGAATATCAGCTCTTAAACGCTTTAAGTGTAGCTCATCACAACCATATGCATGCATGATTTTTATGATGCAACCATGGAGTAAATGTATCTTTGTTCTATTATGCTTGAGGTTAGATAACATACTTGGTTATCTGTACCTGTTGTATAACTTATTGTTAAAGCTGTTTGGCTGTGCTTGCTCTATATATTCAAAAAGAGTTGAAGATGAATTTACACTACAACAGACATCTAGCACTTATAGTGGTTAAAATGTCTTCATCCTCTTCACACTCTTTTTCTGAACAGAATAGAAAATAATAGTTAATATTCTCCTTTGTTCATTATCACTTTTTCCTTTTTACCCACATCATCAGAGAAAGGAAGAAGCACCGTTCACGACCCAGTGCATGGGATATGTGGATAAATGTGGCCTCAGCCAGTACTGCTCCAGCCATGCCCTCTGACATGTTTCGCCCCTCACACCGGGGCTTGATCACAGAGGTTCCTTTTTTTAAATTTTCTTCCTGCCTTTGTACTACCTGGGCCCCCGTTCCTGTGCAGCCATGCTGAAAAATGTATTTCATAATGTGAATGCGTGAGATGAAACACATGACTTCATGTTGCCAGCATAGTGCTTATCCCAGCCGAAGCCGCATGGTATGGTGGGTCCTTTTCTCTGCTACGACTCTTTAAACTGCTCAGTTCTCACTAACACACCTGGTTATGGGTTGAAGGTCACTCACACCTATGTAACTTAAAGTGGTTGTTAAGTAAAAAGGTTTTTTATCTTAATGCAATCTATGCATTAAGATAAAAACCTTCTATGTGCAGCAGCTCTCCTCAGCCCCCCTAATATTTACCTGAGCCTTATCTCTATCCAGCGATGTCCACGAGTCCCTCGGCTGTCTGGGATTCTCCCTCCTGATTGGCTGAGACAGCAGCGGCGTCATTGGCTCCCGCTGCTGTCAATCAAAGTTAGCCAATCAGGAGAGAAAGGGGTGGGGTCAAACCAAAGCTGTGTGTCTGAATGGACACACGGAGCTGCAGCTTGGCTCGGGTGCCGCCATAGCAAGCTGCTTGCTGTGGGGGCACTCGACAAGAGGGAGGGGCCAGGAGCAGTGAAGAGGCACCCCAGAACAGGAGGATCCAGACTGCCCTGTGCAAATCCACTGCACAGAGCAGGTAAGTATAACGTGTAGCCATGCCCCAGCTGGGATTGCTGGAAGTAGTGGTTCCACCTTTCACACTGCCCTCAAGCACACTTTCCCTTCCATCCGGAGTCAGGAAACAGGCCAGTACTTTGTTTTGTTGTTTAACCGCTTAACAACCGCCCCATAGACAAAAGACGTCTACAGGGCGGTTGCTTAATTCTGGGAGGACGTCTATTGACGTCCTCCCAGAATCGCGGTTCCCGCGCTGCAGAAAACAGATACCCCGCCAACAATTCGCCAATTTGTTGTTTTGTTTCATGACCGGACAAAGGACTGAGGCCTACCTTCCCTTTCACACGAACTCCCGTCACACTTTCCACCTTGGTGATGAAGGTCGTTAGGGTCGACCCCGTACCGATGTGCAATATGAATGGACGAGACACGTCACCTAAACGTGTCCCGTCAGACCTAGGAGGACAAGACCCCACGGAGAAGTGACGAGGACCGGGGAGGGAGAACAGCTCACGGGGGTGTCGTTCGTCGAACGATACCGCCGTGGGCTCGGTTC
>BLSH010449518.1:556629-591568 GCA_018402905.1 Glandirana rugosa | reverse complement strand
ATCAATTTTCAGTGATTGGCACCATAGCTTGCAGACTCTATAACTTTCACAAAGACCAAATAATATACACTATTTTTTTTTTTTTTTACCAAAGATAGGTAGCAGTATAAATTTTGGCCAAAATTTATGAAGAAAAATTACTAATTTGCAAAATTTTATAACAGAAACGAAGAAAAATTCATTTTTTTACAAAATTTTCGGTCTTTTTTTAATTATAGCGCAAAAAATAAAAAACCCAGAGATGATTAAATACCACCAAAAGAAAGCTCTATTTGTGTGAAAAAAAGGACGCAAATTTCATTTGGGTGCAGTGTTGCATGACTGAGTAATTGTCATTCAAAGTGTGAGAGCGCTGAAAGCTGAAAATTGGTCTGGTTGTTAAGGGGGTTTAAGTGCCCAGTTGTCAAGTGGTTAATAGGGGATTGAACTTGGATGGGGAAAGGGATAGTTTTGAGATGCCCCTAAGATCAACAGTTCTTTTTGGGACCTTATATATACTCTCAGTATATACACTCCTTCACTTCCTCCAGCACTTCACTTGCTTCTCTGTTACCTCCTCCTGCACATCACTTGCTTCTCCGTTACCTCCTACTGCACATCAATTGCTTCTCCGTCCTAGCTAGCACATAGTGAGGCCTGCTCTGGCTTTGACCAGGCCTCAGTAACCGCCTTTTGCAGGCAGGGACCGCGGGCCCCTATTGTGTAGAAAAGATTGTTGAGTGTGCTAGCTAGCCTGATGGACTACTGCTCCCAGCCCATCCTCTTTCAGGCCCTGCCAGCAATCTTAGCTGCAACAACACTCTTCACAACTCCATCAGCCTCCCTTCACTTACATTGCACTGTTTAACTTTAAGAACCACATTTCCCAGAATCCATGCCACTGATTGTCTTAGATCCTTTGCTGCCAGAATGGGGGCAGTCAGAAGTGAACGTGGGATTTCACACAGATCACTCTGCTCACACAGCAGGGATGTGAAGGTTGAGAAGAATACAGCCGGCTCTGCTCACACAGCGGGGAAATGAAGGGTGAGAAGAACAAGGCCTGCTTTGCTCACACAGTGGGGAAGTAAAGGGCGAGAAGAACACAGCCTGCTCTGCTCACACAGTGGGGAAATGAAGGGTGAGAAGAACAAAGCCTGCTCTGCTCACACAGTGGGGAAGTGAAGGGTGAGAAGAACACAGCCTGCTCTGCTCACACAGTGGGGAAATGAAGGGTGAGAAGAACAAAGCCTGCTCTGCTCACACAGTGGGGAAGTGAAGGGTGAGAAGAGCACAGCCTGCTCTGCTCACACAGTGGGGAAATGAAGGGTGAGAAGAACAAAGCCTGCTCTGCTCACACAGCGGGAAAATTAAGGCTGAGAAGAACAAGGCCTGCTCTGCTCACACAGTGGGGAAGTGAAGGGCGAGAAGAACACAGCCTGCACTGCTCACACAGCGGGGAAATGAAGGGTGAGAAGAACAAGGCCTGCTCTGCTCACACAGTGGGGAAATGAAGGGTGAGAAGAACAAAGCCTGCTCTGCTCACACAGCGGGGAAATGAAGGGTGATAAGAACAAGGCCTGCTCTGCTCACACAGTGGGGAAGTGAAGGGCGAGAAGAACACAGCCTGCTCTGCTCACACAGTGGGGAAATGAAGGGTGAGAAGAACAAGGCCTGCTCTGCTCACACAGTGGGGAAGTGAAGGGTGAGAAGAACACAGCCTGCTCTGCTCACACAGTGGGGAAATGAAGGGTGAGAAGAACAAAGCCTGCTCTGCTCACACAGTGGGGAAGTGAAGGGCGAGAAGAACACAGCCTGCTCTGCTCACACAGCGGGGAAATGAAGGGTGAGAAGAACAAGGCCTGCTCTGCTCACACAGTGGGGAAGTGAAGGGCGAGAAGAACACAGCCTGCTCTGCTCACACAGCGGGGAAATGAAGGGTGAGAAGAACATGGCCTGCTCTGCTCACACAGTGGGAAAGTGAAGGGTGAAAAGAACACAGCCTGTTCTGCTCATACAGCGGGGAAGTGAAGGGCGAGAACACAGCCTGCTCTGCTCACACAGCAGGGAAGTGAACAGTGAGAAGAACACAGCCTGCTCTGCTCACATAGCAGGGAAGTGAAGGGTGAAAAGAACGCAGCCTGCTCTGCTCACACAGCAGAGAAGTGAAGGGTGAAAAGAACGCAGCCTGCTATGCTCACATAGCGGGGAAGCGAGGGGTGAGAGCTGGCTACTGCATAACACACAGAAGTCTCGACTTTGTCACTGCTCACAGTAGGGGTGGGGGGGAGTGAGAGAAGTAAAAGAGAACTAATACAGCAGAACTGGACAAAAACAAATACCACAGACAAAAAAAGGACACATTTTGTTTAATTTGGAAGTGATGGAAACTCTGACAATGTTTTTATTGTTGTGTGTGCCTTTCTGTCCCAGTTACAATGGCTCACCTATTTCTTGTATGGGCACAACAAGCACAAAACGGATGGAACATCTCCCCAATGAGGTTACAAACTGAACTTAAGTTAACTTTAGTTAACATACATTTTAGCTCTTCTTCACTCACACAAAAAAGTTACTATGTTTAGGCTTTAGGCCCCATTCACCCCAGGAACTGCATGTCTACTGTGCATTTTTTCATGCACATTTGCATGCAATTAATGCCTTTTTATATGCAATTGATACACATTTTCCATATGCATTTTTTCCTATGAGGTTACTTCCTTCTTCTTTCTTTCTTTGAGCTTTTATGTACACTTGGAAGCGATTGCGCACGTTTACATGCATTTGTGGTGCGGAGAAATGCAGCATGTTGTGTTTTTTTTTCACTGCACTGCACTGTAATGGTGTGAATTATGCCCATAGGATAACTTAGATTTTAGATCTATGCAGTCAAAAATGGATTCAAATGCATCTGGTGTGAATGGGTCCTGAAGCGTTAATAAACATATGTGTATTGAAGTAGACCTAAAACCCCAAAGTAATATGCACAATCCCATAAGTGGCCCTAAAACATAGCAATATTGTAGCAGATTGTGGAAAAAATTCACTCAATGAAATAATAATAGAACTAAACTTTTAGATTTTAAGATTTGCTGTGTTATATGTGAAAAATTTGAGATTTAAACTGTGCCTATAGAGAACCTTGAAAATGTACCTTTTGTGCAGCATTCCTCATTAAAGTTAACCGTACACTTCCCAGTATGTGATTGTCCATAAGCACTCCTGCGCCTATAGCCTTATAGCTGTGTATCTGCAGTATGAGATTTAAGGCACTGACCCTCCTGACTAGTACACACGGGCCAAATGTCAGACGGCTTTGGCTGGTTCAATAGAAACCAGCCGACATTTGCCCCTTGTGCAGTGTCGTAACTAGAACCCTCAGGGCCCCGATGCAAGAAACCATGAAGGGCCCCCCCTGACAGGGCCCTTTTCTCGGAGCCCGGTGGCGGAACGCCAGGGCCCGGTCGCAAGTGTGTGGCTGCATCTAAAAGGAACCGATCTCTCCATTTCCCCCCACACTTCTCCTCCACTCCCTCCCACAGGCATTCAGCGGCTGCAGGAGGAAAATGGAGAGATTGGTTCCTCTATGCCGGTGTTTCTCAATCTCTTTACAGTCAGGGCCCCCTTGAAGGTTACCCCTAGGTGAATGAGGATGCACTGCAACCACTCCACAACTGTGTGCATTGCACACAGTTGCAGCATAGTGGTGATGCATTTAGAGGGTTAAAAAAGGCGGTCAGGAGGCAACAGATTGCCTCTTTACCAGCTGTCAAATGCCTGAGCATGGATCGCTTTCAGAGGAACAGCATTTTTTTTGCTGGTACTATGAACAAGCGGAGAAAAAAAAATGAGTGATTGTACACATAGGGGGTCAGGATTAAAAGCACATACATAGAATGTGCATACACACGTACGCACACACACATATATAAACACATACATAATGCAGACACACACATACATATATACTGTATATATGTACACATATATACACACACACGCACACATTCATGCACACACATATATAAATACACACTCACATATTTATATATATGTATATGCACTTATATACATGCACCCAGACATACATACACCCACATACATGAACCCATATACATGCACCCACCCACATACATGCACCCACATACATGTACACACACACACATGCACCCACACACATACATGCACCCACACACACATGTACCCACCTACATGCACCCACCCACATACATGAACCCATATACATGAACCCACACATACATGCACCCACACACATACATGCACCCACAAACATGTACCCACACACATGCAGCCACACACACACACATGTACCCACACACATGCACCCACACATGTACCCACATACATGCACCCCCACACACATGTACCCACACACATGCAGCCACACACGTGTACCCACATACATGCAGCCACACCCACACACATACATGCACCCACACACATGCAGCCAAACACATGCAGCCACACACATGCAGCCACACCCACACACACATGTACCCACACACATGTACCCACATACATGCACCCACACACATGTACCCACACACATGTAGCCACACACATGCGCCCACACACATGTACCCACACACATGCACCCACACACATGTACCCACACATATGCACCCACACACATGTACCCACACACATGTAGCCACACACATACACATGTAGCCACACACATGCACCCACACACATGTACCCACACACATGCACCCACACACATGCACCCACACACATGTACCCACACACATGCACCCACACACATGTACCCACACACACATGTACCCACACACATGTACCCACACACATGTACCCACATACATGCAGAATTGCAGAAAGTCTCTTAAAAAAACGTCAGTACCTGCTCTCTTCATGCCGGGTACTGCACTGTAGCACAGCACACACTGCTTTCACTTTCACTGCATAAACAGTGTGACGAGGCTTCCCGCAGCACCGTTCGGCTGAGGAATGGAGCACTCCATCCCTCATCCCCTCCTAATCTAAGCATACAGGGGGCCCTTATGGGCTCCCTTCAGCATGGGGCCCGGTCCCCATGGCGACTCCTGCGACCCCTATCCGCCTGCCCCTGCCCATGTATACTGCACCCAGGCTGGCTTCTGTTGAAGTAGCATGACCAAAAAAGGTCTGCCGATTGGCTCCCGATCATTGGCTGAGAGCGCTGACTGAAGTGTTCTGGCAGCAGGGGCCATCCCCCCTGTCAGAACACAAATAGCACAGCAGGGGAGATCACTGTACTAACATTGGATAGTTAGTACAGAGGCTCCTCCTGAGTTTTCAGGGGTTTTTTTCGGTTTGCCCTGCCCGAAAAAAACTAGTAGTGTGTACTAGGCTTAGGTCTCACTAGAAATCACTACTGTGCTGTTCACTGTTGATTTTCCTGGAGACTCTTTAAAAAAAGAAGGAAAATCCTTAATTCTACCAAGATGACTGCTTCCACACAGAGACTATGGGGGAGATTTACTAAAACTGATGCAAACAGAATCTGGTGCAGCTATGCATAGTAGCCAATCAGCTTCCAGGTGTCATTGTCAAGGCTTAAAGGAGAAGTATATAGACAAAGTTTTTTGGCTCTACTTCTCCTGTAGGTCACAGGAGTGCAATTCATTCTGCATTCCTGTGACCCATTTCCAGCCAACAGTGGATTAATGTCCACTGTCAGCTGACATCACTCAGCTGGTCCAGGCTCTGAAAAGATCCTGACCATATTGTCGGGATGCACCCAGATGCCTGAACCAGCACCTGGTTCAGCCTCTCAATGATCCACTGAGAGCCTGAGCCAGCTGCTCCCACCCCCTCCACAATCCAGCGCTGGAGGGACAGAGCAGAGAGCCGTTGACAAAAAGTCAGGGCTCTCTGCTTAGAGCAGAGGGGGAGAACTGAGCGATCAGTGGGGTTTGATCACTCAGTTCTCACTGCAGAGCTGGAGGGGGACAGATGCAGCATTGATTTGATTTGATGCCACTACACCTGGTTGAGTATAATTTTTTTTTTAAAGTCCATGCTTCTCTTTTAATTAAACAAGCTGAAGTCAGAAGCTTATTGTTTACCATGCACAGCTGCACCAGATTCTGTGTGCACAAGTTTTAGTAAATCTCCACCATTGGGCAGTACAAGGCATTTTAAGTCAATAATGGGGAAAGATCAGCAGCAGGGTCACCACAGGCTATGCTTCTGGTGACTCTGTCTGCCTTTTTGGGCACAGTTTTCAGAGTTTCTAGGTAAAATGTATCTAAAGGTAATTAAAAAATAAAATAACAAGCATGTCTATACTTACCTGCTCTGTGCTCCTGGCCCCTATCATCTGCCCAGTGCTTCCCATGGCGGCACTCATGCGAGCTTACACCCGAGCCCCGCTGCTGTGTCCATTGACAGACAGCGGGACTCTGCCCCACCCCCTCGTCACTGGCTTTGATTGACGGCACTGTGAGCCAATGGCTTAAGCTGTCCTAGCAAAGCTAGCGAGACCTGGAAGGGAGAGAAAAGAAAAGCTGCAGAAGTGCACCATGCTGGATCAAATGAGGGCTCTGGTAAGTTAAGGGGGGGTGAGTGGGAGATGCTGACACTTCAACTTTTTTTACCTTAATGTAAGAAACACATTAAAGCAGAGTTCCAGTCTGGGGAAAAACATTAAAATAAAAGTCAGCAGCTACAAATACTGTAACTGCTGACTGTTAATATAAGGACACTTACCTGTCCAGGGATCCCGCAATGTCAGTACCTAAAGCCAATTCACCCATCGGCTTTGGGTGCAGCTGCTGGCATTGTAAATAAGGGAAACTGGCAGTGAAGCCTTCAGGCTTCACAGCCAGTTTCCTGCTGTGCATGCACAAGTCGCGCTGTGCTTTCAGCAGCGGGAGGAAGGAGGAGGCGCCGGACATCACGTAGATTGCTGTGCGGCAAACTTACCAGAAGTGGGAAAGATTACCTGTCAAAAACAGGTACCCCCCCCCACCCAAAAAAGTTGCAAATGTGCCAGTGGAGGGGGGGGGAGGGGGTGCGAACAAGCGGAGCACCCTCCGTCTAAAAATGCCCCTAAAATGTTTAGGCTTTACGACCACTTTAACACCCGACCAAGAATGCTGGAGATTTAAGGTGCTGTTAAACCCAAAGCCAAAAATTTGACTTTTTTTCCTTAATTTTCACCTGGTAATCCTACCAGTAGCACTTTTCCTGTCTTAGGCTGCTTTGACACTGAGCAGTTTTTGAAGCGCTTTTGCATTACAAAAAGCACAAGAAACGTTGAAGAAACATGCATCCTTTCTATGTATGCCTTCACACTGTTCCGTTGTGCTTCTGTTGTGGTGTAAAAAATCCTACTTGCCGCATTTTTGGTACATATTTGGTAAGTTAAAAAAATGCACCAAAAACACACCTCCCTAATGAAAACCCAGCAAAAACACATTAAAAATGCACTTATGTTGCATTTTTTATGCGTTTTTTTAGTCACATGTCCTGTGAAAAATGCACCGCGAACACTGTGAAATTGCAGCAAAAACTCATATGCGTTTTTACAATGTTTTTGCTACAGTTGAGTGTGAAAGCAGCCTTATGGTGACTGCACTTTGGATGGAGGAGCACAGGAGCCACCCTTGGACAGCAGAATTGTTATACTGGGGAAAGGGCGGTGTTAGATCCAACAGCAGATTTAGGATTGAACTAAAATTAAAACCAAACTTCATCTAACACTTTTTAGCAGTTGTAGCAACAGGTTTTTTTTTAATACCGTATATACTCGAGTATAAGCCGAGTTTTTAAGCACATATTTTGTGCTGAAAAAGGCTGTAATGGCTGCTGCATTTCCCACCCTAGGTATACTCGAGTCAATACATTTTCCCAGTTTTTTGTGGTAAAATTAGGTGCCTCGGCTTATATTTGGGTCGGCTTATACTCGAGTATATACGGTATGTTACATACGTAAGTAACAACTGACAAATGTAAGCTCCGTGTGAACGGTAAAGCGGTTTTAAACTCAAAAGCAAACATTTATTATATTGCAGCTTGCTAATTCTTATATTAGATGGCTGCATTCATTTTCTTTTTTAGACTTTTTTTTCTTCATTTTCACCTGGTGATCTAGCCAGTAATCAGGGGCGTAACTACAGGGGTTGCAATTGCAACTGGGCCCCGTGCTCCAGGGGATCCGCGTGCCTCCTTTGTACACCTGAATTGGAGGGATGGCGGGGGTGGCATGGAGGAGATTGGTTCCTCTATTCTGCCCCCGCCACCCCTCCTATCCAGTTTACTTGTCTTCTGCTGTTTCCAGGGTCCCTGTGTCCCCCCACAGAGCTGCTGTCTTCCCCCCTCCTCTCTCCTGCCAGATGTGTCATGTAGAAGATGTTTCAGAATCATGATGGAGAGATGGGAACGGGTCGGTAAATTTGTCATTTACCGGCTCCTTCCTTTTCTGAATGGACAGAGTCAATGATTGTTACCAATTGGTTCATTCATAACTGAAGCATAGTAAAGTGTTTTTGACTATACTTCTGTTTCTGAATGAATGGTAGTTTCAGTACACAACTATTCATTTATTTGGTGGGACTGTAATAAAGGGACCCGCAAGAGGAGTAAAGGGCCCCAGGATCAGTGAGAAGAGGGAAGGGCCCGATTGTCAGTGTAATGGCTCAGTCCCCTGTGTAATGGCCGATTGTCAGTGTAATGGCTCAGTCCCCTGTGTAATGGCCAATTGTCAGTGTAACGGCTCAGTCCCCTGTGTAATGGCTGATTGTCAGTGTAACGGCTCAGTCCCCTGTGTAATGGCCGATTGTCAGTGTAACGGCTCAGTCCCCTGTGTAATGGCAGATTGTCAGTGTAACGGCTCAGTCCCCTGTGTAATGGCTGATTGTCAGGCTCAGTCCCCTGTGTAATGCAGATTGTCAGTGTAACGCCTCAGTCCCCTGTGTAATGGCCGATTGTCAGTGTAACGGCTCAGTCCCCTGTGTAATGGCCGATTGTCAGTGTAACGCCTCAGTCCCCTGTGTAATGGCCGATTGTCAGTGTAACGCCTCAGTCCCCTGTGTAATGGCCGATTGTCAGTGTAACGGCTCAGTCCCCTGTGTAATGGCCGATTGTCAGTGTAACGCCTCAGTCCCCTGTGTAATGGCCGATTGTCAGTGTAATGGCTCAGTCCCCTGTGTAATGGCTGATTGTCAGTGTAACGGCTCAGTCCCCTGTGTAATGGCCGATTGTCAGTGTAACGGCTCAGTCACCTGTGTAATGGCCGATTGTCAGGCTCAGTCCCCTGTGTAATGCAGATTGTCAGTGTAACGGCTCAGTCACCTGTGTAATGGCCGATTGTCAGGCTCAGTCCCCTGTGTAATGCAGATTGTCAGTGTAACGGCTCAGTCACCTGTGTAATGGCCGATTGTCAGTGTAACGGCTCAGTCACCTGTGTAATGACCGATTGTCAGTGTAACGGCTCAGTCACCTGTGTAATGGCCGATTGTCAGTGTAACGGCTCAGTCACCTGTGTAATGGGCGATTGTCAGTGTAACGGCTCAGTCACCTGTGTAATGGCCGATTGTCAGTGTAACGGCTCAGTCACCTGTGTAATGGCCGATTGTCAGTGTAACGGCTCAGTCACCTGTGTAATGGCCGATTGTCAGGCTCAGTCCCCTGTGTAATGCAGATTGTCAGTGTAACGGCTCAGTCCCCTGTGTAATGCAGATTGTCAGTGTAACGGCTCAGTCCCCTGTGTAATGGCCGATTGTCAGTGTAACGGCTCAGTCACCTGTGTAATGGCCGATTGTCAGTGTAACGGCTCAATCCCCTGTGTAATGGCCGATTGTCAGTGTAACGGCTCAGTCAGAAGAGGGAAGGGCCCTGGCCAGGGCCCAGGGGGGCCCTTCATAATTTATTGCACTGGGGCCCGGAAGGTTCTAGTTATGCCTCTGCCAGTAATTCTGTTATTTTTCAAGAGTTCATGCTGTTCTTCAGATGTAGCAGTTACAGGGTTGAGACAAAACTTTTACTACCGACAAAGGAGTTTGCAATGATCAGCTTTTATTTATTTATGTAAATCCTTTATCCTAAAAGGGTCAAAAATGTTTGCTGTAACTGTATATAAAGCGTTAGCTGGAGTTCAGCTTCAATTTCTTAATTTATCTAAATCTACTAGTACATCTTAGACCCCATACACACGCTTAGATTTTCTGCAGATTTTTGTCTTCAGATTTACCAAAACCATATAATATGAGGTCAAACCTGAGAATGTGTATGCAATCAGGCAGGTCCTTGCACTACATGGTTTTGGTAAATCTGAAGGAAAAAATCTGCAGAAAATCTAATAGTGTGTATGGGGTCTAACACTCCCCTACCCCCAGATGAATAGTGCTGCTGTCCAAAGGTACCCCTGTACTCCTTCATCCAGAGTGGGGGCACTCCAGTACAGGAGGTATATTACTGGCGAGATGGCCAGGTGAAAACAGAGGAAAAAAAACTAACGCAACCACCACATCCAATGATTAGTATTCTGCAATATATTACATTTTTGGTTTTGGGGTTAATACATCTTTGGTCTCAACGCTCACCCTGCCAATTTTGCTGGACAGCTTGGTCTGTTACATGAGAAAAAAGCCTAACAATATATGCAGGCATCCCATCTAAGAATTGGTAAGATACGTTATTTTTCTTTCTTCTTTTTTAGGGTCAGCATTCTTTGTTTCTCTTTAATTTAAATAAAACAAAGTTATGATATACTGGGTTAAGTGATGTATACTACTAAGCCAAGAACTTTCCAAAGTTATTTTTAAAAGTTTCTGAGTTTATGCCTACACTGAATGCCATGAGTATTTGACAAACACTGCAAGAGAGTCCAAAAATAATCAGAAAGCACAAATAGAAAGTATGTTTCCAAATATGAGATTCACTCTGTAATTGTGTGCCCACCCGACACCATCTGCGGGACTAACATTTATCATCCAAAATAGCAGCTTCAAAAGACAAACAGGGGGATAGGCGTGCTTCTCCAAGGCACAATCACACTGTTGTAGGTGGATCAGATATTTGTACGGATGGGCTGACATACATGTTTCCTACAGCAAAATCTTGGCATTCTATGTTAATCAGTGAAGCTGAGGCATTCAACGAATCTGCTGAAGTAAAAAAAAAAAAAAAAAAAAAAAAAAACACAGTAAGATGTACAAATGATTCAACTTTGCTTTTGTTGCAATAGTTATATACTAAATTTACTAAAAAAATTATTGCAAGATCACTGCTTACTGCTATGTGTTTCACCTTTATCAGCCACCTCATGAGAACACTTTATGTGGTCCAGTAGTTGGGGAATGCTAGGCATTTAAGTGCCAGATTATCTGGTTATTTTCTGAATTCCAAATTTTCAGAATGATTTGAATTTGAATCCATTGAAAATTGATCATCCGATTCAAATTCTGTGCGAAGAATATCTGGTTGTTAAAGAGCGATGACTAATTAGCTGTCACCAGGTTTCCCTACTGCCAGGTGAATGTGAACAAAATAATGCCAGCAATAAAAAAGAAATGAAAAAAAAAACAGCATGGGGTCCCCCCCATCCATACCAGGCCCTTCGGGTCCCCTACAGCACGCTCCCCATGTTGAGGAGGGCATGTGGCCTGGTGTGGTTCAGGAAGGGGTTGGGGCGCTTACTCGCCCCCCCCCCCCCCCTTCCTGACCTACCAGGCTGCATGCTCGGATAAGGGTCTGGTATGGATTTTTTTTTTTCAATTTTGGTGTGGGGTTCCCCTTGAAATCCACACCAGATCTAAAGGGCCTGGTATGGATAGGGGGGACCACACGCTGTTTTTTTAGATTTTTTTTCATTGCCCGCAATTTCTTTTCAATTGCATCTATATCATGCAGGTTTCATGCGACTTTTGAGGGTTTACATTGAGGTCTTGGCTCTCAAGTCGCATGAAAGTCAGACCAAAGAAGTGCAGGAACTACTTTAACGTTACTGTGACTTAAAGTTGCACAGATATGAATGATTAACATTTGGAAACATGAGGTGCGATTTGTCATGTGACTTTGGGGTACAAAATTGCATGGCAAGTCGCGCAAGTGTGAATGAACTCTAATAGTTATGAGTTAAACCAGCACTCAGGTCTGGTGAAGTCAACAGGTTAGAAGTTGGAAGCAGATGTACAATGGTTAGGGGCAGGAAAGGAGCATGACCAAGGCAGAAGAATGGAGAGAAATAGGCAGAGTGGAGCCAGACAGGCAAGGTGGTAGACCTAGGAAAACAGAAAACAGGATTAGAAACTTGCCAATAGTTGGATTAACAACCAACAATAATTTGAAAGTTACAATAGGCAAACCTAGTGTAGGTGTTGGTGTCCTCTTAAAGGACTATAACCTAATTAAGAGGTGCGTTGGAGACTAAAATGGAGACTAAAAAAATAAATATTTTGGCTTGAGTACCACTCAAGGCCGCATTCACACAATTGCTATATAAATGTATGTTGCCTAACGCGCATGAAGGCATGCCAGGAGCTTTGCAATTTTTTTCAATGGGGCCAATTCACACCTGAGCACTGCAGACAGAGCCTTGCATTGTCCACAACAGCACAGGGTCATTTTTAGTACTATTTTGGCCCCATTGTTTTAAATGGCATTGCAAGAAAATGCACATAGCGTGCATTGTAGCACTATAGCATACAAGTACCACCCATTGTATTCAACTCTGGTGTGAACTAAATGAAAGATAGCCTTCAGCTCAAATTCCCGCTCATCAGTCATGCCCCGCTGACATGTTTCACTCACATTGGGCTTAATTGTAGAGGTCCTATACGATTGGAGTGACGCTAATCTGTTATGGTACTTTATGAGTTATAGAACGTTTTGCACATGACAACCAGTCCCTTATGTCTAGCACCGTATACTGCAACCTATACTTCTCACAAACATGGGAGAAGCAGACCACAGCATGCTTTATGGAGCAACTAGAAAGGGCAGGACATGCCAGGGGAGGTGATCTGTTACCCCAGTCACCCCCAAGAAGGACCGTGACAAGCGCAATAGGGCCTGGGAGGATGGGTGCAGTGATTGTTGGATCACCCACCAGCATCTTGTACCTCTTAGGATATACAAGTGTTGGGTGCACAGTGCATCTAATGTTTAATGGGTTCCATAACCTGTTTTGTTCTTTGGCTTAATACACCCTTTAGGTCCACGCATCAAGGCAGGTTTAAAGGCCCGTATAAACAATGCCTATTTCAGACGGGAATCCAAAATTCTTAACGTTAGTATGTTCCTTTCGACAGCCGATTTTGATTTTTCGTAAGACAAAATCTGGATGTGCAAACTAGAAAAATGTTTTCGTACGGCAACTCAACGTCCGATTTTCATATCATTAATACTGTTTTCGTACGTAAAAAATCGTACGATCGTGACTATGCATGCTCAGAAACGCAAAAACACATACAAAACTATTCAACACATTATGTCACTTCTGAGGTTGAATTCTTTTGTAAACATGAATTCCCAATTACTAGTTCGGAGAATCTTTCATCTGAGTGACAATGTTATTTGGCTTTGTACTGCCGTACCACTTGGACAGAACTGATCATTCTGACTCAGATATGTTGGTATCAACGTCTCCAAGAAATACAAATAACCTAAACATGTGAACCAGTTTGCCAGAAACTGCCCATGACTGAAGCATACTGAAATAGTTTTGTGATTTAGGCCTCATGCACACAAGACGATTTTGGACGTTTTTACAGCAGCTGTTTTTAGCTGCAGATATTTTTTTTTCAGTCAATAAACCCTCCATCATGTTATCCTATGTGTTCATGCACACATAGGCTGCTATCAGCTGTTTTTAGCTGGGGCGTTTTTGAGCTGTAAAAAAAAACCCAGGACCAGAGGGTTCTGAGACCCCATACACACTATTAGATTTTCTGCAGATTTTTTCCTTCAGATTTACCAAAACAATGTCGTGCAAGGGCCTGCCTGATTGCATACAAATTGAAACTATTAAGGTTTGACCTCATATTATGTGGTTTTGGTAAATCTGAAGACAAAAATCTGCAGAAAATCAAATCGTGTGTATGGGATCTAAGAGACATTTTTCAGCTGTAAAAACACTCAAAAACGTGCAAAAACACCTCTCACCAACATTTTTGGATGTTTTGGATCCATTGAGGAAGAAAAAAAAAATGCTCAAAAGCGCGGCTCACCAACATTTTTTGATGTTTTTGGTCCATTGAAAAAAAAAAAAGCTACTGCTCAAAAACGCTCAAAGACGCTAGTGCAAAAGGCTGAAGAAAGCTGAAAAACTCACTACAAAGCTACTGACGTTTTTAGAATTTTTTTTTAACGTCCTGTGTGCATGAGGCATCTTTGAGGCTGGGTTCACACCTATGCAAATTGAATGCAGCTTACTCCACATCCAATTCACAGGACACTTGAAAACATGTTATTTCAATGTGTCCAGTTTACATAGGTGCGGTGCATTTGCAATCCGCATTTGCACAGAAAAGGTGTGCGTATTCTGTTCAATGCGGTGCGAATTCCGGCCCCATTATGTACAATGGGAATGCATCTAATTCGAAGATGTGTTCCGCATTGAACAGGGATCTTTCCCCCTCCTCACTGCACCTCCCTCCCCTGTTAGCCAATGTGATGTGAGATGGGACAGGAGACGCTGAATAGCAGCCCCGTCCTTCTTACGGGCATCGGAACTGGAATTCACACCGCACTGGTGTGAATCCAGCCTGAAGGCCTCATGCACACTGGACGTTAAAATAATGTTATAAAAATGCCAGTAGCTTTGCAGTGAGTTTTTCCACGTAATTGGATCAAAAGCGTTGGCGAGTCGCATTTTTGAGCCTTTATCTGAGTTTTTTGATGTTAGATCCTTTTTACAGTTGAAAAACGTCTCTCTGAAGCCACTAGTTTTACAGCCAAAAAAACGCTCCAGCCAAAACCAGTTGATAACAGCCTATGTTTGCATGAACACATAGGATTACATGATGGGGAATTTATGGACTGTAGGAAAAGACGTCTGCAGCTAAAAACAGCTGCTGTAAAAACATCCAAAAACGTCCTGTGTGCATGAGGCCATAAAGTTAAGATTCATTTGTGTAGCAATTATTTGATTTTTTTTTTTAATTGTTAGCTTTCAAAATTTTAGAGTGGAGCTGTAGTGTGACCAATTCTAGGTATCAGTTACCTAATGGCCACTGTATTTACCCTTCTGTACTTTTCTGTAACTTTGCATACCCTTCTTCTTGCACCTGGAGAAATTTCTTTAACTTACATTTATATATATATAACAGTAAGCTCTTTATTGCTAAGCTACAGCCATACCTGGGGGGATGTCAGAAAATATCAGCACTCACAATTACACTAGCTGTCAGCACTGCTTATTAACAAGTAAATGGGGATGTGCAATATGATTTCATAAGTTAGAGAATTCATTAGGTTTTGGTTTAGAATAGATAGTAATTAACAGTGCCCAACTTTATAGGGAATAAAAGTCAGCTCTAAATTGAGATGCAGATAAATATCAAGAATGGATAATCCTGACCTCTCTGACGCAATTTGTAGGCATGAGCTTAAGCAACAGGACAATCAGCACACTTGTCAAGCAAGGCAATTGCATTTACTAGTGGTTAGGGAATTTGGTTCTTGGGTTCTATGGTGATTTGATAACTGGGATGGAGAGAGTGGATCATTTTTATTCATTATTTTATTTATTTCAGTTACTTATATAGCACTGTCAATTTACGCAGCGCTTTACATATATATATTGTACATTCACATCAGTCCCTACCCTCAAGGAGCTTGCAATCTAAGGTCCCTAACTCACATTCATACATACTAGGGCCAATTTAGACAGGATCTAATTTTACCTACCAGCATGTCTTTTGAGTGTGGGAGGAAACCGGAGTACCTGGAGGAAACACACACAGGCACAGGGGGAACTCCAGGCAGGTAGTGTCATGGTTGAGATTCCAACCAGCGACCCTTTTGCTGCCAGGCGAAAGTGCTATCCACTACACCACTGTGCCGCCCATGATAAATGTCAATTCATTTTATCATAATATTTCCAACATCTAGACTTTATATGAGCTTGTTGGACATTCTCCTACAAAACCATGGACACTGAATTACAGATGGAGTTACACCCTTCCCTCTTTTTCAGCTTTAACAGCTGGCTGGCAATATACATTACAGTTCACCCTAAATGTGGTTAATAAAGTAAGGCTCCATGCACACTGGGCTTAAAAAAAAAAAACGCCAGTTCCCTTGGCAAAATGAACAGGATTGGAGGCAACAAAGGACTTTAATGGTATGTAATAGACTTACAATAAATGTTATAAAAAATATATTTGTTTTATTGAAAAATATAATAAAAACAAGCCACCGATATGGTAGGTGGAAACCACATACACATAACATATAATTGTCTCCATAAACACAGGCTGAAACTGGTTGTTAGAGAACCGAGGTAATGACCCCAGTGGGGGGTCATATAAGACGTTCTTCCAACATGCGCTTTGACATGTTTCGCATACACCCGCTTCTTCAGAAAGAGCAGTCTCAGCAATAAATGTTCCTAAAGAAAAAAGATTATATGAGAGATAATTTACATAGAAAACATTTATACAAAAGGCTATATCATCCACCCCCCCAAAAAAGGGGGCACTGGGGAGGATGAACCACATATCAATCCCCGGGTGGTGGGGGATAGGGATGGCAATTTGTCTAACTAAATGTACCCATATCAACATGTGGTTCATCCACCCCAGTGCCCCCTTTTTGGGGGGGTGGATGATATAGCCTTTTATATAAATGTTTTCTATGTCAATTATCTTTAGATAATTTAGGCTTTAAAGTCAGAGTTGAAGTCAGGGTTCTTTGCAGACCATTGAAGTTCCTTCACACCACACTCATCCTCCACCATGCCTTTATGGACCTTCCCTAAATTATTGCCACAAGGATAGAAGCACACAATTGTATAAAATGTCTTTATAAACATGTTATTCTTTTTTTAATAGCAAACACAAACAGATAATCACATATTAAAATATTAGAATACCAAGAATATTAAAAAGAATGAAACAGTTTGTTCCACAGAGTTGGAAGTAATGGATTAAGCCATTCTCTAAATATGTACCTTGCATTAAGCAAATATGGACCCATTCTGCATTGCATTTCTTAACTGTCCAATTGCTGCCCTCTTCAAGTAACCTAAAAGGAACCAACACTGGATCTTTTGTTACATCATAGCCACATATTTTAGATGCACAAACCAAGTCTTCCCTCCAACAATGTCTCATTAAAGGACAAAACCTGAAATAATTTGTCAGTGTGGTGTTTTTCTCCACATATTGAACATATATGATCAAGTCCTATCTGCTGATCGTGGTATTGATTTGCAATTACACTCAGTGCATTACCTTATATTGTGTCTCATGCCATATTTCATTTATTATAATCTTACAGACCTTCTATATCCCTGAAGTATTTTTAATATTTTATTATCCACCTGAAAATCCTGAGAACATTTTCAAATGTTAGTACGTAACTCAAAGGCTTTAAACCTTTCCAGAGATGGATAAATCATGGATAAAGATAAGTCTGTGGTTCCGAGTATCAACAGGAATAGACATATCCCTTATATGATGGGATGTGATACTCCTCCAGTAGGAAGAAACCTGCATGAAATAAAAGTAGTCTGATAGGGGGATATGGTATTTCTGACTTAAAACCTGGAAAGTATATGGCTTCCCCTCATCCAAGTCGAACAACTGATACAAATGTGCCAGTCCCTGATTTGCACATCTATGAAAATCTGTGTATTGATTTCCTGCTGGGAAACTGGATTACCTCTGATAGGAAGATATTTTGTACAGTAAGGGAATTATGAGTGTATTTTCCCATCTCTCTCCACACTACCACCGTATTTCTTATGAAGATATTTTGGCGAATAAATCTAGGTAATCTTACTGGTGGACAGTGTAGGAGAGCCACTAAATTCCAGGGTGTTGTCATGTTTATGGTGGAAGTAAACAAACAAAAAAAAGATTTAATAATTGAATTGAATAATTTTGCCTAGTAGAGTAGAGCATGTCATGTCTTGCCAAGTGATTCTGCGTAGCTGGCCTGCACTGAAGCAGTAAAACTACAGTGCACAGTCGGCAACTGGTTAATATAATATCATCGTCAAAAAGATAGATTTTAAATTGTTCAACACCTATAGTAATTCCCGAGGTCTCTAAAGTAGATTGCAGTAGTCTGGATAAAGGCTCAATTATTGCCAAATTAAATAGCAAAGGTGATAATGGGCATCCCTGTCTAGTTCCTTTAGAGAGGGGGAAAGAGGAAGAATTAAAACCTTGGGTATATAATCTAGCAACTGGATTTTTTTAATACATAATTGATATAAAATCTATAACCTGACCTTGAAATCCCATGTTTTGCAGAACTTGAGTTAGGTAAACCAGGTCCGCGTTGTCAATAGCTTTCTCAGCATCAATTGTTTATTTTACAATAGATTTTATTGAGTTTTGACATATAAACAAGTAAAAACAGAAATATACAGCAGCGGTATCAGCTTCCGCCAAACATGCAGGGTGAAAGTACAGCATGTCTTACGTTAAATCACATGACTGGCGGTAAGCCTAATGGGTAGAGCTCATTGAGCGATTGTGCACTTGTTTAAACATATACAAGATGAAAATAAGTAAAACTTAAACCAAAGGTTGAGGGGAAAAATCAAAATCAAAGAAATAATCACAGAAATATCAAGGGCAGCCGGGGTGTGCGTCCAAAGGGACCACTTACCCGGACAGAACACAAGGAAAGATCATGCAACATACCAATACCACAATTCTATCTGGAATCATCCCGAGGAGCGGCAGTTAGAGGGACAAGCAGTGCAACCTGGTGACATGTCACTTCACCCATTATCGAATCGCGGGTATTTATCTGAGTATTTAAAGGCAAGCCAGGGGGACCAGGCCTTATTGAATTTTTCTACTGAATCTCTGGTAATGGCCACAGTCTCCTTCCAGTTATAAATGTCTTCTACCGAGTGAAGCCATTCAGAGATGGAGGGTGTATTCTTCGACATCCAATGCCTGGGAATGAGGATCTTGGCAGCATTCAGTAAATGTATGGTGAATGATCTCTTATAGCACCTCATGGAGCAATCGGCAATGTGGAGAATGCAACACGGTGCTGTTAAAGAGATTGTGGTCTCAGTGATCGTGGCGATAAGATCGTGTACTTTGCTCCAGAATTGTGCCAACGGCGGGCAGTCCCACCAGACATGTAATAAAGTGCCTTGATTCGACTCACACCTCCAGCAGAGGTCCGATGAATGGGGGTACCATTTTCTAATTTTATTTGGGGTAGCATACCATTGCGTCAGTAGCGTATATGACATCTCTTGGAATCTCGTGCCAATGGAGCATTTATGTGCGAATATTAGAGTTCTTTGCCATTGGTCATCAGTGAATTTAACCTGAAGTGCTTGCTACCAAAGTTCCCGTGAGCGGAGTTGGCTCCTGCCACCAGCGGCCAGTAGCCAGGAATACATAAGAGACGTAGTTTTGGGAACAGGGGAGGCTGAGAAGCACAGAGATTCAAAGGGGGTCATAGACCTACAGAAATAACGTTTGGTCCTGGGTGAATGGATGTAGCTGTGCAGTCGGTGATATGTCCAGTAGGAGGGGAGTTTCTGTGGATGTAACTCTCGTTGGATAGCGTCAAAGGGTTTAAGTCTGTCAGAGTCCGTACAGTGTGCTACGAGAAGGTAGATTTGAGGGAGAGGCTATCTGCAGGTCCATGCCAGGGCCAAAGTGTGGGTTTCGGGTAATTGGCGTGAGCAGACTATAGGGGGGCGACAGGCCATGCTGTTTTATTACTTTCTGAAATACCTTTAAGGTGGTGCCCAGAAGGGGGTGTTGTTGGGTGTCACCCACAATTGATTGCCAAGCAATCCACGGTAGCGACCCTAGGGGGTGGGGAGTTTGTAGTTGTTCTAAAGAAACCCAATCTTTCTGAATGTAATGACAGTTCCAATCTATCACTCTTGCGAGTTAAACTCCATGAAAGTAGAGTTGGAAGTTGGGCAGTCCAATTCCTCCACTTTCCTTCGGCCTGGTTAGGATGTTCAGCCTAATGCACAGTCTTTGACCCTTCCAGATAAAAGTGTGTGTGATAGCATTCAGGCGGTCAAAGAATTTGCGGGGGATTTGAATCGGCAGTGTATGAAAATGGTACAGGAGTCTGGGCAAAACGACCATCTTAAAGATGGACGCCCTACCAAACCATGAGAACGGCCTGAGGGTCCAGTTGTCAAGGTCCTCTCAGCATCAATTGTTATCAATGCTATTTCTTTGTTTGGATTATTTTATGCATATTCAAGCACTGCCAACACTTTGCATATAATCAATACCGCTCAGCGACCTTTGACAAACCCGGCCCAGGCCAGACATAAAGGCATTAATTTACTAAAGGCAAATAGACTGTGCACTCTGCAAATGCGCCCATTCCACCACGAAAATTACGGAGAAGGCCTCCCTACCATAGGTAGTGATCAGTAGGTTCTCTGGGAAGCCAGCAGGGTCAGATCCCTCCACTTTTTGGGAAGGCCTACGAATCTGAGATTACATCTTCTAAGGCAATTTACCATATTGTCTTGTTTCGCGGCTATTTGCAGCATTTGGCATTGCATGTTCTCCGTGGTGTGTTGTAATGGATGCAGGAGGTCTTCAGCTGTGATAATTTGGGCTTCCGTTTCTGTCACCCGCTTTTTAAGTTTAGTAATATTTTGGCGAAAGAGCGATATTTAAATTTCCATCTCATCTATTTCCGCCATCAGAGTGCTCTGGCAGAGGAAGACAGCATTCAGGATCTTTTCAGTGTTGGCCATGTGCCACTCTGTATCCGCAGAGGTGCCATCGCCATCTTCGGTCTGAGAGTCTTTTTCTTGCCAGCGATATTTAGCAAGCTGGATGCTGGTATCTGTGACTCTCTTCAGCGGAGTCATGATCCTCGATGGTCAGGGAAGACGTCGGACCAAAATAGGTAATCTATAGCAAGTTATACAAGGCAGGATATGGATACCAGGAGTATAGGTCAGCAGAGCTCTCACTACATGTGACTCCCTCCATCGTGCTCCAGGCCACCCCCCCCCCCCCCCGTGCACTCTGAAAGTGCAGTTGCTCCAGAGCTTAGTAAATGAGCAGAAGCTCTGCTGATTTCCATCATCCAATCACGTGCAAGTAAAAATGCTGTTTTTTAAATTTCCTTGAATGTGATTGGGTATTTTTTGCAAAGTGAAGCTTAACCTCCTTTACTAAGCTCTGGAGCAACTGCACTTGCAGAGCGCAACTGCATTCTGCAAAGTGCACAGCCTATTTCCCTTTAGTAAATCAACCCCAAAATGTCTTTTTATGCTGTAGCATTAATAGAAAATGTGCGCGTTTTATAGCTCCTACGCTCCAAAGATTGCCGTACCAACTCACAGACCGCCATGTTTGGTAAATTGGCTGATATAGGAAATTTGGTACATTTAATATTAAAATAAATACAGTCAATGCCGGGACAAGGCCATCCAGCGGCCCAGGACAAAGATGACAAACTGCACCCCTTTCCTTCCCTTAGGGTTAGGTTCAGGGCACCCCACATCCCTGTAATAAACCATTGAGCCCAGGGCAGCCACCCCTCCAGGGCCGTCTTAATAGCTTCATGGGTCCCTGGGCAAAGTAATGCACTGGGGCCTCTACCAGTCTGCCCCAATTTATGCACCTATTCGCACAGTACATACTGTAGGGGGGAGTCAGGAGGGCAAAATACTGGGATCAGAAGGGCACAGTACAGGTTCTAGGACACTGCCCAGGACACGGCCATCCCAGGACAGCTTAGTAAAAAGTGTGACTGTCTCTGCAAATCCAGGAAAGTTGGCAAGTACGATATAATACAAGATTATCATGGGGCCCCCATGCACCTGGGGCCCCTGGGCAGTGCCCAGGGGTGCCCATGCATTAAGGCAGCCCTGAGCCCCTCCAGCCCATCCCTTGTCCCGGCCCTGAATACAGTCTGCATGTTATTTTTTAATAGAAAAATATATTTTAAAAAAATGGAGACAGCAAGCAGTATTGAACTCTGGTGCATCTGCAAAATAAAACCTAGCAAACGGGATTATGGGAGCAGATAAGAAGAATCACCAGAATGGATTTTTCATTATGTGCTCACCTCTGTTCTCAACCATACTGAAGATAACTGTAAAGATTGTTTTGGAACACAAAACAGGAGTTAACACATAAGCCCTGTCTTTTTTTTTGCAGCTTTTGTGATGAGTCTTATGTGAGCAGCAGAAATTGAATACGCTGTCTAGTGAAAGTTTATGCCTCACACTCATCGAGCATGTGACAGCAATACTGTTATGTAAACGTGAGCATGGCTATGCGTACAGCCCGCAAAGCAAGCTTCCCGCTATCAGTCTTTCATCACAGGCCTCTGGTTAACTAATTAGCAAAGTGCATACTGCATAACTGTCACATTTATATACTGCATGGATTTCTGGGCTGCAAATTTGGTAAGAGACACAACACCAGTGGATACCTGCAATTGGTTACAGAATCAGTATTATGACACTTGTAGTTGTCACATGGAATTGCTGTATCTGAATAATTCCTTTGCTATGGGCAGGAGTGAAACTGAGTTTACAGATCCCTAATAAATCTTGGGCCCTTCAAACCCCATTCGGGTTAAATGTAGTCACCAAATTTCGACAAAAAATTGCTACAGGGCTGTAGATGTGCAGCACTGACCACAAACTGCTTTTGCTAGAAGGTGTACCATGATGGTGATCACTCTGTCGCCTATTCCTTTTATAAAGCACTGGCATGCATAAGCTCTCCGCAGTCCTGTCTCCTGGCTGGGAGGAAAACTACACAATATTCATATGAACTTTTTTCATATTTATTGTCTAATGTCTATGGGGTTGATTTAGACATGTGCACTGCTGAAAAAATGTGTTTTCCTTTCATTCGTTTATTTTTCAGAAATTCGGAAATTCCTAATTTGTAAATTTCACATTTTCGAATTTTCAAATTCACAATTTCCGAAATTTGAAAATTCAGAATTTAAAAATTCGGAAATCCGAAAATGAAAAAATCTGAAAATAAGAAAGAAAATCTGAAAATTCAAAAGAACCAAAGTTTGAAATAATAACTAACTAACTAATAACTATTAAATTATAGGTATTGGAATTACCTTTCAATTATTGCTGTTAGTGAATGTAACAAACACAAATTTATCTGAAGTTACGAATTATCCGAAAGGAAATTCCAATACCTATAATTTAATAGTTAGTAATAGTTAAGTTATTATTAGTTAGTTATTATTTCGGATTTTTGAATTTTTGGGTTTTCGAATTTTCATTACTTTCAGATTTTCGTTCTTTTGAATTTTTGGATTTTCGTTCTTATTTTCTGATTTTCAAATTTCTGAATTTTCGAATTTCAGATTTTTGAACATTTCAATTTTGCGAAGTTTTGATTTTTCAATTTTGTGAAATTTCGAATTTCCAAATTTCCGCATTTTGAATTTCCTATTTTCATAATTTCCAAAATTTCGAATTTACGAATTTTCAAATTCAAAATTTGGAAAATCCGAAAAGTTGGATATTATAAATTAATGAATTTGTCGAAATTTGTTAAAAAATTAATTCGGAACTAAACTAATTGCACATGTCTAGCTTGATTTACTAAAAC
Source organism: Glandirana rugosa (assembly GCA_018402905.1). Classification (NCBI taxonomy): domain Eukaryota; kingdom Metazoa; phylum Chordata; class Amphibia; order Anura; family Ranidae; genus Glandirana; species Glandirana rugosa. The sequence goes on along the minus strand of BLSH010449518.1, from coordinate 567,836 downwards.
TGTAGAGTGCAAAATCTGGTACAGCTCTGTATAGAAACCAATCAGCTTCTAACTTCAGCTTGTTCAATTAACCACTTGCCGACTGCCTACCGCAGATGTACTGCTGCAGGTCGGCTCTATTGAGCGAAACTATGCACCTGTACGTCATTTCGTGCAATAGACACTGGACATGCATACTAATTAGACAGAGGGGGAGCCAATCAGTGGGTCAGGCGGATCCAATGTCTGCTATGTAAACAAGGCAAATCGCTGTACTGACGGAAAAAGATAGAGATCTTGTGTTCCTGCTGAGCAGGAACATGGATCTCTGTCTTCACCCAGTCAGAGCATCCCCCGCACAGTTAGCACCAACTAGGGACACGCTTAACACTTTGATTGCACCTGATGTTAACCCCATTCCCTGCCAATGGCATTAGTACAGAAACAGTGCATATTTTTAGCACTGATCACTGCAATAATGTCACTGGTTCCCAAAAAAGTGGCAGGTGTCTGATCTGTCCTCCGCAATGTCGCAGTCCCGCTAAAAATCACTGATCGCCATTACTAGTAAAAAAAAAATAAGTAAAATAAAAATGCCATAGTTTTTATATGCAAACCAATTATACACTTATTGGGATTTGTTAACCAAAAACATATAGCAGAATGCATACTGGCCTAAATTGATGAAGAAATTTGAATTTTTACATTTTTTTATAGGATATGTTTTATAGCTTGTTTTTGTTTATAGCGCAAAAAATAAAGACCACAGAGGTGATCAAATACCACCAAAAGAAAGCTCTATTTATGGGAGAAAAAGAACATAAACTTTGTTTGGGTACATCGTCACACGACCGCGCAATTGTCAGTTAAGGTAACGCAGTGCCATATCGCTAAAAGTGGCATGGTCATTAAGGAGGTAAAACCTTCCGGGGCTGAATTGGTTAAGCTTTGCCAAAAAAAAAAAAAAAATGGAAGCTAATTGGTTTCCATTAGACATGTGCAGAGCGAAAAAAATTTGTTTAGTTCAGTTTTGTTTCCAGTCATCATTTCCATAAAACGTCGTTTTTAGGAATTCGTTTTGTTTATTCGTTTTCAAATCAATTCGAAAAGTCGTTGAATGAATTTCGAATAGTTTTTGAATTCGATAATTTTTCGAATTCAAACTGTTTTCAAATTTGAATAGTTTTTTGAATGCAAATCATTTTCCAATTTGAACAGTTTTCGAATTTGAATAGTTTTCCAATTTCCAAGGAGAATGGGGTGGAGTGGAAAGTTTCGAATTTGAAATTGAAAACTATTCGAAAAGCATTTGAACATGATTAGAATTTTGTCCAAATTTTTTTTTTAAATTTGTTTAAATTCGGTACTATTGTAATTCGGAAATTCGGATACATCGGAATTTCTGAAAAGCAAAAATTCATCTGAATTTGGAACAAAACAAACTGCACATGTCTAGTTTCTATGCAGAACTGCACCAGATTTTGCACCCTATAGTTTTAGTAAATAAACCCCTACGGATGGCTAGACTGTGTGTGAAACAAGGTGGGAAAGCCTCAGCATAAAAAAACTAAAGGCCAGCATTGAGGAGCCAGCAAAACATCATGACAATGTTAAAATTGTACATAGCATTTGGAGGAAACTGCTGCATAGATTTTGCTGAACCAGATCTAATCTTGTGGTTTGATTTGCTCGTTTCTAAAGTTCACCAGACATTACAATATGACTGTACAATCTCCTTTAGATCTACAAAGAACTATGTAGTATAAAGCTGGCCATGCATGGCTCAGTATTTTTGATCACTCAGCTTTCTGAAATGGATTCCCCAGTCCAAGCAATTAAGGGGGAAAGAGTAATCCTGCCTGCTGTACTATTGCATTCTAACAGCGGGGACGCCACTGTCAAAATGCACTGCAGTTGATTGGCTGTAGCGCTGATTGAACAAGAATTTTCCAACAAACCCATTCACGAGAAGACAATCATTAGATAAATTTCACACAAACGGGAAAGGCCATAGATGGACCAAAATTGGGCAGGTCCTTGAAAAACTGGCCAAATTTCACTCAATCTATGACCAACTTTAGGCTGCTTTCACACTGGAGCGTTTTACAGACGCTATTCAGCTAAAAATGGCGCCTGTAAAGCGCCTCAAAAGTCCCCCCCAATCCACCCCAATGAGAAAGCCCTGAGTGCTTTCACACTGGGGCGGTGCGCTAGCAGGACATTACAAAAAGTCTTGCAAGCGGCATCTTTGGGGCGGTGAAGGGAGCAGTAATATACCGCTCCTCTACCGCCCCTGCCATTGAAATGAATGGCAAGCGCTTCCGAAGCGGCTGCACACTGCCTCGGTAGCGCTGAGCGCCGGCACTTTTAACCCCTTTTTAACCCTTTGTGGGGGGTTAAAAGCGTGGCACTCCCGCCCACATAGCGGAGCCCTATCACTGGTAAAACTCCACTAAACTAGCGGGGTTTTACCGCGACCGCAGGTCCCGCTCCAGTGTGAAAGTAGCCTTAGAGTCTGGCTGATTGGATTTGAAATGATTGGGTAGTTCTGATTGGTCTCCACATTGCAATGCTTTGTCTTACTGTTGGAAAAAGATTGTAAAATCAAGTTGTAACATGCATGAAGAGATTAATGGCAATCATTTACACCTTCTTCACACTGTCCCATGTTGATATTTTGCATATTAACCAGTTGGCGACCGCCCGCTGTGGATTGACGGCGGCAACATGGCTCTCCTGCGCGAATCGGCGTTACTTGACGGCGGGCACAGGAGCGAGTATTGTGGGCGTGCATGCCCTGCCAGAGACACGCTAGCAAGGGAGCCACTCAGCGGGTGGGGCAAACTCGATGTCCGCCGGCCACCCGCAATCGCTCCCCCACAGTGACAGAACGGGGATCCGTGTATGTAAACAAGCGGATCCCCGTTCTGACAAGGGAGAGGAGAGTGATTTATGTTCCCAGTATATGGGAGCAGCGATCTCTCTCCTCCCCCAGTCAGCCCAGCCCCCACACAGAACACACTGACAGGGAACACAGTTAACCCCTTGATCTCCCCCTGGTGTTAACTCCTTCCCTGCCAGTGACATTTATACAGTAATCAGTGACTATTTAAAGTAGAACTATAGGAAAAACTATTTTTTTTTTTTTTTGGATAGAGCAAGGAAGTGTTATAACCCCTGTTATATTTTTTTTCGCCATCTGTGTATCATCACAGAGATTTCCCTTCACTTCCTGTCCCTTAGCCAAACAGGAAGCAAGAGGATATCCCTGTAAAACAAGGGAATTCCTTGAGGACCCCCAGGTCATTAGAACTGGTGTCCCCATTGGAAGATTTCCCCTTTATTACTTTTCTGGAGACAACCCAAAGTTTGGGTAATTTCTCTTACATTCACTTTCAATGATAATGGTAGACAGGACCAATAGTGAATCTCCTTAACGGGGGCACAGATAGCAATAAAAACTAACAGATGAATCCCTCTCCATTCTATCCAAAACTAAAAAAAAAAGTTTTACCTTTAGTTATACTTTAAAGCTCTGATCACTGTATAAATGTCAGTGGTCCAATCTGTCCACTGCAATATCGCAGTCCCGCCAAAAAAACGCAGATAGCCGCCATTACTAGTAAAAAAAAAATAAAATAAATCAAGTCTCATAGTTTGTAGACGCTATAACTTTTGCGCAAACCAATCAATATACGGTTATTGCGATTTTAAAATATGAGGAAGTATATATATCGGCCTAAACTGATGAATAAATTTGTTTTTTATATATTTTTTTTTAATATGTATTATAGCAAAAAGTAACAAATATTGGGTTTTTTTCAAAATTGTCACTGTTCATAGCACAAAAAGGTGATCAAATCCCACCAAAAGAAAGCTCTTTTTGTGGGGAAAAAAGGACGTCAATTTTGTTTGGGTACAACGTCACACGACCACGCAATTGTCATCTAAAGCGACGCAGTGCCGAATCGCAAAAAGTGCTCTGGTCTGGAAGGGGGTAAATCCTTCCGGGGCTGAAGTGGTTAACATGCATTGCAATAAGGCAACCCATTCATTTAGAATGACTTTTAGAACAAATATTTTTATTTAGGACAGCACGCCACAACACACAGTAGGTACGTAGTGGTACTCTACAATGTGGTCCGCCATCACCTACTGTAACGCTGTTTATTTAGAATGCCATACACTAAGGTAACATATGGTAAAAAGCTCATTCTTCCATAGTGTGAAGCTAGCATTAAAGATTTTTTTTTTATGAATAACAGACCTTTTTATATGCATAATCCAAACACATTAGACGGCTAAGCAAACACGATTTTCTTTATGTGGGTGGTGGGTACTAAGAATTGGACAACAAAAAGTTCATTTAATAAATATGAAAGCACATTTTGTTTTGATGGCTAAAAATATAAACCTGGTATTTATATCTGCAGCATTCAGTATTTTTCAAGGTTTTGGCTAAATATTGAAAAAAATATCAGTGGTGTTATTAAAAACATTATTAAAAAAACAGATACAAAGATACAGACAATTTTTATGAAAAAGCTATGTTTTGTTTTGTTGCCATTTAATCAAACCTATCAGAAAAATTTCAGCTTCAAGTTATCTGGTGTCCACGCTGATCCTCTAGTTCCAGAGACTGTTGGGAAGCCATGATCTCTGGGTTTTGGAAGCTAAGTGTAATAAGTGGTGATTGCACTTATCTCAATGACAGCCATCCTGAACTGTGCTGGGATAGGGTCCTATGGTACCCAAGGTGAGGATGTCAAAACTGCCCCCACCCTCAGCTTAGACGGGAGGCACTTACTGCTAGCCACTGCCCACCAGTTCTAGGGTTGCCAAATTTTGGTCCATGGAAAACCAAGATGAATAAGGAAAATTGTTGTGACATAGGTAAACCAGTGTGATCTATTCATAATGAGCAAGCTAAAACAGAGTCATTAAAGTGATACTAAAGTCTCATTTATTGTCATGCTATACTTACCTGCCCTGTGCAGTTGGTATTGCTCAGAGCAGCCCAGATCCTCCTCTTCTCAGGTCCCTCGCTGGTGCTCCTGGCCCCTCCCTCCTGCCGAGTGCCCCCGCAGTAAGCAGCTCGTGTCCATTCAGCTCACTGACTTTGATTGACAGCAGTGGAAGCCAATGGCAACCCACTGCTGTCTCAGCCAATAAGGAGGGAGAGTGCTGGGCAGCTGAGACTCTCATGCAACATTGCTGGATCGGGCTCAGGTAAGAATTAGGGGGGCTGAGGGGGGCTGCTGCACACAGAAGGCTTTTTATCTTAATGCATACAATGCATAAAGATAAAAAAAACTTCTGACTTTAGAACCACTTTAACATTATCATAAACAAAATGTGGGAAGTAAAGTATTTTAAGGCTCATCAAATATATAGATGTTATTCTGTGATTTTTATTTATATACATAGTATTTTCCACTGAAACAATATAAGGCATTCACTGAATGGCAACATTGCTGAACAAGCGCACCCCCTATGATTACTAAGCAGAAGGGCGGCCACTCAGTACTGGACCTGCAAAACCTCTACTATCACTGTAGTAGTGGTGACTATTACAAATGTAACTGTGAGAGGGCCTCTGGAGCAAGCACATGCAAGTACCCTATAGCAAGCAGCTTGCTATGCGGGAACTCGGAGAAGAGGAGGAGCCAGTAGCACCACCTGCAGACTCGGAGAAGAGTAGGAGCCAGTAGCACCACCTGCAGACTCAGAGCAGAGGAGGAGCCAGTAGCAGCACCTGCGGACTCGGAGAAGAGGAGGAGCCAGTAGCACCACCTGCGGACTCGGAGAAAAGGAGGAGCCAGTAGCACCACCTGCAGACTCAGAGAAGAAGAGGAGCCAGTAGCACCACCTGCAGACTCAGAGCAGAGGAGGAGCCAGTAGCAGCACCTGCGGACTCGGAGAAGAGGAGGAGCCAGTAGCACCACCTGCGGACTCTGAGAAAAGGAGGAGCCAGTAGCACCACCTGTGGACTCGGAGAAGAGGAGGAGCCAGTAGCACCGCCTGCGGACTCTGAGAAGAGGAGGAGCCAGTAGCACCGCCTGTGGACTCAGAGAAGAGGAGGAGCCAGTAGCACCGCCTGTGGACTCAGAGGAGAGGAGGAGCCAGTAGCGCCACCTGAGGACTCGGAGAAGAGTAGGAGCCAATAGCACCACCTGCAGAATCGGAGAAGAGGAGGAGCCAGTAGCACCACCTGCGGAATCAGAGAAGAGGAGGAGCAAGTAGCACCACCTGCGGACTCAGAGAAGAGGAGGAGCTAGTAGCGCCACCTGTGGACTCAGAGAAGAGGATGAGCCAGTAGCACCACCTGCAGACTCAGAGAAGAGGAGGAGCCAGTGGCACCGCCTGCGTACTCGGAGAAGAGGGGGAGCCAGTAGCACCACCTGCGGACTCAGAGAACAGGAAGAGCCAGTAGCACCACCTGCGGACTCAGAAGAGGAGCCAGTAGCACCACCTTCGGACTCGGAGAAGAGGAGGAGCCAGTAGCACCACCTGCGGACTCGGAGAAGAGGAGGAGCCAGTAGCACCACCTGCGGACTCAGAGGAGGAGCCAGTAGCACCACCTTAGGACTCGGAGAAGAGGAGGAGCCAGTAGCACCACCTGCGGACTCGGAGAAGAGGAGGAGCCAGTAGCACCGCCTGCGGACTCAGAGAAGAGGAGGAGCCAGTAGCACTGCCTACGGACTCGGAGAAGAGGAGGAGCCAGTAGCACCGCCTGCGGACTCAGAGAAGAGGAGGAGCCAATAGCACCGCCTGCCGACTCGAAGAAGAGGGGGAGCCAGTAGCACCACCTGTGGACTCAGAGAAGAGTAGGAGACAGTAGTATCAGCTGCGGACCCGAGAAGAGGAGGAGCCAGCAGCACCACCTGTGGACTCGGAGAAAAGGAGAAGCCAGTAGCACCGCCTGCAGACTCAGAGAAGAAGAGGAGCCAGTAGCACCACCTGCGGACTCAGAAGAGGAGCCAGTAGCACCACCTTCGGACTCGGAGAAGAGGAGGAGCCAGTAGCACCACCTGCGGACTCGGAGAAGAGGAGGAGCCAGTAGCACCACCTGCGGACTCAGAGGAGGAGCCAGTAGCACCACCTTAGGACTCGGAGAAGAGGAGGAGCCAGTAGCACCACCTGCAGACTCGGAGAAGAGGAGGAGCCAGTAGCACCGCCTGCGGACTCAGAGAAGAGGAGGAGCCAGTAGCACTGCCTACGGACTCGGAGAAGAGGAGGAGCCAGTAGCACCGCCTGCGGACTCAGAGAAGAGGAGGAGCCAGTAGCACCGCCTGCCGACTCGAAGAAGAGGGGGAGCCAGTAGCACCACCTGTGGACTCAGAGAAGAGTAGGAGACAGTAGTATCAGCTGCGGACCCGAGAAGAGGAGGAGCCAGCAGCACCACCTGTGGACTCGGAGAAAAGGAGAAGCCAGTAGCACCGCCTGCAGACTCAGAGAAGAAGAGGAGCCAGTAGCACCACCTGCAGACTCAGAGCAGAGGAGGAGCCAGTAGCAGCACCTGCGGACTCGGAGAAAAGGAGGAGCCAGTAGCACCACCTGCGGACTCGGAGAAAAGGAGGATCCATTAGCACCACCTGCGGACTCAGGGAAGAGGAGGAGCCAGTAGCACCGCCTGCGTACTCGGAGAAGAGGAGGAGCCAGTAGCACCGCCTGTGGACTCAGAGGAGAGGAGGAGCCAGTAGCACCACCTGAGGACTCGGAGAAGAGGAGGAGCCAATAGCACCACCTGCAGAATCGGAGAAGAGGAGGAGCCAGTAGCACCACCTGCGGAATCAGAGAAGAGGAGGAGCAAGTAGCACCACCTGCGGACTCAGAGAAGAGGAGGAGCCAGTAGCGCCACTTGTGGACTCAGAGAAGAGGATGAGCCAGTAGCACCACCTGCAGACTCAGAGAAGAGGAGGAGCCAGTAGCACCGCCTGCGTACTCGGAGAAGAGGGGGAGCCAGTAGCCCCACCTGCGGACTCAGAGAACAGGAAGAGCCAGTAGCACCAGCTGCGGACTCAGAGGAGGAGCCAGTAGCACCACCTTCGGACTCGGAGAAGAGGAGGAGCCAGTAGCACCACCTGCGGACTTGGAGAAGAGGAGGAGCATGTAGCACCACCTGCGGACTCAGAGGAGGAGCCAGTAGCACCACCTTAGGACTCGGAGAAGAGGAGGAGCCAGTAGCACCACCTGCGGACTCGGAGAAGAGGAGGAGCCAGTAGCACCGCCTGCAGACTCAGAGAAGAGGAGGAGCCAGTAGCACCGCCTGCGGACTCGGAGAAGAGGAGGAGCCAGTAGCACCGCCTGCGGACTCAGAGAAGAGGAGGAGCCAGTAGCACCGCCTACCGACTCGAAGAAGAGGAGGAGCCAGTAGCACCACCTGTGGACTCAGAGAAGAGTAGGAGACAGTAGTATCTGCTGCGGACCCGAGAAGAGGAGGAGTCAGTAGCACGACCTGCGGACTCGGAGAAAAGGAGAAGCCAGTAGCACCGCCTGCAGACTCAGAGGAGAGGAGGAGCCCGTAGCACCACCTGTGGACTCAGAGAAGAGTAGGAGCCAGTAGCACCACCTGTGGACTCAGAGAAGAGTAGGAGCAAATAGTATCAGCTGCGGACCCGAGAAGCGGAGGAGCCAGTAGCACCACCTGTGGACTCAGAGAAGAGAAGGAGCCAGTAGCACCACCTGCAGACTCAGAGCAGAGGAGGAGCCAGTAGCAGCACCTGCGGACTCGGAGAAGAGGAGGAGCCAGTAGCACCACCTGCGGACTCGGAGAAAAGGAGGAGCCAGTAGCACCATCTGCAGACTCAGAGAAGAAGAGGAGCCAGTAGCACCACCTGCAGACTCAGAGCAGAAGAGGAGCCAGTAGCAGCACCTGCGGACTCGGAGAAGAGGAGGAGCCAGTAGCACCACCTGCGGACTCTGAGAAAAGGAGGAGCCAGTAGCACCACCTGTGGACTCAGAGAAGAGTAGGAGACAGTAGTATCTGCTGCGGACCAGAGAAGAGGAGGAGTCAGTAGCACCACCTGCGGACTCGGAGAAAAGGAGAAGCCAGTAGCACCGCCTGCAGACTCAGAGGAGAGGAGGAGCCCGTAGCACCACCTGAGGACTCAGAGAAGAGTAGGAGCCAGTAGCACCACCTGTGGACTCAGAGAAGAGTAGGAGCAAATAGTATCAGCTGCGGACCCGAGAAGAGGAGGAGCCAGTAGCACCACCTGTGGACTCAGAGAAGAGAAGGAGCCAGTAGCACCACCTGCAGACTCAGAGAAGAGGAGGAGCCAGTAGCACCACCTGCGGACTCGGAGAAGAGGAGGAGCCAGTAGCACCACCTGCGGACTCGGAGAAAAGGAGGAGCCAGTAGCACCACCTGCAGACTCAGAGAAGAGGAGGAGCCAGTAGCACCACCTGCAGACTCAGAGAAGAGGAGGAGCCAGTAGCACCACCTGCGGACTCGGAGAAGAGGAGGAGCCAGTAGCACCACCTGCAGACTCGGAGAAGAGGAGGATCCAGTAGCACCACCTGCAGGCTCAGAGAAGAGGAGGAGCCAGTAGCACCACCTGCATACTCGGAGAAGAGGAGAAGCCAGTAACACCACCTGCGGACTCGGAGAAAAGGAGGAGCCAGTAGCACCACCTGCAGACTCGGAGAAAAGGAGGAGCCAGTAGTACCACCTGCGGACTCAGAGAAGAGGAGGAGCCAGTAGCACCACCTGCGGACTCAGAGAAGAGGAGGAGCCAGTAGCACCACCTGCGGACTCAGAGAAGAGGAGGAGCCAGTAGCACCACCTGCGGACTCGGAGAAGAGGAGGGGCCAGTAGCACCACCTGCGGACTCGGAGAAAAGGAGGAGCCAGTAGCACCACCTGCAGACTCAGAGAAGAGGAGGAGCCAGCAGCACCACCTGCAGACTCAGAGAAGAGGAGGAGCCAGTAGCACCACCTGCGGACTCAGGGAAGAGGAGAAGCCAGTAGCACCACCTGCGGACTCAGAGAACAGGAGGAGCCAGTAGCACCACCTTCGGACTCAGAGAAGAGGAGGAGCCAGTAGCACCACCTGCAGACTCGGAGAAGAGGAGGAGCCAGTAACACCACCTGCAAACTTGGAGAAGAGGAGGATCCAGTAGCACCACCTGCAGGCTCAGAGAAGAGGAGGAGCCAGTAGCACCACCTGCGTACTCGGAGAAGAGGAGGAGCCAGTAGCACCACCTGCGGACTCAGAGAAGAGGAGGAGCCAGTAGCACCACCTGCGGACTCAGAAGAGAGGAGGAGCCAGTAGCACCATCTTCGGACTCAGAGAAGAGGAGGAGCCAGTAGCACCACCTGCGGACTCGGAGAAAAGGAGGAGCCAGTAGCACCACCTGCAGACTCAGAGAAGAGGAGGAGCCAGCAGCACCACCTGCAGACTCAGAGAAGAGGAGGAGCCAGTAGTACCACCTGCGGACTCAGGGAAGAGGAGAAGCCAGTAGCACCACCTGCGGACTCAGAGAACAGGAAGAGCCAGTAGCACCACCTGCGGACTCAGATGAGGAGCCAGTAGCACCACCTTCGGACTCGGAGAAGAGGAGGAGCCAGTAGCACCACCTGTGGACTCAGAGGAGAGGAGGAGCCAGTAGCACCACCTGTGGACTCAGAGAAGAGTAGGAGCCAGTAGCACCACCTGTGGACTCAGAGAAGAGTAGGAGCCAGTAGCACCACCTGTGGACTCAAAGAAGTGTAGGAGCAAATAGTATCAGCTGCGGACCCGAGAAGAGGAGGAGACAGTAGCACTGCCTGCAGACTCGGAGAAAAGGAGGAGCCAGTAGCACCACCTGCGGACTCGGAGAAAAGGAGGAGCCAGTAGCACCACCTGCGGACTCAGAGAAGAGGAGGAGCCAGTAGCACCACCTGCGGACTCAGAGAAGAGGAGGAGCCAGTAGCACCGCCTGCGGACTCGGAGGAGAGGAGGAGCCAGTAGCATCACCTGCGGACTCAGAGAAGAGGAGGAGCCAGTAGCACCACCTGCAGACTCAGAGAAGAGGAGGAGCCAGTAGCACCACCTGCGTACTCGGAGAAGAGGAGAAGCCAGTAGCACCACCTGCAGACTTGGAGCAAAGGAGGAGCCAGTAGCACCACCTGTGGACTCAGAGAAGAGGAGGAGCCAGTAGCACCACCTTTGGACTCAGAGAAGAGGAGGAGCCAGTAGCACCACCTGCCAGACGTCCACCACGATGACCGAGGAGGAGAAGAGACTC
>BLSH010449518.1:540772-555637 GCA_018402905.1 Glandirana rugosa | reverse complement strand
TTTTTTTTATTTAATCATAAGAACGGTTGCTGGTCACAAAACCGTGGTTGATAAACAAATATATACAATGAAGCTTACTCATGACCACATGAAAAATAATGAATGTTTTTGCTTACTCAATATTACCCAGGAGACTTCTGCCACATCATGCATCTTTACATCTTGCAGACATTACTAACCTATTAAGCCATGTTCACTGCTGACCAGACAGGGAGACCTCCCAAACATGAACACTGCTAAATTCCACTCGGAAGGAGCTTCAACTGCATTTTTATCCACAGAGATCACAGGATCCTGGGGGCATTGCAGATTCCTTCAAAGATGAACTAACCTACTAAAAAAGGAAAACAGCCAGACATGTATCTGCAAGGATGATGCACATATTTAGCTGTGATGTACTGTATGTATGCAATGTATATTTTTTAACATGGCTACCAATTTAATGGTAATGATTACAGTAGCAGTTGTATATACAAGATCAGTAGATGTAACTGTTTGCAGAGTCATTATATCCATAGAAGAGATGCAGATGCAAATGTTTTAAATTAGTCCTATGTGCTGGAATGCATTGATCATACACAAAAGGTTTGAAGAAGACCCCAAACCAGGCCACATTCAGCATTTTTCTTAGAAGCTTCTCTGTAGTCATTTATTGTAACCCCTATATCTACATTTCATCTAATCCTACAAGGAGAACCAGGAGCTCCCGTATAAAGAATTACAGATGTCGCATTTGTCCCAGTAGCTTTATCTCATATTTCTGGGGAAGAGACTGAAGACATGACTGACTGTCATAAAGGAACTGCCAGTGCTTTGCATAAGGAATTAGTACCTGCCGACAGAGTAGTAATGATAGGGGTTGCAATTGCAACCGGGCCCCATGATCCAGGGGGCCCGTGTGCCTCCCTTATACACCTGAATAGGAGGGATGGCGGGGTGGCATTTAGAGGACCCAATCTCCTCCATTTACCTCTATCCAGTTTACTGCTGTTCCCAGGGTCCCTGTGTGCTTCCCCACCCCCCCACCCCCACAGATCTGCTGTCTTCCCCCCTCCTCTCTCCTGCCAGCTTCTGTGTCATGATAGCGAGATGGGAATGGGTCGGCAAATTCGTAATTTACCAGCTCCTTCCTTTTCTGAATGAACAGAGCCAGTGATTGGTACCAATTGGTTCATTCATAACTGAAGCATAGTCAACTGTTTTTACTATACTTCCGTTTCTGAATGAATGGGATGCTCGGTGCACAGCTATTCTTGTTCATTAATTTTGTGCAGCTGAGGCTACACAGATGGAAATTGAGAGTTGAGATTTGTTTAGACCCCTGATATCTCATCAAAGCCCCCCAACAGAGCTCCTAAAAAAATGGTAAAAATAAAATTGTAAAATAAATAAAATGAAATGGTAAAAAAATAAAAATAAAATTAAAATAGAAATTAAAAACTACTGACACCAGTGAGGGAACTATCAGGATTGCAAAGGTTGCAATTGTGATCGGGCCCTGGCATTTCACCACCATGGGAAGGCCTGAAGATGGCAGAAAGGGGGCCCACTGCAGAACTTGTGAAAGGGCCGTGCTGCGGTACCGTAATAAAGGGACCCACAAAGGGAGTAAAGGGCCCCAGGATCAGTGGGAAGAGGGAAGGGCCCTAGCCAGGGGTCAGGGGGCCCTTCATAATTTCTTGCACTTAGTTACGCCTCTGCCTGCCGAGATAACTGATTTTGTACAGCAAGAACAATTGGGATGGAAGAGGGCACATTAGCGACAGTTGCAGACAACTGGCTATTCTGTGCCTGCTAGAAGGAAAAGATGAAGGTTTTGTCCGCCTAAACTACCTCCTGCACATGTTGTATCTGTATAGCATATAAATGATCAACCCATGACAACCACTTTAACCTACAGGTACGCCTATAATAAGGCTTACCTCTAGGTGCCCTGCATATTTCCTAAACCTACACGGTTTAGGAGATATACAGTGTACTTGCATTGCCGATGTCATTCGGCACATGCGCAGTGAAGAAACGGCCCGCTGAGCCGTTTCTTCAGTTCGTTCGTGCCGTGACTGGCGGCTCCCGTGTGCATGCATGGGAGTGACGTCACGCAACTCCGGCCAATCACAGAGCCGTAGTCGTGGCCCTGGAAGGAAAAAGGGGCTGAAGATGGACGTGGCCTGCACAGGAGACATCGCTGGACATCGCAGGCTCGTTTGCAGGTAAGTGACACATAATCAGCTACTATGCGATGCATACCAGCCCATTATGCTTTTACTTTGCAGGGGAATATAGAGGAAGTAAACCCCATCAGGGTTTACTTCCTCTTTAAGACTCATAACAACATATAGCTAACATGTGCTGTTATCATTTGTTTAACATTTACTATAAAAAGTGACAATTTGTACCACATCTATAGATGCAATTTGTATTTATTTCACCACAGACACTGTGAACTTCCGTCTACTGACTGATAGTGGATAGTAGTTCATCTGACTGTTGTAAAAGAGTGATTGACAGATCTGTTATGATTCACGCATGCAGTGACTCAAAAGCTTGAAGCCTGAGGCCCGAGAGTTGAGGCCAGACAGGAAAGTCATATGAATAGGCAGGAAAGTAAAAGGAATATCCCAGTAAAAACAATGTTGCCATAACTCCATATTTAGTCTGGAGACCTATTCTGGCTCTTGACCTTTTTACACAATAGCACCAGTGATGTTTCCAGCAAGTTATTTCTAACCTGTGGGATATTACAAGTCTCTGTCTAGTTAGCAGACAGCATAGTGTTGTCTACTAGGACAAATCGCTCACAGAGAGTAGTCATCACAGGGTCACTAGCAGAGTTTTCCACAGTCCTGAAAGGGAAATTATTGTGGTTTTGTAGGGCTATGCTGACTCAAACAAGGTCTCCCTTTTAATATGTTGGAAAAGACTCATTGAAAGTATAGTTAAAAATATCATAAACATACCATGACTAAAACTGGATGATTGTAATTTGGTAACAAAAGAGAATTACAGATCTAAATACCCTTTTACTAGAAGCATAAACACATGAAGTCATAGGCTCATGTCACACTAGCCATGATTTGTTGACAACTCGCCAGTGGGCCAAGTAGCTAAGACCAACTCACCTAATCTTATTATTTCACTACCTTGCTGGCTGAATCAGTTAGATGTTGCTCCATTGCTGCAACCTCATTGCACAAGATTCTGTAGGTTTTAGCCAGTGAGGCTTTGACATCCATTAGCTGGAAGTTGCACCCCTGGAAGATTTTGCAAACACCTTGCCACTTTCAGAGAACCCTTGCCTGGCAATTCTGGGTTCCTTTACATATTCCCCTAGACTTTTCATGGGCTTGGACGGTCTGGTTTCTTCCCTACATCCACAACATAAAGGTTGGTTGACCACCTCTAAAGTAAACTTGTAATAAACTGAGCAATTCAAACTGATCTCATAAAAAAAGAAAACCAAACATAAACAGAGGTTACAATTTCAGAAAACTGCCCATCCACATGAGAGGTATATATAGGCTGATGTTATATGCAAATCTTACATTTTCCTGTAATATATAAGCATATCCTCTTCCCTTTTTCTTCATAGCAGTCATATAAGAACCAACAAAGAGGCACAGGAGGTAGGAAGAGGTGGTGCCAAGCTTGACTTTCGTAGGAAAGTCAATCTATGCTTATACTTTCAGCTGCCTATATCTCTGGATCTACTAATTCTATACCAAAGCTTAGTGCAGTGGTTCTCAACTCCTGTCCTCGGGACCCACCAACAGGCCAGATTTTAAGTATTACCTTGGGGAGATGCTAACTAGAATTCTGCAATCACTGAGCAGCAAATGATATCACCTGTGATGCATTTCAGTTATCCTGCAAACTTGGCCTATTAGTGGGTTCAGAGGACAGGAGTTGAGAACCACTGGCTTAGTGAAATAACTGAGGAGGATTTGCCTACAATGGCACAGGCTGCAGCCAGGGCCCATGCACCAGCCCCTTCACAAGTCTCTGCTCCTGGACCTAGTCCACAGGGGACATCATGGTGTCCTGCCATAATACTAATCATTTCCCTTTTCAGTTTTTGTTGAAGGTAACTTCTGATTCGGGGTACTAATAATAAGCTCCTTTGGGAACAGTGATGTAAAGTAGTTTCAGAATGTTTTTTTTTTTTTTAAATAATCCAGTAATTTGAACATTAAAAATAGTGTTATCCATAACAGGTTAGGGATATTCTAAAGACATTAATAGCAAAATGTTCAAATTGAATTGCTTCTAGTTACAGGGAATCTGTACCCATTCAAGGCAAAGTGACACGTTCTTGTGTAAGAAGAACCCCCCCACCAACTGATACTTACCTTCAACACACTACCCTGCTGCTCCTTTTGAACTCTTGGTAATTACTACTACTAATCCTTCCGCATATGGAGAAGCATGTGACTTCATCCCAGGATGCACTACTGTTGCCCAAACACTATCACATGAGAAGGAAGAGAAAAAAGTTAATCCTGAGTAAGTTCTGAAGCATCCATCATGAAGCGCACACAGGGTTAAGCTGGCCATACACTGTTAGAATTTTGGCAAAGTCAGAGTAATCGGCTCATATTCCAACAGTGGGTGGTCCTGCCAACTCAACAAAAGTCAATTACTCAATCGATTTTTGTTGAAGGAGCCAGGGCAAACATTTTTGGCTGAATAATATCTGCAACCAATCAGCTGGCACGCACGGCTGCAAGAATACAATAGCCCTAGGGGGTTGTCCATTTATACCATTTATGTAGATGCAGGATTCTTAGATTATTTTAGTTCAGCCTTCAGATTAGATGATGGAAATCTATTAGTGTATGGCCATATTAGGATTCAGGTAAGGACCAATAGGTGGAAGATTGTTTTTAAAAGAGAATTAGTCAACTTGCCATTAATAGAAAAAGTGGGATTGACTTACTAAAACTGTAGAATGCAAAATCTGCATAGAAACCAATCAGCTTGCATATTTTTTGTCAAAGCTTAATTGAACAAGCTGAAGTTAGAAGCTGATTGGCTAGCATGCACAGCTGCACCAGATGTTGCACTCTGCAGTTTTAGTAAATCAATTTAGGTGAAGTATAATGTGGAGTATGCTTTTGGAGAATGGATGTGTAAAGTCAAGTAAGTAGGTATAGTTATGTTTTAGGAACTATACTGAATTACATAATGCCATGAACAAAAGTGTAAAGTAATGCACAGAAACCAGTTATGTAAAGCTAGCAATGGCATCCCCTTATAAAGTACATAGGGCCATTCCCACAAGTCCTTTATCCATACACATTAATTTACTAGCAGCATTTTTTTTTAGTTAAGAAACAGTTAAACTACCAATATGTTTTGTGGGGGGGGGGGGGGAGCACTGAGAAAACATACATTGCCTGCAGAAGATGTTGTCCCTAATAAAAGCAGAGAGCATTGCACAACGAGTGTATTTTCTTTGCTTTTTTTATTAGGTAAGAAATTATGGGAAAATTGCAGTGTTGCTTCTCCGCCAGAAACCATCTTTATTACTATGTGGCCTAAGATGCTGAATTTGTTTTGTATATTCATGATCTTGGCACAGAGTTATTTAACACTTGAGTTATTCTTTAAATATCTATTCATATGACTCCTCACATTCAGATATGATCATCGATAAATTGGTGATAAGTGTATAGATCTTTAAGGCCTAGTAGCTCCCGTGTGCTGAGGTGTAAATCCCTGGCGCTTTCTGGCGCCAGGAGAGCTGCACATGCCGCATGCAGCCCCCAATGCAAACGTACTGTATGCAACCATGCTCAGCTAAATGCTGATGACTTCTGCCACTTTCGTGTTTAGGGATAAGCGCCATTGTCGTTTACCCAAGCATGCCCTCGTACAGCTATTCTATTGTATTGGTGGATGAACACAGCATGTGAGGCTCCTCAGATGCCAGAAAGCGCTGGTGATTTTTTGCCCCAGCACGCAGGAGCTGCTAAGTGTTCTTGTATGTAAGACCTAATAATGTATTCTTCTGCAGCTCTATTTGGGTATGCTGTAAAATAACAGTTAACTCAGTGCAGCATGCTGACATTAGGTCATAAAACAAGTCTAGCCGTCCACAATAAGATGGCTGTAAATACTGCTGTGTGCGCGTCTTGAGTGTATGCGGATGACTAAGGCTTATGAAGGAGGCAGGTAGCTGAACATTTCTCCAAGACTTGTCATCATATAACACCTGTCTGGAAGCCTGGGTGGCTGACAAATAGAATGACTATCTGGGAACTAATTACACTCTGTAGTGTCTGTTTTTCTGTCTGTGCAACTTTCCCTGGATGTTTCACATGCCATTAACCTTTCTTCATCATGTTTCTCACATAGCAGTTCATACTCTGCCCTAAGCTGTTCACATTCCTGGACCCTATTAATAGAGATATCTCTTTAACACAAGGAGGTAAATAAATTGGTCCTGGCGTCATTACTAATAATATCAATTATGTAATAATGCCAGTAAGACCTCCACTGCACAAGCGTCATTTCAGCAAGAAGTACTGTGCCATACATTATATATATAGGCATTGGTCTTTAACGTTTGCTGAAAGTATGATATACAGAGCTTCAAGCAACACTAGGTCACAGCGCTATCTAGGAAAAACAGTCACAGTATTTTATGTACAAAGATTGCTTCATTTACCTTTATTTTAGTGTTATAAATAGTTCCTATTATCCACTGCAGCTTCATTCCATAGGGTTTTCCGATTGCTGCTGTCTGGGTATGCAGGTTGTTGTTGGCATTTTTTTTTAAGGTGATATCTTCTGTCCTGTTTCACTGTGAGCAACAACTGTAAATTAGAGGCAAGAGCAATTTCTTTTCTTTTGTCAGAGTCTGCATAATCAGAACTGGGAGGCTGAAGGCTATGCATAATTAAAATGGTAATCTGCCTTGTTATTTGTGATTGGAAATCAATCAGGATTCCAATTAAGAGGTATGCACCCCAAAACACATCAACAGTGTATCTTCCAGATAGATGGATCTGCAGTCCAGTTTGAGGTGCTCCTCTTAGTCCAGTCAAAAGATGGTAGAGTGTGGGTGAGGTGATTTAATGTGACCAGATGAGACAACTTCCCTGGTTTATGTAGTGAATGGTAAATATTACAGCAAAGTGATAGTTATCCTAAAATATCTGTAAGAACGGTAATGCACGTGTGGCTAGACAGTTCATGTGGCAGACTTACATGCCGCGGCATGCTCCTTTAAACAGGTACACTTTGGCTTTACAGTGGGCCTCTCAGGTAAGGTGCTGTGCTGCCGTATAGAGTGCAAGGATGCTCCAGATTATCCCTGTTCTGTCCCTGCTTCTTAGAAAACATTCCCTGCACTAGGCCTATCTCTCACTAGCAAGTATATACCCCCTACACAGAAAGGTGCACCAAAAACTACTCTCTGGGAAAAGAAGGCTGCTTAAATCTCAGACACAGGCTCTACCAAGATGGCTGCTGGGAGCCCAGAACAAGTCATCTTCTAGAGTGTTTCCCCAGTGCCAAAGGTAAGCAGCGATCATGTGCTGGCTGTGTTTACTTATGGCGGCTAACTGGGAAGTGAATAGGTGATCTGCTTATCGCTGCCTCACTTCCCATGCTGACACCCACTTGAGTGGCAACAGCACTCAACAGAGGCTGTTGGCAACACCTTAATATAGGAGTGCTTCTTTTACATCCAAGCTGAAACAGACTCCATTTATGACCCTGCGATAAGCCTAACCCAAATGGGATTATGCAAGCTTATTATCCCCTTTTTCAAACGCATTAAATAATGTTCTACACTACCCAATGCACTTTGGCTTTCATATTTTAGTAAAAAAAGGTTGACAGGAGGTTGATAGGCAAGCCATTGTCACCCAAATGGGGTGCCTTTGCCAAAGAAAAAAAACATATGGCTTTGAGGTCAACATGGATAATTCACAAATCCCTTTGATTAAAGTTTTGGGGGTTGCCTTAAAGTTGTATGAGTGTACCCCACCACTACAATATACAACTCAAGCACAGTTATCCAGTCCCTACACCCTATTAGCTGCTGTGAGGCTCTAAGAAGTGTCTCAGGCTGTGCTTTGCAATATAGGTCAGTGCCATAATTAGCCAAAGGAAAACTTGCTGGAAATTCTTGATTTTCAATCCTAGAACTGTAATGCAAACTCAATTTCATTCATAATCTTATCCCTGGTAGGGAACAGTTGACATTTGACTATTGTGCCAATTGTTCCAATGAAAATTAAGACGTTCATAGTGAAAATTTAAAAGAGAAGCACGGCCAAAGCTTTTTTGGCCATACTTCTCATGTGGGTCACAGAAGTGTACTTACTTGTGCTCTCCTGTGACCCAGAATCAGAATCAGGATCAGTAGGCTACAACCTGCTGTTGGCTGACATCACAGAACTGCTCCAGGCTCTGGAAGGATTCCGACCATATTGTTGGGATCCATCCAGCTGCCTGATTGACAGTTGGTTCTGGCTCTCAGTGCTTGGCTTTAAGCTGAAGCCAGTTGAGGTCTACCCCTTCTCCTGGGGCAAAGAGACTGATAGTCACTACTCTCTGCTCAGAGCTGACCGTGAACTGAGTGATCAGCGGTCATGTAATCGCTCAGTTCTCTGACTTTTAGCAGGCGGAGTAGAGCTGCAGCATCAGACTTAAGGCCTCATACACATGGGCCTATCTTAAAAAATAAGCAAAACGACGGGCCCGACGTCAGGGAAAAAAATGTGTTGTTTTTCGGCGTTATGCATTGGCGTTAATGAGCATTAGTGAGTGTCAACATCAATAGGCGTCTTTAAAAAAAAAAATCCTCTGCTATTTTTCAACCTAAAAACGTTGGGGTCAAAAACACCAGTTAACGCCGGTACGGCGTTAGTGAGCGTTTTGCGGCATTGGCATCAAAAACGCCAAAACGTTACAGCCTCAAAACGCGCTGGCCATGGGTTCTAGTTTCAGCTCACTAACGCCGATGCCATCTACAGCTCAAAAACATCGGCATTTTTATGGGGCCATTGGCTAACATGGAGAGCTGCAAAAAATGCCAGAAAACATTGGCGTCAAAAAACGTCCGGGTGTATGAGGCCTTATGCTGCAGCATGGAGGTGAGTATCTATGTTTGTTTTTTTTTACAACTCCAAATTTCTCCTTTAACCACTTGCCGACCGCCGATCGGCATTTGACGGTGGCAAAGTGGCTCTGTAAGGCGAATCGCCGTCATATGACGACGGCCGCCAGGCCGCCAGATCGCGCCGGAGGCGCGCCCGTGCGCTCACTGTGTCCGGGGAGGGCCAGGGAGCGGGTGCCACGGAGTCGATCTCCGCCGGCCACCCGCGATGCCCCCCCCCCCGGAGTGAAAGAACGGAGGTCCGTGTATGTAAACACGGACCTCCGTTCTGTGAAGGGGGAAGGGCTGTGTTCACAGCCTTCCTGTACATGGAGGCTGTGACTACTTCCCTTCCCCAGCTAGGGCAGTCCCCATACAGTTAGAACACGCCCAGGGAACATAGTTAACCCTTAGAGCGCCCCCCTGCAGGTTAACCCCTTCACTGCCAATGGCATTTACACAGTAATCAGTGCATTTTTATAGCACTGATCGCTGTATAAATGCCAATGGTCCCAAAAAAGTGTCAAAATGGTCCGACATGTCCGCTGAAATATCGCAGTACCGCTAAAAATCGCAGATCGCCGCCATTAATAGTAAAAAATAAAAAAAAAAAATAAAAACCCCAAAAATGAATTCTCATCATCCGTAAACGCGACCACTTTTGCGCAAACCAATTTTTTTTATCACAAATATGAGGAAGAATATAAATCGGCCAAAACCGATGAAAAACAATGTTTTTTTATATTTTTTTTTTTTGGATTTGTATTTTAGCAAAAAGTAAGAAATTTGGGTTTTTTTGCAAAATTGTCGCTATTCTTTTGTTTATAGCGGCGATCAGAAATGACGCAGCGGTGATCAAATACCACCAAAAGAAAGCTCTATTTGTGGGGAAAAAAGGACGCAAATTTTGTTTGGGTACAACGTCGCATGACCGGGCAATTTTCAGTTAAAGCAACGCAGTGCCGAATCGCAAAAAGGGCTCCGGTCCTAAAGCTAGAAATCCTTCCAGGGCTGAAGTGGTTAAACTTATAAATATACATTTTGGTTCCAATTCTTGAGATCTGGAGCAGACAGAATCTTGAGAAGCTGTGCACAGTAACCAATCAGCTGCTAACTTCAGCTTGTGCAATTACTCTTTGAAAATGAAAGATAGAAGCTGGTTGATTGCCATGCACAGCTACTCCAGATTCTGGCTGCTCCAGTCTTAGTAAATTGCCCTTACAAACTGCTGTCTGTCCCATTCAAAGTGAATGTGCTTTAACACTGCTACTGCCTGCAATGCACTTGTCTGCAGCTCAGTAGTTGTGACTATCCATAATAGACATGACATCAGCAAGCAGGGTCTTGTGACTTGTCCCCTTGCCAAAGAAGGCATGTGCCCTGTATTTTGCAGCTGCAGTCACTGACCAAAGGCAGAATGTGGCCTTTGTCTGTGCACTATGTGCCATTCCTGGTATGTGTGACTAAGTCGGATTATCAATTTGCTGTCACATGCTGCTTGAACGGAGTAAAATTATCACATGCTGGTTGTACCAAGTTAAATTATCTTTATTTTTAGAATGCTGATTTGGGTGTAATATGTATATATTAAATATTAGCATCTATTAATAAAGCTATAACCCTGACTGTTGTAGTTAAAGTGGTACTAAAGCCGTGATACTTAAAATCCGCCATAATGTGATTTGAGCCCCGCATACGCATTGATGCGTGCCGCGGTGATGTGACTACCATGCACATGGTGAGAGTAACGTCACAGCAGCCCAGCCATTCAAGCTACTGACGATAGAGAACTTGGAAGGAAGACCAGGCCAAGATGGATGCACCAAAGACCGGGGGAAGTCGTGACATCCCATTGCTGGAGGAATCCGTTTTCAAGTCTGTCGTAATGTGCTACAATGTGCGCATACTAGTACATTATGACTTAAACCTGCAGGGGGATCAGCTTGTTTAATTTTACACTTTAAAGTTAAACCACGGGTTGCAGGAAAAAATATAATAGCCGCTAGCAATAATCGCATGTAAAATCCGACAGGCACCCCCTTCAAGACATAATCTGGCTCCAGACACAAGACAAAGAGATGACCAACAAAAATTTCCCTCTGATCGCCCCTCCCATTCAATGCCTCCGTGGCTTGTCGAAATCCTCTACACTGACATCTCTTCCGGGCCCCATGACCCCTATTCTGAACAATCCCAGTTTCCCCCCGGGACTCTCTGATATGAGAATTAAATTCACATTAAACTCTCGCCCTAGGGCACACCACTTTCTTACCCTTACTTCTTTTTGCACCAAAGCTGACCTAATCAAAGCCAATATCGTTGAATCAATCCCTACTTGGTCATACCTACAGATCCGACATTTTCTCACATGCACTAAAGAAAAAAACCTCTATCTCAAACCCTTGACTACATTTGAGAAACTCTGCGAATCCCAACCGCAGAAACACCTCATCGCAAGCCTGCATGCACTGCTATCTTCCCAAACACTGGACCACCTAGCTCCCATCAGGAAAATCTGGGAAACAGCGTCCACCAACACATTCCCCGACAAAGATTGGGAATCAATCTGCCTCACAGCGCATACAAGCTCTCGTTACGTATCCATTCAGGAGCATAACTACAAATTGCTAACGCACTGGTACAGAACACCGGCGCTACTTCACACATTTTACCCTCAATGCCCCAATGTTTGCTGGTGCTGCGGATCTCCAGGAGGCACATTGAAACACATTTGGTGGGAATGCCCAACTATTAAGATGTATTGGGAACAGGTCCATGAGACAATAAAACTTGTCTCCCCACATGCAATTGATTTTTCCCTATATCAATATGTGCTGCATTACTCAGAATCTTTGAAACATCTACATCGTCATTCCCTAGCCATGCATATGATAACCTCAGCCAGTATGTGCATTCCAACTCTTTGGAAGCAGACATCAGCTCCCTCTCTCATAACCTGGCTTAACAGACTCAATAGAACTATGGAAATAGAGGAACCTATAGCAATATCCTCGGATAATCTGAACAAGCACCATAAAATCTGGATGCCCTGGATCCTCTTCCAGAGCTCAGATAAATATTGTGCCATCTGCAAACCCCTATAACGCGATACTCGGCCACTCTGTCTCGTTTGCTTGACGTCTTCAACCCACACTACCCCGATCTACCTTTAAATCATAAATCAGACGCCTTGGACCCCAAAAGGATATACCCCCTGCCTCCCCCCCCCAACCTACCCTCCACCCTCCCCATACCTTCCCTATTCCCATCTCTCCTTTTGCATCTCCCTCCCTTCAGTCTCCACTAGGGGCACAACGCCCCCTCCCACACTTGAAATGGGCAAACATACATAATCCCTCCCCCCATAGCAATTTCTAACTCAATATTCTCGTTACATCCATTATATTGTTTTCAACTTTTCTCTACACGTTCTGAGACAAATGTTTTTCTTGCATTTGCTATAGCAGTACTGTTAACTATGAGTGCATAAATTGTCTGTAATATCTGCTTCTTTAAGTGAGACTGTACACCCTTATTATTTTCCTCAATAAACTCTTTGTGGAAAAAAAAAAAAAATCCGACAGGCTGGTTGTACCCAAGTTGATCAATCGATTAACTTGGGTACATTCATGGTTCTAATCTTAGCCGTTCCCTGCTGAACCAGCCAAGATTCAAACTGGCTTTAATTTATATAGTCACTAAAATATATGTAAAATGTATGTAGCATTTTTTTTTAAACGCTAAACTCTAGGCAGATAGATATAAAAGACACAAATGGATGCAGCTCCATAATCATTAGAAATCATTTTTAATTTTTTAAATGTAAACAGTAAAAGTACATGACTTTGACCTAGTATCAGCCTCTTGCATTCCTCATACAGCAGGGTTGAAATGTGAGAAGAAGAAGTTCAGAGAGTCAATGAGTTCATGCCCTGACAAGATGCACACTAATAGGAGGAGTGAGCAGGGTGACATTGAGATTCACTTATTACTGTGCTGCTTCTCCTTTTACTGTCTAGTCACAGGTTGGGGTGGATCTAGGATGCCCTGAGCTCTGAGGAAGTGAGTTGAATGATACTGGCCATCAAGCTGAGGACATCTAGTGGTAGAAAAAAAGAACTTGATTGAAAAAGCTTTTATTTACATATTTACATATTGACACATATGGTTATCACATAACTTACTCAGATTGACATGAAATGGCTGTAAGAGGGTTTTTACCAGGGTGGATAAAAATCAATGATTTCATAAAAAAAAAACAAAAAAAATATATATATTTTTTAAATTTGAATCAGACTTTTTTTCATTTAAATCAGATTTTTTTATTTTTTATCAAATTAATTTTAATAAAATGCTTTTGGAGTAAAAATCCATCTAAAGATAATTTTCTGTTTAAGATACATTAATAATTTAGTTTATTCAGCATGAAATGGAGCTTAGTTATGTAGCATGAGGCTGTATATTCTGCAATATTTACATTTTTGGTAAATTCATTCAATGAATCCAAGCTCTGCAATGCAGCTCATGCACTGCATTGACGCATTCACACAATTTCACAGCAACCATAATATAAAACAAAGTTCAGCAATATTCCTTTATCCCATTGTTTTGCAAATCTATGTACACTACAAACTGTATGATTGAATCGGTTCTAAGATCGCTGTTTTACCAACCTGACAGCTTATTATTCTAAATAGGAAACCTTCATTTTGTATGCAAATATTAAATATTCTAACTACCAGCAAGAATAAGTCCTTACATTTTAAGAGCATCTGTCATTTCAGGTGCATCATGGCAGCGCCTGTTAGCGGGTGTCCACTCACCTTCTGCCGCCGCTTCCCTCACCTTGTTGTGTCACTGCCGCATCACCAGCCGTCCCATTAAAGTGAATGGGATTGTCTGTGAGTCAACAGCGGGTCAGAGGAGGAGCGGCTGTGGGACAGAGATCACAGTTGCTCTTTAAAAATTATGATTTAAATGGAGTTGATTTAAATCAAGCCTTTTTACTACCGTAGTTATTTAAATCGACTTGATTTAAATCAACTCCACGATTGGTTTTACCCCCTGCTTTGTCCAAATTTAGGGGGTCTTCTCCATAATACAAAAGATAGGTGCTGCGCTTATGAATGATGACATGGAGGCAATAAGGGTCATGAATGAACTTCATAGTCCTTCAACGCAAATGTTCACAAAAGTGAAATATTGTGAAAAAAATCAATAAATAATAGTGAAACAAAGTAATGATAATCAAAAAGTCCCACATAGTCCAAAAGGTAATCCAAGCGGAAAGGTGAACAAAAAATCGTCATCGACTTCAAGAGGCAAGAGTGAAGACAACTAGACAGTGGAACCTCATATGACCAATAAGTGAATAAATTGGACTCTGGACCGGAACAGTTGGATCCATTCGATCATACGAACGGTGGATCAATCACGCTTATGTGGGTTCAGAGGCGGCTCTAGGCTTTGTGAGGCCTTAGGCAAAACTTAGATATGAGGCCCCACTCACGCCCATAATGGGAAAAATAATTAAAGTGATAAAAATGAACTGTATTAGGAGGTTAAATAAGTGAATAACCAGTATACTCCAAGGTGACAGATCAACAGAAGTGAGAACGGAGAACTTCAGCTACTGCTAAAAAACAAGTGGAAAGGCGAACCTAATGGAAAACCTGATACACCCTGAAAAACTAATAGTAATGAAACAAAGTGATAATAAATAACTAAAAAAAGTGTTATAAAGTGAAAACACTTGTAAA
>BLSH010449518.1:519998-534366 GCA_018402905.1 Glandirana rugosa | reverse complement strand
AAAATTAGCCGTTCACAGGGATCTTTCCTTTTCAATCCGCTGTAATTTTCTATAAATGCACCTCACTATGGCTATCTGGAGTTGTTCTGAATACAGAGTGTGTACTGACCACTCCCCAGAAACATCATTTCCTGCTTGTGTGATTGGCTCACCAATTTTCCCAGAAGTCTGCCTAAGATATAAGTCAGATTTCAAGCATTCCTGGTTGGTGAGATAGTAAACCACCTAGCTCTAAGCTGAGCTTTACGCATTCATTTTTGTGTCTATGTTGGTCTTCTCCAGTGGTTAGTGAGCTCTGCTCCAATCAGGAGAGAAGATACACAAGGGAGATGGATTTGTCGGTTGAAAACTGATAAAGATTGCCATGTGTCCCCTATGTGATGGAAAAAAAGAAATTTTTTTTTAATTGTAAAAAAATTACACTCAAGCACATAAATCCCCCCCCCCAAAAAAAAAAAATTGAGGCCCGCTCCTCCCACATATACGCACGTGCAAACATAAACACACGTGGTGGGCAGCCTACGCCTGAAAACGTTGATTGCAATACACATGTTATCCCTGCACACGTGGGAATGAGAGCAATAATTCTAGCACCAGACCTCCACTGCAATGCCAAACTGGTGACCTATAAGGAGCTTTTAAAGCGTCGCCTATTAAAAATATAGAGTACTGACATGTTTAAGTTTTGACATGTTGGGTATCTATTTATTCGGTGCAACCTCATCTTTTATATTTTACCAAAAAATTGGGTAGTTTATTGCATTTTTGCTCCCCCTAAAATGTAATGTGTTTTTTTACTGAAATTTTGTGTTTCCTAGACCTTTACGGTAATGTCATGTAACACAAAATTTGTAACTATCACTATTTTATTTTCTAGGGTGTCTGTTTTCAGAAAATATATAATGTTTGGGGGTTATGTAATCTTCAAGCCTAAATTTATTTTTTAAGGGTGTGCAAAAAAATTTAAAACATCCTTAAGATTTGTTTGTTTAAAAAAAAATGTCTCTTAACTTTTTATCTGGCTACTAGATTTAAAGCACATTTTTCAAGACCTGATATAACAGAAAGAGAGGGTCCAACCTAGATTTAAATGTACATTGTTATTTGTTTTACATGCTATATACTTGCGTTGTATGTAATGTCATGTTTTTGTTGTTTTATACATTTACTGTATGTACATATATACTGTATGTACATTATACATTTAATGTATATACAGCATACACACAGAGTCCTTCTTTGTTCTTTCACTAACCTCTTCTAGTCATGCATGATAAATGAAGCGGGCAGCGGCATATCACTTTTACTACACTGGTGCTCAGAGGTGACAGTCATTCCTTTTGTCAGGTTGTCATTTAGCGTTATTCTTGTTCATAGTGCAAAAGGCATGTTTTCCGAGCCTGAGCTGAAATCAAGGTGTACCAGGCATCATGACCATTACCGTTTATGAGTATATCCGGAATGTTTCTGCAAACACACTGACGTTCAAAGAGAATAACACCATTTAGTGTCCATAGCTGGCCTGGGAAAAAAACCAATCATTACATAACAGGTAAAGCTTGGGATATAAAATCTAGACTGCAGGTATTCATTGTATGAAAAGTATTGTAGGTTTCTTTTCCTATTTAAAGAAATGAAAAATTACCATATTCTTATTAAACCTTCTCTTTTTGTTTGGGATTAGGAGGGAATGGATGGAAGCCATGTCAGCTTCTTATTTCTTGGGGTCATTGGGGTGATTGCATTGTCTGGTTGGATCAATCTTGATTCCTGGGTTAGAACCTGGTCCTACTTGCTGTTCTATGCATCCAGAAATGTCATCCAAGGCTGGATATAGGCAGAGTTGTCTCTTCCCCAGTGTATCAGGTCATGATCTGCATATCCAGGCCTGAGAAGATCCTCTCCGCTACCCTGGTAACAACCTTGTCCTGATCTCCGCTCTGCTGTCCATCTGTCACCTGTCATTACTTGTTTGTCTAAAGATTACACTTCAGCCTGATGCTTCCGTACTCTATATTGGTTTGTTTGTTATGTGTCACCATTGTGGCCAACCCAAGTGCTACATTGTGACAGTGAAAAGCAGTCCAGTCTATATCTCCTCCAGGGGTTCCCCAGTGAATACCAGACATTCCTTGAACATCCACCATGCTTACTACTGGTGCATCTCAGAGAATCTTCTTCTGTCTGCATACCAAACTATGCTTCTGTTTAAATCCCCTAAACAAAAAAGCAGCACCCTGCTGTTTCAAACCAGTAAAATCCCACATGGAAAAACATACAGACTGCATGTGCACAGCGTTTTTGGTAGGAGCTGGACTCCGGCGCTGCAAGGCAGGTTTTCTAACCAGTGTTTTCACCCTACCTGCTGTAGGGAAGTTCCTTCAATGCAGCTTGTTAGTTCACTAGGAGTTAAGCTTGCCACATGCCAGTAGAATTTTGTTTAAAAATGTTCATTTTTGGATAGCAGGTTTGATTTTCTAATGTGTTCCTGGCCAAAAATAGAATCAAATAATAACATACTTTTAAAATAACACTACTCTGTAACCCTAGGTTGACATCTCTGCATTTTTGTGGCCCATGTTTGCACAGGGATGGCAGCCCATTCATTTTTCAAAACACAGCCTGCAGGGTAATTGCATGGTTATTTTGACTATGCAATTTCCGTGCAGTATCTGCACCTGTAAATGCACTGCGTATTTACATGCGCTGGGGTGCCATTTAGAATGAATGGCAGCCCCACGCGTTTTCACACAGCACTTACTGTGTGTGGTTGCGGGTATTGGAATTGTTGCCATTTCTGCACCTGCAGCCGCAGGTATAAACCAAGCCTGTGTGAGGTTGGCACATACCACAGCCACATTGCTTCATGGCTGTGGCAGGAATTAAACCTACTGTCACTTTTGGTAGGTGTAGCAGCTTCCAACTGTGACCTATTCAAGTGAAAGGGGCCTCTCTGCAAGTGCCCTGCTGTAAGTGGTTGCGACACGCTAGTGCGGCAATCAAGGGGTTTAAGTAAGTGGTGAGGAGGCGATACAATGCCCCCTCACTGGCTGTCAAATGGTATGTGAAGAGCAATCTGAATGAGGGAACACTGTTCAGAGAGCACTGCTAGTGTGAACAAGCCCTCCAGTATAAGATATAGGGGTTGATTTACAAAAACTAGAGCGTGCAAAATCTGGTGCAGCTGTGCATGGTAGCCAATCAGCTTCTAACCTCAGCTTCTTCATTTAAGCTTTGGCAATAAAAACTGGTTTCTATGCAGAGCTGCACCAGATTT
The DNA here is from genome assembly GCA_018402905.1 of Glandirana rugosa. Lineage (NCBI taxonomy): Eukaryota > Metazoa > Chordata > Amphibia > Anura > Ranidae > Glandirana > Glandirana rugosa. Next base: position 531,089 of record BLSH010449518.1, on the reverse strand, counting down.
TGCACTCTCCAGTTTTAGTAAATCAATGCCATTGTCTCTATACAAGCCCTCTCTGATTTGTTCTTTAAACATGCAAGTTATTTACATAAATGGCACAAATCTAAATTACAACATGTGCTGGTTGTGCAAAAAATTTAAGTAATGTGAAAGCAATCTAAAAAATACAGTGTATATATTTTAAATGCATTTCCATAATCAATGATTTTGTTGCAGACATATTGGATTTAACTTTTACTCATCTTTGCATGTTTTAATGTTTTTATTTTTATTTGGATTGGAGTTTGGATGTTGAAGATTGTTTTATCTTCATCTCTGTCCTGCACTGTCAATTCAGGTTAATTGTGGCTTGCGCTCAATCCCACAGGAAGAATCAACGCCCCAGTCTCCTCACTTATACTACTGAGGTTAAGCTGGGTCAATCCGTAGGAAACAACTGATCATAAAACTGTCTACTTTGCAGAATCTTGGTATAAAATCTTGATTAGCGTCTAGAATAGTGGGTTGTTTTCAAGTAGATTAATGTTGTTCATTTACCAAGAGCAACAAAGTCTCTTTAATAGCTGAAAAAATAGGATGCCATCAAATCTACTCCTTTTTAAAGATTAGTACTATGCCCCCTCTAGCCTTTTAGTCAGTAACTGACTTCTCGTGACCATGTATAATCTAATAATCAAGTATTCCTGTTGTATTGTTGTGTAATATTGATATCCCCAGACTTTTCAAAGGATCAATTATCATCTTATGTGTATAGATCCTGAGGCATTATACTCCATCTCTACACTTGGTTTTGAGACTCTTACTTCACTATTCTCAGTCAGAGGGAATGACAACACCTAGGAGTAAGCTGGTAAAGCTGGCCATAGAGATTCGAACCATGTATGGGCAGGCCGAATGTACCAAGTTTATCAATTGATCAACTTGGGTACAGCCAGCCTGCTGGATTTTACTTGTGAATACCACTAGTGGCTGCTATAGCTGTTAGCAATAATCATTATCTTTTCCAGGTGGGGACGGCTTCCTCCGCCTCTCCTGCCAGGAGAATACAATGTCTCGGCAGGAGGGATTCTGTGTTGATGGGGGAAACATGCAAATTTCTTTCCCGAAACCCCTGGTGAGGCTGCACTGTTGGGCATTGATAGGCTGCATTGATGGGCACTAATGAGGCTGCACTGATGGGTACTGATATGCTTTATGTTAATTTTGCTAAAGTTGTTGTTGTTAATATTTATTTTTGTAACTTAATTCTGCATAAAACATTTAACAGTGTAATTTCATGACATAATTTACAAGGGCATGTTTAGGGGTGTAATTAGGGGTGGAGCAGGGTAGGGGTTGGGTGGGGCAACTGGTGGCGAGTAACTCTTAAGGCCTGGTAGTAGCTCAGGTCTTGAAATTTTGAGCCATATATATAAAATGTGTGTGTATATATATATATATATATATATATATATATATATATATATATATATATATTACACTATATTGTCAAAAGTATTGGAACACCTGGCTTTAGATGCACATGAACTATAAGGGCATCACAATCTTAGTCCATCGGGTTCAATATTAAGTTGGATAACCCTTTTCAGCTATAACAGCTTCAACTTTTCTGAGAAGGCTGTCCACAAGGTTTAGGAGTTTGTCTATGGGAATGTTTGACCATTCTTCCAGAAGCACATTTGTGAGGTCAGGCACTGATTGTTGATTGAGAAGGCCTGCCTTGCAGTCTCCTCTCTAATTCATCCCAAAGGTGTTCTACCAGGTTGAGGTCAGAACTCTGTGCAGGTCAGTCAAGTTTCTCCACCCCATGTCTTTATGGACCTTGCTTTGTGCACTGGTGCACAATCATGTTGGAACTGTTCCCACAAAGTTGGGAGCATGAAATTATCCAAAATGTCTTGGTATGCTGAGTTCCCTTCATTGGAGCTAAGGGGCCAAGCCCAACCCCTGAAAAAAAACTCCACAATACACCTCCACCAGATGATTTGGACCAATGCACAAAGCAAGGTCCATAAAGACATGGATGAGCGAGTTTGGGGTGGAGGAACTCGAACGGCCTGCACAGAGTCCTGACCTCAACCCGATAGAACACATTTGGGATGAATTAGAACAGAGACTGCGAGCCAGGCCTTCTTGTCCAACATCAGTGCCTGACCTCATAAATGTGCTTCTGGAAGTATGGTCAAGCATTCCCATAGGCACACTCCTAAACCTTGTGGACAGCCTTCCCAGAAGAGATGAAGCTGTTATAGCTGCAAAGGATGGGCCAACTCAATATTGAACCCTACAAACTAAGACTGGCAGTACCGTTTTTAACACAGGGCAAAAGGGGCAGCTGCCCCGGGCCCAGTCATTATTGTGGGGCCCAAGGCAGCTTCCGGTTGAGCCCACACTGCCTGCAAATAGTTGATAAGTGGATTCAGGAGGGCCCAAGAAAATGTTTGCCCAGGGTCCAATTAATATTAAAGACAGCCCTGAAGACTGGGATAACATTAAAGTTCATGCGTATGTAAAGGCAGGTGTCCCAATACTTTTGACAATATAGTGTATATACCGTGTTTCCCCGAAAAAATAATACTCTGTCTGATATTTATTTTTCCTCAAGAAAACACACTATGGCTTATTTTCAGGGGATGTCTTATTTACTTACTCAGGAAAAGCAGAGATAGGCCAGCAAAGCTGATGTAACTGTAAGTGCTGAGTTTTACTTCTTCCACCCTGAGGTCTTGCAGCTTGTGGCACAGAACGACGGGAACCGAATGACAATGCTGCACAGAACGACCGGAACCGAACGACCGAGACCTGACAGGGGGAGCCAACTGAAAGGGGGAGCCGACCTTGTTGATGGGGCTGCCCGCACCTCTCCGGTCACCTCCGAGGTACGGTAGCAGCTGTCACGATTGGGTGAGAATAAGAGTAGGAGGGCTGCCTGTCTTTACCGCTCTGCCCCTTGAATAGCCATGCCTACCGCTTTGTCTTATTTTCGGGGTATGGCTTATACTGCGCAGATGCGGAGAAATCCTTCTATGGCTAATTTTATGACTATGTCTTATTTTCGGGGAAACACAGTATATATACATATATATATATATATATACATATATATATATATATATATATATATATATATATATATATATACACAGTTATGAACTATATATTCCCTGCATGTCAGGAATCAGAATGATAGAGGGCGAGGCCCAGAGTTGTTAACCACTCAGGCTCTTCTTTATTGTACAGTACTACCAATCTAACAATGGAAACTCCCATGCAGGAGAAGAGCTCACAATTTCCTCAAAAATAAAGCTGGACCTGGTAGACAATTTTCTAAGGGCGCCAAGTACATTTCTGGGTACAACTGAAAAAGGGGAGGGGGGGGGTGCATAGTGCAGCTAAAATGAGCAATGCACTTATATTGATATACCGATTTTGCATGTCAGAATGTGCTCTGCTATCCATTGTTAGTTTTCCTTGTATTTTATACATGCTTTGTAAAAATACATAAATAAAGCAGGAACGATTGGATTGGCTAGACAGGGCAATGCATCAGTATTGTTCACACAGATTCATTTACTACTACAGAGGGGCTAGAATGCATTTGAACTTTTATCCTTGTATTTGCCTTGAGGCGGAATCCTATGGTAAACCTGGATTTACTAATGACTCAAAGTGAAAAATGTGTGCAGTTCACTAAGATATTTGTGAGATCACATACACCTGGCTCAGGACAAGGAGATGTCTGAGACATGATATACTCTTCAAATATGTACAAAATGTTTGCCCCTGCGCTAATCTGATACATTCAGTACAGATAATTAAAAGCAAGTTGTCCTTAATGTGTATTTAATTTTTTTGATGTTTTATAGAAACATTACATAGTGCAGCTGCTGTATGATGGCAATAACTGCCCAATGGATGACAATGAAATGTCTCCTGCTACAAACAACCATCTTGCAACTAAGAGATTTTGAACAACAAGGATAGTAAGTATAAATGGTTCATTTTTTTATTGTTCAGGCAGCAGGCTGAATGATTAAAAACAGATTCTTCCATCCACACAAGCAAGGTGGATGGAAGAATCATTTCCCCCCACCCCCCACACACACACACTCTGTCAGAATATACTGATTGATAAAAGTTTTCCAGCTTGTCCATTTAATAGAAGTCAATCTAAGGATCAACTGACAAATGGAGAGGGCCACATGTGGACAAAAATTCATCTGGTCCTTGCTGAACCGGCTGAATTTCGATCTGTCTATGACCTTTAGTTGTTTATCATTCAACAAGAGGGCTAACAAATGAGGTGGATGGAAGATTTCCCCCACTGGGACATTAAAGGATAAGTTCACCTTTTCTAACATGTTACACCCATATTCTGTATATGTTGGCGCTGCCCCCCCTCGATCCCCACAGCAGACCGGGGATCTAAATGTGCATTTTTTTTTTTAAAGGTGAACTTATCTTTTAAGGGAATACACCGATCAGCAGTTGCAGCTGCAAGTGAGCAGCCCCGAATGCAGAAAGAATGCGTTTGGGGCCACGCATTCACACCTACACGGTTGTCAGATTGGGACAAAAAGGTTATGGCTGTGCAGTAATTTTATTCCCATAGACATCAATGTGCGGCTTCAGTCGCTTAAAGACACGGCCTATTCACCAACTATGGGTGTGTTAACTCATTGGGCACCAAGTACTGGATTACATAGAAGGCTTACCCAGCATGGGCTCTTCTTGGCTACATTAGGCACTTGGTTACAGGTTTACTTTGCTGCGCACATGCGGTATCTTTGTCTTTGTGCCATTTTTATCAATACCCTGGGACAGAACTGAGGCTTGACCTTAAGGCGGGCCTTTACTCCTAGAGATGAGCACACACCATGTACACTGCACTGCAACTGTTCTCCAGTTAATTCTCAGGTCCCCGTGACAATGCACACCCTCTCTGTAACTTGTGTTTTGGAGGGACATGCTGAGCCAATGTCCACAACCACCTGTCCAGGTTTTTCCACTACAATTCCCCAGTAGCGGAGTGGGCCCGGCTGTGCAATGTTTGAGGGCTCCATGCCTGCTCTTGACCTTCCATGCCTCTGTACAGGACGGGAAACCTCTGCGGTGTAATCCATTCCCGTAGCTATGGGAGACAGACCGCTGGCGGGAGTGCCATGCTGATAACATCCCCCTCGCTACTAGAGGCTTTGCCACCTATAAAGGGTACTCGCTATCAACATGATGCTTATTACACTAGGTAACCACATCTGTCTTCACTTCACTTCAGTCCATGCTGATGTCTTCATACCACAGTGTGGTAATACCCACTCTGTGAATGTGTGTGCTGATTACTTGCAATACACTTCTTTCATAACTTCAGACCACATATAGACAAAGTTAAATACTTTACTTAGAAAAGTGCAAAAATAGACATCTCCCAGTCCAACAGGCATGGCATTATTCACTCCTAATTCCCTAACTATATCTACAGGCTTGTGTGCTACCCCAGCATACCTGCAAAAGTGCATTTCAATAATCATAGTCCTTTCAAGGCTCTCCCAGGCAAGTGTAAATCCTTATGAGGCAAGAACCCCAAATTCCGATAGGTTTGCATCTTGTTAGTGATAAACAGCTCCCTTCTAGCTCCGTGGAGAACTTCCACTCGCACTGACAAATCCCGGGCTGCGCACACAGGGCTCGGACCCAACAAAGTGACCATCAAAAAAAGCAAAAAATAAAAAAAACAGAAAAGGCCTAAATTCCTACAGAGGGTAGGAATTGAGGCCTTTTCTGTTTTTTTATTTTTTGAGAGCACCAAACTAACTGGCTAAAGATTCCAACCTGCTTACAGCTGTAAGTGCCCATGTAAATGAGGCATATCATTTGCATGTATTTTGTATGCTGAGGGCTGCTAGTACACCTTAACTCACAAAAACATAGTTGCACCATTTTGGCTTTCAGCAAATATGTGCTTAGTGTTGCTATTCACTCTGAATAACATACACATAAGCAGAAGAGAAACACAAAAGTGAGCACTCTGCATGTGCTGGCTGACATGAATCAACTCTCTGAATCACTCTATCCAGAATTGCATGTTTGTTTCGTTCCCCTCAATGATTTGAACGCAGTAGCTGTCCATTTGGGCTTTTCATTAGGGAAATCAGCAATACAGTTACAAAACATAACAAAGAACAAATGCAAGTTCTAAACCTTTGCATAACAAAATGTTCCCAGAGTAAATGAGTTAAGAGTATGCTGATAAATGCACTGTAGTAGGCTTCCTATCATGACCTGTTCCATACTACATTCATTTGGGTTCTTTTTTCTTGTAACTTTTTTGTTGAGGAGAAACCTTGTACAATAAATGTTCAAAAGATGCTGAAATAGAAAATCAAACAAACATTTGTTGCACAAAATGTTATTCGTCAAAGGGAAATATACTTTAAAGTATACTAGTGGGCTTATTCTAACCATGTTAAATGGTTCGCATATTGTTCTTTACAGAGTGTACCCAAGAACCTCAACTCCACACATGTTTTATAAAAGGAACTGTGGCCACAGCCATCAAAGTCACTTAGTACTTCAGAAGGGAGCAAGCAAAAGGGCAGCCTTGCAGGCTTTTGTCACAAGTTTCATGACTGAGCACCCCTACTCCTTGGCTGCCAAAAAGAGAATATGTATGCAAGCACATGGAGGTACTGCCTTTTGTCCAGACTAGTAAACTGTTTAGCAGAGTCAAGGAATGCACAGCTACACTTAAATCCCTGGGTGTTGTTAGTGTCGGGCAACCGGGGCTTGTGCCTCATATCTTGTGTGAAGTGCCTTGGGTGTTGAGGCCACAACTGCCTGACATTTTTTATGTTACCATTTTGTAGTGCCTTCACCAGTTGTCCTGCACTGCCACCACAGTGACATGACCCAGCTAAGGGGAGGCCTTCCCCACACAATACTCTATCTTAGTTCTGATGAGTGGATGGAGGAAGGGAGAACTCTGTATTTGGGAGGGGGGAGGTGGTTTGAGGGTTGGTGAGAGAGATCTTTCCTGGGGTAGGAATTAAGGTGGCAGAAATGAGCTCTGTACTGGAAGAGAGATTTGGGGGGAGAGATCTGTACTCAAAGGGATTTTTGGTTGTACACTGACCTGTGTGTTACCTACTTCTGAGCCTTGCACCCTGTGTGTTACACACTAATGAGCACAGCATGATATGCACTCTTGAGCCTTGCCCCCTTTGAAATATACATTCCTGGGCTCTGTGGGATAAGCACTCCTGAATCGGCAAGATATGTATTCCTATGCTCTGCAAAATTCATACTCCTGAGTCCTGTGACATACACACTCCTGAACCCTGTGCAATACAAACTCTTGAGCTCTGCACACTCGAGCCCTTCTTCCTCTGCAATATGCCCCTCTGAGCGATGTACATTCCTGAACCCTGCACTATATGTATCATGTACCTGGGCTGGAGTCCGAGTTTACAAGAGGGCTTCCCTTGCGAAACCTGGAGGCACCCTAGTTGTAAAGGCTGCTCTTGACAACCTATACCAACAGTAATTGCCCTGTGCTGTTCTCACTTCTTCTCGCTCTTTGGTCACTCTCGAGCTTCACAGCAGCACAATTAAACTGTCCCCAGTACTGGGCTTGTCAATCTTGGGGGAGCCAGTTTATGATTGAGCACTGACTTCTCCTGGGATTTGGCCAGCTATTTTTGGACTCAGGGAGGTTATATATAGTCCTTGTTGGGTCAGTTTGGTGTGTCCACAGTGTGGGAAGTAGTGAGATATGAAAAGTGCACATGCAAACTAGGTAAAGTTAGTTCAAGTTCAGGGACAGTGTAGGGACTATTCAAATACCACCCCCCCCCCCCCGGACACTATTGCTTGCATGGGGAAAGATGTTGTTCCAGCCTTCAACTGACATTCATGTGTCCTGTATCACCAGTTGAGAACCATACTGAGAGGCCACTTTATGCCAGTCAAGAGAACCTGTTTAAGGACTGGCAACCCTTGAGCACACTGTTGCCCATCAGTTCTGCATACTTACTACTTTCTGATAAACTTTGCCCTAATGACATACAAACATTTGTTACTATTACTGCAGTGCTGTACTGTTCATTATTCATTACATAAAACCACATAATTTCCAGATCACATTGTTTTACCTGGTCACTTTAAATATCTGCCATCTTGTTATCCCTGCCCATAAGTATCTGGATCACTTGATCACTGTCCCGGGAGACCACAAGCAACAAATAATAATTTTTCCGCAGCCTGCAAGCCACAGGAGGATCTGAGCATCAACCCCAATGGGGGCAAGGGACTCCCTGCCTGGCACCTGACCCAGTTTAGACCCTAGTTACACTACTTTTGGTCCATAGGTAGTGTGACCAGCATCTGAGTCAGATTGGGTGCTGGGAATCCCTTAATCCAGGGGGTTGATGCTCACTCGGCTACTGAGCTCACCTCCTGCTCAGTGTTGCAGGTTGCACATATCGTGCCATGGGTGTTTTAATGTTTAATTTCCTGATTTGGATATCCCAAGTCTCAGTATGGTTCCTGCAGCCTCCAAGTGGCGGCACCCAGTGTGGACAACCCCAAAGTACATCACAACTCATACTAGAAATATTCATTACAACAGGATTCATTATTCAGTATTTAAAATCACAACTCTTTTTTACTTTCAGAATGGGGAAGGGTTAAAACAAGGCTTTTTTGGGAATACACAACAGGAAGTCAAAGGAAATCTCTCCAATGTGTTCAAAAATTTCCTCTAATGCTGGAATACACTGATCAAAATCGGAATAGTCCAACAAGGAATTTCACTTAGTGTGTGGGCTCTCCCGCTGATTGGCAGAAGTAGATTGTTTGACAACTGCCGAAGGGACATGTTGTAAAAAGGTCTAGGGGGGAGGGAGTGGTTAATCCCTCTATCCACCTCATTGTTGTGGAGAAAATCCGTTTTTTTTTAGTTCAGCTCTGAATGAATAAAAGCTAACTGTGTATGGCCAGCTTTAGACAGCTACCTGGAATAGGGGTCCCCAATGTCAGCCCATTTTCAAGTGACTCTGGGGGGTTGATTTATTAGACTGTGCACTTTGCAAAGTGCAGTTGCCCTCTGCAAAGTGCAGTTGCTCCAAAGCTTAGTAAATGAGCAGAAGCTCTGCTGACTTCCATCAACCAATCATGTGCAAGCCAACAATTCTGTTTTTGTTTATTTTCCTTGCACGTGATTGGGTATTTCTTGCAAAGTGAAGCCTAACCTCATTTACTAAGCTCTGGAGCGACTGCACTTGCAGAGAGCAGCTGCACTTTTCAAAGTGCACAGCCTATTTGCCTTTAGTAAATCAAACCCTGTGATAGTATGAATTTCACTTCATTTTTTGTTCCCAGTGAAAACAAAGACAGAAATAAACCTGATAGAGAATCAAACCCTTCTCCATTCAAATCTAAAAGAAAGAAGTGTTGGCTGGAGATACCCGATACGCTTTAATTCAATTAGACAAGCAAGGAGGAGTGTGGAAGATGAACACTGTGTCACTGTGACTTATGGTATAAAGTATGTAATAACATTAAAACTGCATATTTTCTCTTCAAAGAACAAAGTCCTAGTCATTAAAGTGATTTATTTATTATTTTTTTTTTTGCTTTTGAAGAAAAGAGGCTGGAGCGAGTGTGGTCACACACATGAAACAAGGCCAAACTTTCTGTGCTGGAGAACAAAGTAGTGTGAGGATATCAAAGCGTGTGGCTGAGGGAAACTCACCTGCAGGATTGATGTGGCTTATTTAGCATGAAATAGTTGGTGTGACAGGTTAGAATAGGAAAGTAACATATACCTGACAGACAGCACTTGTAACCTGACACACAAGGCACAGGTAAAGCAGCTAACAGCTGTCTTGTCAACAAAGCCATTGCTGGCCCATCTGCATTGTATAGCTCTCCACATAAAAGACTCTTTGTGAACTTTTTATTTTCACAAGTTTGTGACCTGCGGTCCTTAAAAGCTTCAAAAAAAGAAAAATCCAACCATAATGAGTCATTTCGTTTATTAATAGTTTCAAAGCCTGGCCTCACATAGCAGTGCAACAGCACTTTAAGCTTCTGTGCTGCAGTACTAAGTTCCTAGGCATATAATAATAGGTCAGCGTGACATGATGACTTCTTATTTAAATCATGTATAACAAGCGAACGCTGCTTACTGGAATCGTAAAATTAAGGGTAACTTAATGTTCATGTCAGGAGACTGGAAAAAAAAACAAAAAAAAAAAACCTCTCAATCAAAGCGACTTTAAAGTTTGCTTGATATGAGCATCATGTGGAAAACAACAGTACATGTATGCAGAGCATGTCAGGATGGATCTCTAAGCAAATAAAATAGGTTATACGGTTGTGTATTTATTTTTTATTATTGTTATTAGACTACACATATCTCTATATACAGTATCTCACAAAAGTGAGTACACCCCTCACATTTTTGTAAAAATTTTATTATATTTCTAACAAGCAGGGCCCTCCGATTCCTTGTAACTGTACTGTCTGCCCTCATATTGTAAAGCGCTGCTCAAACTGTTGTCGCTGCAGGCGGCCCCCGGGTTACAAACAAGATAGGGACTGTAGGTTGTTCTTAAGTTGAATTTGTTTGTAAGTCGGAACAGGTACATTTTTTAAGTGTAGCTCCAGCCCAAAAAAACAATTTTTAAGCCTTTTGGATAGCATAGGGAAGGGTTAACACTCCTGTTTATGTGCTGTCTATGTTTCTGTTCAGAAGATTTCACCTCATTTCCTGTCCCAATGATAATTAAAACAAACATTGGGCCCCCGGCGGACGTCGCTGTTGTCAAACTCGTCGCGAAATGTTATACTCCCGTCTGTCATGTCAATGTTCCTTAGCCTCCCGGGACGAACAATCTTTATATTATTTTAAAAATGTTTTTACACTCCCCACATGAGTGAAAACACTCTATGACATATATCTCTATACACATCAGATTATTGTTATTATTTTTTATTTATGTGTTGGCATATTGGATAAAATAAACGAATCTCTAGGTAGGACTGTACGAGACGTATGTACATGACAACAAAAGGTGTACTACGAGTATAGTTCGT
>BLSH010449518.1:490069-519988 GCA_018402905.1 Glandirana rugosa | reverse complement strand
ATTTTTAAGCCTTTTGGATAGCATAGGGAAGGGTTAACACTCCTGTTTATGTGCTGTCTATGTTTCTGTTCAGAAGATTTCACCTCATTTCCTGTCCCAATGATAATTAAATTTTGAAAATTTGGGGTTGTTGTGGAAACACACCTTGGTAATAAAACATCAGTGGAGACCCCCTTTTCCCATAATAACTCTAACAGGAGTGAATTTCCCTTTCTAGGGGGAGATTTCCTCTCACTTGTTGTCCCCCTCCGTTTGTAAGTAGGAGTCGTTTGTAAGTCGGATGTTTGTAACTAGGGGACCGCCTGTATATAAATCCTGTATAATAGTATAATAATAATATATCTTTTCATGTGACAACACTGAAGAAATGACACTTTGCTACAATGTAAAGTAGCGAGTGTACAGCTTGTTTAACAGTGTAAATTTGCTGTCCCCTCAAAATAACTCAACACACAGCCATTAATGCCTAAACTGCTGGCAACAAGTACACCACTAAGTGAAAATGTCCAAAATGGGCCCAATTAGCCATTTTCCCTCCCCAGTGTTACATGACTCATTAGTGTTACAAGGTCTCAGGTGTGAATGGGGAGCAGGTGGGTTAAATATGGTGTTATCACTCTCACTCTCTCATACTGGTCACTGGAAGTTCAACATGGCACCACATGGCAAAGAAATCTCTGAGGATCTGAAAAAAAGAATTGTTGCTCTACATAAAGATGGCCTAGGCTATAAGAAGATTGCCAAGACCCTGAAACTGAGCTGCAGCACGGTGGCCAAGACCATACAGCGGTTTAACAGGACAGGTTCCACTCAGAACAGGCCTCGTCAACCAAAGAAGTTGAGTGCACGTGCTCAGCATCATATCCAGAGGTTGTCTTTGGGAAATAGTGGTATGAGCACTGCCAGCATTGCTGCAGAGTCGGGGGGGTCAGCCTGTCAGTGCTCAGACCATACGCCGCACATTGCATCACATTGATCTGCATGGCTGTCATCCCAGGAGGAAGCCTCTTCTAAAGATGACGAACAAGAAAGCCCACAAACAGTTTGCTTAAGACAAGCAGACTAAGGACATGGATTACTGGAACCATGTCCTGTGGTCTGATGAGACCAAGATAAACTTATTTGGTTCAGAGAGTGGCAAGTGTGTGTGGCGGCAACCAGATGAGGAGTACAAAGACAAGTGTGTCTTGCCTACAGTCAAGCATGGTGGTGGGAGTGTCATGGTCTGGGGCTGCATGAGTGTTGCCGGCACTAGGGAGCTAAAGTTCATTGAAGGAATCATGGATGCCAACATGTACTGTGACATACTGAAGCAGAGCATGATCCCCTCCCTTCAGAGCCTGGGCTGCAGGGCAGTATTTCAAACACCAAGACCCCAAACACACCTCCAAGATGACCACTGCCTTGCTAAAGAAGCTGAAGGTAAAGCTGATGGACTGGGCAATTCTGCTTACCAAATGGTCTGGACCTTTTAATTATAGAGGGCCAGACAACGCTATTCTACCACGGTTTTTATTCCTATACTCCTGTGATCTACTTTAGGAATGTGAGTGTAAATTTTTTACGATAAATAGCTTTGCATTTTTTATCACGTACTACACCATGTGGCCTTCATTATTATTTTAAGGACAAGAGTGCTTGCACTGTATTACTGCTGAACCATCTAAGGCATTGTGGAGTGTGGCTGGAGCCCTGTCCATTTTCGGAGTGGTGGAGCTGGTTCATATGGTGACATCCTGGACGTGTGGCGCTATTTTCTCCATTGTGGCGTTGTCTGACCCTGTATAACTAAAGGGTCCAGACCATTTGGTACGCAGAATTGCCCCTTTACACACAGAGGTGATGAGTGCAATCTACCACCCTTTATGCTCTTGATGGTGTTGGACATTCTCTTCTTCACGATCATACTTCATTCAATTGACCATTTCAATTGATGAAACATCAGTGGCGCTGCACCCTATTTCTACTATCTATGAAACTGAGGATGGTACTAATTGTACGAAAATTCTCATACGGCAAAGGCTTTTTTTTTTTTTTTTATTGTTTCTGATCGTGCATCTTGCATATCCAATTTTTCTCGTACGAAAACAGTACACATTAAAACAAAAAATTGTTAGTTCTGTTAACATACGAGAACAATTTTGGAGTTTGCCCCTTCAGAAATTTTCTTTTGGAAAGTCTGAATTGGATGTCGAAAGTTGTGTACACACTATACGAAAATTAAACGATCATTCCTTGTACGGAATTTTTCTTCTGATTTTCTCATAGTGTGTACCCCCCTTTACTGTAGGGAAGAGTGCTGTGATGCCCATATCAGTGCTATTCCTTTAATGGCCAGTCACAGACTGGACCAGGATGAATAGCTTATCTACAGTATAATCTGCTAGGAGGTCCAGGACCTGCCTGGGCTGTCTGGCAGTTGTTACTGTATACAGCTCTGAAACAGGGGCCTCCAGTGCCCAGGGTGAAGATGGGGAACGCCACCCCCCCCCCTACTCCCATTGCTAATACAGAACTCTTCTTTACCCCCATCTTCCAGCTGCCCATAGATATCATGGAGTTTGCACTGCCCATGTTTAGCCATTCACTTGCTTTCTAGCAACAGGGCAGGTGGGCAGTGGAGACAAAGGGAGCATGGTGTGACAGCAGTAACAAGCCAGTAGAAGGAAGGCCAGGATCCTTTGGTCACCCAGCTTTGATTTGGAGGGCACATGCAATTTTCACAGCATGGTGCCCTCCCCCTCTTTATAGGGTGCTGTCCCTCCTGCCCATCTCCTGTCCCAGCCCTGGTCGTATGGCAAAACTGGCCAATTAGAATAACAACCTTTGGCAGAATTAGGGACTTGTCATGGTGAAAATGCATTAAAAAGGCATACAATTGCATGCTACACACAATTTTTTGCATGTACGATTCATTAAATGGGGCTCTGCATAATGCATGTGAATGCACAAATAACACAGCATGTTTTATATTTAAAAAATGCACTAAATGGCATTGCACAGATGTGAGTTAAACACGTTGGAATTAATTGAATTTTTAATTGCCATTTATTTTCATTCAGTAAAAATGCATTCATTTTACTGCAGGAAAACAGACAAACAAGTGAATGATTCCAGTTGTCAGCATTTTGTCTGTTTTCCTGCAATGAAACACATGAAGTAATCCCATTGTTTGCGTTGTGGCTACTTTACATCTATGCACAGCAGTTACGGGTTTTTAAACAGGTATTTTAGGGTCCATACTCAACTACATGTGTGCATTACCACATGCACTGCAATGCCCATAGGTGAAATAGACCCTAAGGCCCCATTCATATCTGGCATTTTCGGATCTCGGAGAAATTCTGCCTGCGAACCCAAATCACACTGCAATAGTGGCAAAATGCACCATGCGTGTTTGAGTGGAATTCATTTTTAATGGAACCAAAATGCTGTGAGGTTTTGACGTGATCAATCGTGACAAATCGCATCGAACAAAGCTTGTTGTCCAAAAAGGAGTAGGAGCTTCTTTTGGGTGACAAGCTTTACTTGATGCGGTTTGCCGCAATTGCAGTGTGATTAATTGCCGTAAAACTGCACCATGGTGCCATTAAAAATGAATGGCACTCAAACATGCATTGTGCGTTTTGCCACTATTGCGGCTTGATTTGGAATCGCAGGCAGAATCGCAGCAATTCTGCCTAAGATCCCAAAATACCAGATGTGAATGCTTAAAGAAAAATGTAGGCTGTCATTGTCGATCTTTTGACAGTTTTCTGGCTGCCATGCTTATCCATTTGCTTTGGTATTTTTTGACACCTTAATCTAAAAAAAAAAAGTATGCAGATCTGGAATTCTGATTTTACTCCAAGCTAACTTGTTGCACACTTACCCCAAGTCTGTAACTAACAAAGTTCTGAAGTTAGAGACAGCCAGGCAAGTAGCATTTTTAAAAGGAGGTTCATAATGGAAGCATATGTTTCCCCTTGTGCAGCTTTTTTTTTACATTTCAGTTTTAGGTGGTCTGATCCTTTAAGAAAAAAATACTGATGTAGCACTCCTATTTGCAGGGGTGAAACTGGGTGAAATCCTGTGTGTTAATGCTCAAAGGAATGAAGGAAGGAAAAAACACAAGCAGTAGATCCAGCATCTGTGCAGTACTGACAGCTGGCAGATGGTGTTGTATAGCTCCCTACTTTATAGGTGGCCTGCAGGAAAAGGGGAATCAGTTTTCATGAAACACTGCTTTTTACTCTAGCCATTTACTGCTCTTTTTCATTTTCAATAATAAAGGCCTTTGGTCTCAAAACATATGTTTCCCGATCTTGATAATATCCCTTTATTTTCTATACAAAATGTTGGTAAATTAAATAACTGATACTGTGATTGTGACTTAAGTGAGTAATTGGTCATTTAGAAAGCTACAATGAACACATATCTAAATGAGCTTGAAATGTGCTTAATATAAAAGTTACATTTATTATAAACCGCAAATTAATTAATTTTTTTAAGATAATAATACACGTGATGGCACGGGATGTATATTCCTTACATATTTTTTACATTTGCTTCCCACACTAAAATATTTTTCCGTTTTTAAATGAACAAAAAAAAAACGTTTTTGTGCAACCTGAAGCATGCTTGGTGAGCTACAGCCAGATACTGTAAAAGGCTGTAAACACGGGCTGAATACCGGGCAGAACCGGCCGGTTCAATAGAAACCACCCGACATTCGGGCCGTGTGTGTGCGGCGGCTGGCTTCTGTCAAATAGGCATGACCGAAAAAAGTCAGCAGATTAGCACCCAATCAGCGCTTTCAGCCAATGGCTGAGAGCTCTGACCAGTGTGTTCTGGTGGGGGGACTGACCCCCTGTGAGAACACAATAGCTCAGCGGGGGAGGTCGCTGTACTAACATTGGCTTGTTAGCACAGCGGCTCCTCCTGAGCTCTTCTTTTTTTTTTTTTTTGTTCAGCCTGTTGGGTTGAACTAAAAAAATAAAAATCAAGCTTCAAGTGTGTACCAGGCTTTAGAAATGTGTGAGGGGCTTATAGGAGGCATCTTGTTAGATGTAACTAAGAGCTATCTGCACCTGACAAAGTACATGCTTTCTTTGCCAGAGTACCACCTAGCCAGTCTGAGCAGGCAACACATGCAATCTCCTTCTAGGTGCTTTAGTTCTCCACCATGAATCTCCACTAATAAACCCACTTAACCCCAACCTGTCAGTTAAAAGAGAAGTTCACCATTTTAGAAAAAAGAATAAATTAATATACTTTTTTTCTGGAAAAAAATGTTAATTTATTATTTTTCTCTGCAGGAGCCTGCAATGCCAGACTTCTGCATACAAAGCCTGCAGCTTTCAGCCCATACCTGCTTGCGGGCTGTCATTGTGAAAGCTGCAGGGCTTCTGAATGAACTACAAGGGCTCTCATCAGCACCCTTGCAGCCCGTTCAGAACTGCAAGCCAAGGTGGCTGACAGTACTTCAGCACAGCAAACTGTGAATAGATGATGCACCCATGTGGGTGGAGCCTCACACGACACAATGTTCTTTGAATTGTGACAGCGGGTGCTGGGAGACGATCCCCCGCCCGCTGTCACACTGAAGGGGGGGGGGGGTTAAGAATAGAGGTATCAGGAGCTGGAACATGTCCCAAAAGGTGTATGTATACTTTAATGATTAATTTTGCACTGACTACATATGGTAACTGTTACATTACTGATGGACTTCCTAATGTGTTGGTTTACTCCAATGATGTAGAGGCCCCTTATGATTTGAGGCCTTTGTACAGAAGCACGGCTAAACAGGCAGAATGTCCAACCCCGAGTCAGCAAAAATGAATTTGCTGAAAAACATTTAATCAGTGGTACTGCCATGCTCCTTTCCATTGTGTTTCCAAATATTGGGTTCTTAGAAATCAAGACATTTAACCACTTCAGCCCCGGAAGGATTTGCTGCTTTAGGACCGGAGCCCTTTTTGCGATTCGGCGATGCGCCGCTTTAACTGACAATTGCGCGGTCGTGCGACGTTGTACCCAAACGAAATTTGCGTCCTTTTTTTCTCACAAATAGAGCTTTCTTTTGGTGGTATTTGATCCCCTCTGCGTCATTTCTGATTGCCGCTATAAACAAAAGAAGATCGACCATTTTGCAAAAAAACCCAAATTTCTTACTTTTTGCTAAAATACAAATCCAAAAAAAAATATAAAAAAACATTTTTTTTCACCGTTTTTGGCCGATTTATATTCTTCCTCATATTTGCGATAAAAAAAATCACAATCGGCGTTTATTGATTGGTTTGCGCAAAAGTGGTCGCGTTTACGGATGATGAGAATTCATTTTTGGGGTTTTTATTATTTTTTTTTTTTTTACTAGTAATGGCGGCGATCTGCGATTTTGAGCGGTACTGCGATATTTCAGCGGACATGTCGGACTATTTTGACACTTTTTTGGGACCATTGGCATTTATACAGCGATCAGTGCTATAAAAATGCACTGATTACTGTGTAAATGCCATTGGCAGTGAAGGGGTTAACCTGCAGGGGGCGCTCTAAGGGTTAACTGTGTTCCCTGGGCGTGTTCTTACTGTAGGGGGACTGCCTAGCTGGGGAAGGGAAGTGGTCACAGCCTTCGTATACAGGAAGGCTGTAATCACATCCCTTCCCCCTCACACAGAGCGGAGGTCCGTGTTTACTTACACGGACCTCCGCTCCTTCACTCCGGGGGGGCCATCGTGGGTAGCCGGCGGCAATCGAAGCCGCCGCACCCGCTCCCTGGCCCTCCCCGAACACAGTGAGTGCGCGGGCGCGCCTCTGGCGGCGCGCGCGCGCTCACTAGGCTCGTGAGCGCGGCCGCCGTCATATGACGGCGATTTGCGCTCACGAGCCACCTTGTCGCCGTCAATTGCCGATCAGCGGTCGGCAAGCGGTTAAGTTCCATTTTTGTAAAATTGTGTATGCGATGTTTACCAGTTCATTTGGTTTCCCAACTCCAAGGCAATGCCTCTAAGCCCAAAAATTCAGGGGCCCAGTAAAGACTGATATGTTCCCAAATGGATGTTTATAGTGTACTATGTACATAATAAAGTGTCATGTCTCTATTCTTCTAATCCCCTTTCTCCTTTTGATGAAGTCTCCAATAAGAAGAAAAATATGAAGTACTAACCAGGTTTACTAAAAAGTATTTATGAAGGACTGACAGGGATAGTTAAATATTGTTTCAGTTAGGTACATTTTGATCTAGGTCAGGGTTCTCCAATTTTTTTAGTACGAGGGCCATATTGTATATTTTACAAATATTCGGGGGCCGCACAAAAACAGTTAACCCTTTTGCATCAGAATCCTCCCATGACATCAGAGTCCCCCTTTTACATCTGAAGCTCCCCCATCACAGCGGAGTCCCATTTCACATCAGATGCTCCCCCAAAACATCAGAATCCCTCTTTTACAACAGAAGCTCCCCATTACATCAGAGGCCCATTTCACATTAGAAGTTCTCCCATCACATCAGAGTCCCCCCTTCCATCAGAGCCTCCTTTCACATCAGATCTCCCTTTCAATTCAGAGGCCCCCCCATTACATCATATGCCCCCCACCATTTACATCAGAAGCCCCCATCACATCAGAGGTACTGCGGGCCTTGTAAATTTTTGTAGAGGGCTGGATGTGGCCCTTTCACATCAGAGCCCCTTTCCATCAGATTTCCCCGTTCACATCAGAAGTTCCCCATCATATCAGATGTCCCCTCTGCCTTTCCATCAGAAGCCCCCATCACATCAGAGTTACTGCGCCCTTTTCAAATTTTGTAGAGGGCTGGATGTGGCCCTTTCATATCAGAGCTCCCTTTTACATCAGAAATTCCCCATCACATCAGATGTCCCCCCTCCCTTTCCATCAGAAGCCCCCCCCATCACATTAGAGTAACTGCGGCCCTTGTCAAATTTTGTAGAGGGCTGGATGTGGCCCTTTCATGTCAGAGCCCCCTTTACATCAGAATTCTCTATTCACATCGGAAGTTCCCCATCACATCAGATGTCCCCCCTCCCTTTCCATTAGAAGCCCCCATTACATTAGAGTTACTGCTGGCCTCGTCAAATTTTGTAGAGGGCTGGATGTGGCCCTTTCACATCAGAGCCCCCTTTACATCAGATTTCTCTGTTCACATCGGAAGTTCCCCATCACATCAGATGTCCCCTCTCCCTTTAAATCAGAAGCCCCCATTACATCAGAGTTACTGCAGGCCTTGTCAAATTTTGTAGAGGGCTGGATGTGGCCCTTTCATGTCAGAGCCCCCTTTACGTCAGAATTCTCCATTCACATCGGAAGTTCCCCATCACATCAGATGTCCACCCTCCCTTTCCATCAGAAGCCTCCATCACATCAGTGTTACTACTGGCCTGGTCAAATTTTGTAGAGGGCTGGATGTAGCCGTTGAGCAATAGGCTATCCCGGTGTGCTCCTGATATTACCATTGGGCTTGTACTGACAGATCCTTCTCTTATTAGTCAATGAATTACTCATTACATATGGCAAACACATAATGTGAAACTCCTTTTGGATAAAGGTGTTAGAAGTTGAGTGTGTTTTTGTCTTTACCCTTCCATATGCTTCCTGTTCTTGGTGACTAATCCTTCCTAACTGTACCAAACTCAAATCTCTAGTTGTTTATTAATTATCTCATAACTTTGAAAAATTGCAATCAAATTTGATTTTCGACAATTTTATCCAAACATAAATACACGGCAGTCTTATGGGGAAAAATATATTTAGGCAAGTAGTTTTAATCAGAAGTCAAGCCAATATATTATATTTCAAAAGGAAAAACTTTAATACCTTTTATTAAAAAAAAAAATATATATCTATATATATGTTACTTTCTGTAAAAAAACAAAAAAAAAACCCTTCTGAAATTTTATATGACTGAAGCAGCTCTATAGAGGAATATTTTTCTCTTTTCTCTTTCATTCCAGTAAAAAAGAAACTATTTCTAAGAGACGCACATTAAAGGCTCATCCCTCAGTTTTCATAGAATTCTATAACAGTCACAACCTCCCATATTGTCCTAACTTTGAAGTACAAAGGATTAAACACTCAAGAAGGAATGTCACCTGATGAGCTTCTTGATATATGAGAAGACAACAGGTACAAATGTATGTAAATCCCTCACTCAGCGCAGATCAAATAGTAACACTATCGTGCATATTGGGCATGTTATGTTTGATCGGGAGGCACTTCAATAAAGACTTACATCTCCGTTAAGATTTCCAATGTTTGCTTTTCTAATGAAGTGTTGTCTATAGTTCATTAAATACAAATAAATATTTTCATTTTCCCTTCTTATCTTTTCTTTGATCTCAGTTGCAGGTATTTGTATACAGACAATTTAACCTTAACTGCCAGTATTAAATACATTTCTATCTGTTAACATTGAAGAAATGCTTCAAATACAACCGAGGATAGTAACCAACTTAGGCAGGCCATACATTATGCATTTTTTTTCATTCAACCAGCAGATTAACCGCTTCACCCCCGGAAGGATTTCCCACTGTAGGACCAGAGCACTTTTTGTGATTCGGCACTGAGTCGCTTTAACTGACAATTGCGCGGTCGTGCGACGTTGTACCCAAACTAAATTTGCGTCCTTTTTTCCCCAGAAATAGAGCTTTCTTTTGGTGGTATTTGATCACCTCTGCGTCATTTCTGATCACTGCTATAAACAAAAAAGTGCGTCAATTTTGAAAAAAAAAAAAAATATTTCTTACTTTTTGCTAAAATACAAATCCAAAAAAAAAATATCTAAAAAATTAATTTATTCATCAGTTTTGGCCGATTTCCTCATATTTTTGGTAAAAAAAAAATTGCAATCGGCGTTTATTGATTGGTTTGCACAAAAGTTGCCATATTTACAAACCAGGAGAATTCATTTCTGGTGTTTTAACAGTTTTTTTTTTTTTTTACTAGTAATGGCGGTGAGCTGCGATTTTTATCGGGACTTTGATATTGGGGAGAACATGTCGGACATTTTTGACACTTTTTTGGGACCAATGACATTTATACAGCGATCAGAAATTCAAATATCCACTGATTACTGTATAAATATCATTGGCAGTGAAGGGGTTAACCTGCAGGGGGAGATCTAGGGGTTAACTGTGTTCCCTAGGCGAGTTCAAACTGCGAGGGGGCTTGGCTACCATGGGCATAAGAGATCTAACTGATCCCAGTGACAGTGATCAGTAGATCTCTTACATGCCCACTGACAGAATGGGGAACCGCCATGTTTACATTGGCGGTTCCCCGTTCTCTCTCTCTGGCAGGTCATCGCGCCTCACCGGCGGACATCGGGTCTGCCCGCGCCGCGAGCACACTCCTGCAGAGGGCGACGGCACAGTGTTTCCAGCTATAGCCAGAAGCCCACTGTCAGAGCACAATGATCAGTGTTGTCTACTATAGCCTGGAGTCCGCCGTCAGAACACAGTGATCAGTATTGCTGGCTATATCCGGCAGCCCACCGTCAGAACACAATGATCAGTGTTGCTGGCTATAGCCGGCAGCCCACTGTCACAGCACAATGTTCAATGTTGCTGGCTATATCCAGCAGCCCACTATCAGAACACAATGATAAGTGTTGCCTGCTATAGTCAGGAGCCCACCATGAGAACACAATGATCAGTGTTGCTGCATATAGCCGGGAGCCCGCCGTCAGAACACAATGATCAGTGTTGCCGGCTATAGCCGGAAGCCCACTGTTGGCTGATGTCACAGAGCCGGTCCAGGCTCTTCAAAGATCCCGACTATAATGTCGGGCTCCACCCAGATGTCTTACTGGCAGCTGGCTCAGCCTGTTAATACACTGCTACACCACCCATCAACAGCCCGACATTCCCTCCACCCTGTGACCGCTGGAGGGGCAGAGCAGAAAGCAGTAACTGACAGTCACCGCTTTCTGCTCAGTGAAGACCAAGCAGCGAGTGATAAGTCTTAGGGCCAGTGGGAGACAGCTGTAGCACTTTTTATATTGCACACTTCTCCTTTAAAATACTGGATTTAACCCCTTCCCACCATCGCCTCCCAACCTTTCAAGAAGTTCTAAATGCTGGCAGGCAGATGCAGCCACTCTGATCATGTGATCGATGTGATTGGCAGTGACAGCAGTCACATGATCAGAAAGCACCTGATTGCAAGTATGCATCGGGAGCTTTCCGGTATATGCCAGTTACTGTGCCGGGTGCATGCAGGGAGCGTGCACTCAGCACAGTAATGTGCTTACATAGGGCTGCATTTATGCAGGATCTCGGCATTAAAGCCCACCTGCCAAGAAGCTGCATACATGCATATGGCCAGATGGGAAGTGGTTAAAATACTTTTTCTGTACTTCCAACTGCAAAGTTGGTGACAGGGTCGCTTTAAAAGTGTAAACTAGAGGACTAAAACTAGAAAGATAACTTTTTGGGTCTTGACCCATAATTCGTGAAAGATCAAATTGACATCAAATAATATCCTTGTTCTCCAAAAACATCTATACATATCCCCCACTTAATGGCCCTGTAAGCTATTTTTTATTAAATTGAGGGGAAGATTTACTAAAATGGGTACTCAGAATCTGGTGCAGCTGTGCATGGTAGACAATCATCTTTGTAATTTTAGCTTGTTCAATTAAGCTTTGACAATAAAACCTGGAAGCTGCACCAGATTTTGCACCATGCAGTTTTAGTAATTAACCCCTTGTATGTTTTCTGCCTCATTGTAACATTCTCTGTGTGCTCCCAAACATCTTCTTATCCCCCTTCACTTCTGTTTGTTTAGAATGAGCTGTACATGTTAGTTACGGTCATATGCATTGCTCCTTGCACACTACAAATCCCATAGTCCATAGTTCCAAGTCCACCTTGGGAGCTAGCAAGAGTGGGCGGCTACATTCCTACATACAGTGGGCCCATGGAGAAGGTAGCCACCCTCTAACAGGAATTTGGATCCCAGCAATGAAAAAAAGGAATTCGCAATTTGGAAGAGTCTCAGAGCAATAGAAGGTAATTTTTGAGTTAAGAATGCATACTTGAATAGAATATATTTTTTAAATGAGAGTTTGGTGCAAATTTTGTAAATGACTGTTCTCCAGTCTTCATTAAAGCACTTGGCGCTTTTACAGTATAATACAGACAACATCAGCATAGTAACCACAGCTCTTTTCTTCTGCCAGCCATAATATACTAAGTATGGTTTCGATAAAACCTCAAGTTTGTGTTTTCTAGGCTATTTATTTTTTCCTTACTTTTTAATTTCTTTGTTAAAATACCATAAATGGGAAAAAAACACCACCATACAAGACCCCTTTTTACCACGTCTGCGCATGACACATAAAACAAAGAGTCACCCAAGTTTTCCCCTCTGAAAACTAATTGAAACTTTGCTGCCCCTGCACTATACTTGAAATGATGCTGATTTATCTGAATCCAAAGCCTAGGAATATTTCAGGACAGCTTTGATGTTAGTTTGTAGGAAGGAGCAGAAGAATCACCACTTCAATTACATGTTCTGCTTAAAATAGAAACAACGTTTGTATGTCAAAAGCTGCTTCCAATTTTACAAGTGATTTAAAAAGCCAGTAAGCGATTCAGGAATGTCGCAGAGCCACATCACAAAGACAAAAATGGGATAGGCAGGAGACAGGATTTTTATATATGCAACTGTGCTACACTCCTGAACTGGGCTGAACCGCACACCTAGTGCCAGCAAAGTAAGGGTGAAATATGCAAACACATGATGGATTCAGAAATCAGAACTGGAGGCTTCTTTTTAAAACTATGCTACAGTAGATCTGAAAACTCGTATGCCCTTGTGTGCCTCCAGAGCAGGGCTTTTCCATTACCTCATGTGCACTTATAGCTGAGAACTACAAAGAAGAGCTCCTGCAAGCAGTTTAATATATTGTAGTTGACACGACATTGGTTCCATATACTAATCTTATTATGACTCCCTATACTATTCTATTCTTCTGTAATCCCTAAACTTAACGTAGAACTCAAGCCAAATTTTTGTTTTTTATATTGATGTGTGTCGGGGACTGCTCCCTCTTGCCTCCATGTTGCTTTGTAAGAGTGGACATAGACAACTGTGCAGCCTTCAGGGGTCACGGAAGGATGGGGACCTTGCCAGATAGGGTCTGGCCTTCATGGGATGTAGGGTCTCGGCAGGGAGGTCAGCCGGGGACAAGACCCTCTCTTTTTCCTGTAACTGCTCCAACAAAAGCAAAGAGAGGAAGCACCAGCCTAGCGCATTATTATAAAAAGTATACAATTGTTATACTCAAAAACACAAATGCATCTAAGCTTGTCAACTAATTTCAAATCCAGAGAAGTGAGATCCAATGCATCTACTTTCTTACATGGGAAGACGACAGTCTAGTCTAGTATGGCTAACACCTTTCTGGGAGAGTCTAGGAGAGGCCTCTTCATCAGAGCCAGAGCAGAACAGACGTCCATTAAGTAGACTGCTTAAAGCATGACTTATATACCCAAGGGGTCTATTAGCAAGAGGTATATAAGTCAAACTTTAGGCATTCTACTTAATGGGCACCTGTTCTGCTCCGGAAATGGATGCTGCCAATGTGAAAGGACCCTTAGCGTCATGATAAATGCGATCTGTGACCACTTACAAAATTACTAAACCAAGCTCAAGGAATTCTTCACTGACGACACAGACTGGGCTTAGGGCTTCTCCAGACCAAAATTTCTAAAAGTTTTATCATCCAAGGTAACCATACAAAACAGGGATCTGATCATTGTCCTGAAATCCCACCTACATACCACATGCAGTTTTCTGTGTATATAGGCAATGGGGTTGCATTACTAAAGGGGTAAAGAATGGTACGCTTATGTGAATATTTGCTTAGTACTTTCAATGCCCAACCAAATGCAAGGGAAATAAAAAAAAAAAAAACAATAATCAAATTAAACACAACTTCACCATATTTACTAGCCAGGGCAGGTCATAAATTATCCAGTTTTCTGAAAATTGCTCAATTCTCCCATCAAAACGGTCAGAATTGATGGGGGAATCCCTCCTGCAGTGTTACTGTGTTGTGCTGGCCTGGCAGGGAGCCTTCCCCCACTGGCAGAATGATCACTGTTGGCTGCTATAGCGGCTGGCAGTAATCGGGTAAAAAGGCCCGACAGGCTGATTGTTCTGAAGTTGACCGATGGATGGCCAGCTAGGTCTATAGTTGGCTTAAGCCTAAGTGAACATTCACAAATTGAAAATTTTTTACTCCTGCACTAAATAAACCCCGGTTGGGGAGATATAACAAAAGAGTTCAATATAGAATTTTCATACAATAATTGGTGTGAATTGTCACTTCAGTTACCCAGTCATGTGCAGATGAAATAACAGGAATTTGATTTTCACATGATTGGATAACTGAAGTGAATATTCAGACTATTATTTATTAGTTATTTGTGTGAAGATGCCCAACTCCTCAATGCCTCCAGGCTTGCCCATAGTGTATGCAGGTTATTGTATCCATGCAAAAAATAAGAATAGTAAACAGGATCGATTTTGGCTGTATTCTCATAAACACAATGGGGCTGATTTACTTAAGGAAAATAGACTGTGCACTTTGCAAAGTGCAGTTGAACCATTGAAAGTGCAGTTGCTCCGGGACTTAGTAAATGAGGAAAGCTTTATTTTGAAAAGAATACCCAATCACATGCAAGATAAATTAAAAAAAGCAGATTTGCTTGCACGTGATTGGATAATGGAAGTCAGCAGAGCTTCTGCTCATTTACTAAGTTTGGGAGCAACTGCTCTTGCAGAATGTAACTGCACTTTGCAAAGTGCACAGTCTATTTCCTTTAGTAAATCATCCCCAATATTCCTATTATGTAGAGGTGTTACCAGATTCTTTTTGACATTGATGCATGCAGTACTCTTTTTTAATAGAGAACGATTCCACTTTTCCTTTTTGCTGTTATCCCTGTGCACGGTAAAAAAACTACCTTTACGTACATAAATGAATGTTAATAAAATACTGTGACAATGCTGCAAATATTGTGACAGAAATACTTGCTTTAGATTTTATGCATTGTATTAACAAGTGATTCATAACCAAAGCTTGCCACATGTACTGAATTTTGGCTGCTTCCTGCTGAATTGCCCAGAATTTGCACCCTGGATGGCCCTGTCGATAACACCCAGATCAACAATAGTCCATTTTTCTACAGAAAGTGTTTAGTTTGTCAAATGGAAGTGTATTATAAACAGTTGCCTTTTTGTTATATATCAGACCTGCTGATCACCTGCCACACACATACATGTACTCCAGCGATGGTTGCATGGCATTTCTCAAGGTTGGGTTTCTCAATGGTGACAACAATCGACCATGTCTGTGTAGTGTAGCACAAGTGGAAGACAGGGACAGAGCGTTGACACCCTTTAACGGTTCACACATAGGCGACTGTCAAGCCGCCTCTGTGCATTGCAATGGAACAGTTCTAATAGGAGCGACTCAAGTCACTCCGACTTAGAAAAAGGTTCCTGTACTACTTTTGGGGTGACTTCAGGCGACTTGAATTGACTTCTACAGAAGTAGTTTGCAAGCCGCACTGAAGTCACGCTGTGCGAGGTCGCGCTGAGTCGCCCCGCAAGTCGGATTGCCTATGTGTGAACCGGCTCTCAAGAGGAACTGCCTGAATAAGGACCTGACAGGCTCACCTAGCTGCATACTTATAAAAATTGAAAATGACTTTTAAAATGACATTAAAATGTTAAAGCTTATATGAGGTGTTAGTGATTGGGGTTACAATAGTTTAAGAAGATATAGGGTCTATTAGAGCAGTGATTGTATATTTGTAGACAAGTAGAACATTTCTTTTTTAACACCTTTTGCTAAGTCTTCTCAGGCTAAGGACTCCCCCTAGTGGATTTCTTGATGCTTGTTTAAATATATAAGTGTTACAAACTTACAAAACATGCCATATGCTCGCTCTAAAAATCTTGTTCTCCCCAACTCCATTGTGAATAATTTTGCTACAGTTTCCAGTGCAGTAGTAAAAGCTTGGACATTAGAAAAGAAACTGCATTTCAATACGGTTTTTGTACAGTAACACACAGCAATGTGGTGGAAAAAAGCCATACAATGCACAAGTGTGGGGCATGGCCTTTTACATTTTGTTATTCAAGCATTTAGAAATGGAGCCCTTCTATATTGCAATTCTTTAACATATGCATTCTGGTGTGAAGAAGATCTTATGCCTTAGCTACGTAGGATATTTTTACTCTCGTCCAAGCATGAGTTTAGCGACTTGCTCACAGTCGCATCATTTGTACTTGATTTTAAAATCCTGCAAAGCATAAACTGGTTTAGAATCAGTCAGCTCATTATATTTACTTGCAAAGTTTCACCAGCTGCTTCCTATCAACGTGTGTCCCCTGCAGTTCTGCAACTGGTGTCACAAGCCGCGGGGAAACCTCAGGAAAGACAATGGAAATGTATCCCTGCTACATTGGGAGAAGATTCTGTTCTAGTCAGTTCTGCATATACATTGGTCTCCAGATCTAAAATAAATTCAAAGCCTTAGATCTACTGGTTCATCCTTCCCTTTGCACACACCATTCCCACTTGCGTCACTAAAATACTTACTTATCAGGGGGTCCCACCAGCAACTGTCAGTGCAGCCAATCCTCTTCACACATACCCATGGAGAACAGACAGATGTGGACATGAGTACAACCCACACCAGCTGTCAGGTGACTATTAGAGTTGAGCGAACGGTCCGTACCGAACTTTGGGGTGTCCGTGACCCGGACCTGAACCCGGACATTTGAAAAAAGTTTGGGTTCGGGTTCTGGGTTTGGGTATTTGATCACGCATGTTGAATAGCTGCAGTGCAGCCAATCAACAAGCGTTTCACTGGTTTGCCCTTAGAAGCAATCACAGCCATGCCTACTAATGGCATGGCTGTGATTGGCCAGTGCATCATGTGACCCAGCCTCTTTATAAGCTGGAGTCACTTAGTGCTGCAGTCACATGCTCTCTGAGACTCTGACTAGTGTAGGGAGAGGATGCTGCCGGCGCTGTGAGGGACAGATTGCAGATATATATAATAACATCTCATCGATCTGATGGTGGACTAGGTAGAGACTACTACTACTGCTTTGAGGGACAGATTGCAGATCTCATCCTGCATTACAGAACGATCTGCTTTGAGGGACAGATTGCAGATTTCATCCTGCATTACAGAACGATCTGACTGGACTAGGTAGAGTCTACTGCTTAGAGGGATAGATTGCAGATCTCATCCTGCATTACAGAACAATCTGACTGGACTAGGTAGAGTCTACTGCTTAGAGGGACAGATTATTGTTCTAAAATCATCTCCTACTCCTATAGGGTCAGGTTCCTGCTGTTGCTGTAAGGGACAGATTATTGTTCTATAATCATCTCCTAGTTCTAAAGGGAGAGGTTCCTGCTGGTCCTGTAAGGGACAGATAATTGTTCTAAAATCATCGCCTACACCTATAGGGTCAGGTTCCTGCTGTTAGGGACAGATTATTGTTCTATAATCATCTCCTAATTCTAAAGGGAGAGGTTCTTGCTGGTCCTGTAAGGGACAGATAATTGTTCTAAAATCATTGCCTACTCCTATAGGGTCAGGTTCCTGCTGTTGCTGTAAGGGACAGATTATTGTTCTATAATCATCTCCTAGTTCTAAAGGGAGAGGTTCCTGCTGGTCCTGTAAGGGACAGATAATTGTTCTAAAATCATTGCCTACTCCTATAGGGTCAGGTTCCTGCTGTTGCTGTAAGGGACAGATTGTTCTATAATCATCTCCTAGTTCTAAAGGGAGATGTTCCTGCTAGTCCTGTAAGGGACAGATAATTGTTCTAAAATCATCTCTTAGTTCTATAGGGAGAGGTTCCTGCTGCTCCTGTAGAAGAAGAATTTATTATTCATTTTTTTGTATTAATAAATACTTAAATAGTGCTACATAGTAAATTTGTGGACAGAATGAGGAGAGCGTCAAATAAGGGACGTGGTCGTGGTGCTGCTGGTGTTGGTGAACCACCTGTTGGAAGGAGAGGACGTGGTCAATCTGTGCCAGCTACATGCACAAGTGAAGCCGACAGAACCTTCAACGTTATATGTTAGGCCTGAATGCCGCTCAACGAATGGTGAGGCCAGAACAAGTACAGACGATAGTAGATTGCGTGGCTGACAATGCCTCCAGTTCTTTCACATTGTCTCCCTCCCGGTCCCTTGATGGAAGCTCAGAGTTGGCACCTGAACCCCATGGCCATCTGTCTTTCACCTCAGTCCCTTGTAAATTAGCCAAGCAGTCTGAGCCCCAAGTCATGCAAGAGACCCTTATGCTTTTTGATGACTCTCCTGGTGTGCTTTCCATGGGCCATCCACATAGCCCTGCCCTAGAAGTGGAAGACATTGAGTACACCGATGCCCAACCACTTCTGTTGCAGGATGAGGACATGGAAACACCAGCGCAGCACCTCTCTGATGATGTCGAAACACAGGTGCCAACTGCTGCAGCTTTCCTCAATGTGCAGACTGACAAGGAGGGCAGTGGTGAAGGGTGGGTGGAAGATGATTTGGAGGAGGATGATGAGGTCCTAGACCCCACATGGAATGAGGGTCATGCGAGTGGTGTGTGCAGTTTGGAGGAAGAGGTGGTGGTCGCACAGAGGCACCAGCACAGCAAAAGAGGAAGCAGGTTGCAAAAGCGGAGCGAGCATCCCTTAGACAGTAGGCCTGCTACTACCAACCGCACCCAGGGACCTAGCACACCAAAGGCAGCTCAAAGGCGTTCCCCCACGTGGCAGTTCTTCAGACAATGTGCTGATGACAAGACACGAGTGGGTTTGCAGTCGAGGCATAAATGTTCTAAACCTGAACACAACCTGCATGATCAGGCATCTAAATTCAAGACACAAGCTGCATTGGAATAATTACCTCAAAATCCAAGAAAGGTCTCAGTCTCCTCCTGCTTCCTCTTCTGCTGCTGCCTCGGCCTCTTCCTCCACCTCTACAGTGACAGTGTCACCTGCCACCCAGCAAACAGAGCATGTGACAGCAACGCCTCCATGTCCGCCACCGTTCCCAAGCATTTCCACACGGTGGCATGGAAGCTTACAGCTCTCCATCTCCCAAACACTGGAGAGAAAGAGGAAGTACCCCCCTACCCACCCGCGATCCCTGGCCCTGAATGCCAGCATTTCCAAATTCCTGGCCTTTGAAATGCTGTCATTCCGTTTGGTGGACACGGACAGTTTTAAAAACCTGATGGCGGTGGCTGTCCCACAGTATGTTGTTCCCAGCCACCACTACTTTTCCAGGTGAGCCATCCCTTCCCTGCACAAACAAGTTGGGGACAAGATCAAGTGTGCACTGCGCAACGCCATCTGTGGCAAGGTCCACATAACCACTAATACATGGACCAGTAAGCACAGGCAGGGACGCTATATCTCGCTAACTGCAAACTGGGCAAATGTAGTGGCGGGTGGGCCTGAGGCGGCTAGCCGTTTGGCGCATGTCCTTCCACCACCCAGAATTACAGGGCATTTGTCTTTGCCTCCTATTGCCTCCTCCTCCTACTGCGCTTCCTTCTCCTCTGCCACCTCCTCATCCGCTCAGCGTAACACCTTCACCACCAACTTCAGCACATCCAGGTGGAAACGACAACAGGCTGTTTTAAAACTGATATGTTTGGGGGATAAACCCCACACTGCACAGGAGCTGTGGACGGGCATTGAACAACAGACTAATGAGTGGTTTTGCCACTGAGCCTCAAGCCCGGCCTGGTGGTGTGCGACAATGGGCGAAATCTTGTAGCGGCTCTGGGCCTAGCCGGTTTGACGCACATCCCTTGCTTGGCACATGTGCTGAATTTGGTGGTACAGAAATTTCTAAAAAACTACCCAGATATGTCAGAGCTGCTGCAGAAAGTGTGGGCCGTCTGTGCGCACTTTCGGCGTTCTCACCCTGCTTCTGCTCACCTGTCTGCGCTGCAGTGGAACTTCGGCCTTCCCGCTCACCTCCTCATATGCGACGTGCCCACAAGGTGGAACTCTACCTTGCACATGCTGGAGAGACTGTGCGAGCAGCAGCAGGCAATAGTGGAGTTTCAGCTGCAGCACGCACGGGTCAGTCGCTCAGCGAAACAGCAACACTTCACCACTAACGAGTGGGCCTCCATGCGAGACCTGTGTACCGTATTGCGGTGTTTCGAGTACTCCACCAACATGGCCAGTGCCGATGACGCTGTTCTCAGCGTTACTATCCCACTACTATGTCTCCTTGATAAAACACTTCGGGCCATGATGGAAGAGGATGTGGCACAGGAGGATGAGGAGGAGGATGAAGAGGGGCCATTTCCACGGTTATCAGGCCAGTCATTCACAAGTGGCTCGGAGGGTGGGTTCCTGCACCAGCATAGGCCAGGTAAAAAATATTCAAGCCAGGGCACAGTTCTGGAGGATGAGGAGGACGAGGAAGATCATCATGAGGAGGAGGAGGAGGAACCGCAGCAGGGTGGCACCCAACGCAGCTTGTGGGCATCACTGGAGCGTGGCTGGGGGAATATGGAGGACACAGATGATACACCTCCCACAGAGGACAGCTTGTCTTTGCCTCTGGGCAGCCTGGCACACATGGCCGACTACATGCTGCAGTGCCTGCGCAACGACAGCCGAGTTGCCCACATTGTAACTTGTTCTGATTACTGGTTGGCCACCCTGCTAGATCCCCATTACAAGGACAACGTGCCGTCCTTAATTCCCTCACTGGAGCGTGAGAGGAAGATGCGCGACTACAAGCACACACTGGTAGAGGCGCTGCTGAGGGCATTCCCGAATGACACCGGGGGCTCAGTGGAAGCACAAGGCGAAGGCAGAGGAGGAGGAGGAAGAGGCCACCAACGCAGCTGTGGCACTGCCAGCACCACAGAAGGCAGGGTTAGCATGGCCGAAATGTGGCAAAGCTTTGTCAGCAGCCCGCCACAACAAACAGCACCACCAGCTGATAGGCAAGGTCTTAGCAGGAGGCAGCATTTCAGCAACATGGTGGAACAGTATGTGTGCACACGCCTACACGTACTGACTGATGGGTCTGCCCCATTCAACTTCTGGGTCTCCAAATTGGGCACATAGCCTGAGCTTGCCCTTTATGCCTTGGAGATGCTGGCCTGCCCTGCAGCCAGTGTATTGTCTGAACATGTATTTAGCACGGCAGGGGGCGTTATCACAGACAAGTGCAGCCGCCTGTCCACAGCCAACGTGGACAAACTAACCTTTAATAAAATAAACCAGGCATGGATCCCACAAGACTTGTCTGTACCTTGTGCAGAATAGACATTTAGACCGGCCTCACACAGCCATTGGTATACTTGTTTTTTTTAATATGCCTCAATATTTTGGGGGCTACACCAATTAGAAAAAAAAAAAAAAAAAAAAGTGTTGGCTACCTCCTCCTCCTCCTCCACCACCGCCACTTCCACCTACACTGCCACGGTCACGGCCTAGTCAACCTCTAGGCTCCTACTCCACATCCACCCCCCCTTCCCATTTTTATATTTATTATTTGATTTTAAGTTATTTTCCCTATCCCCATTTTTTTTAGGGCACTTGTCCTACTCTTACCCCCATTTTACTTCCTTTTGCAGCCCTCTAGCACTTGCCAGGACTTTTTTACAGCCATTTTTGTGCCGAACCCGAACTTTTTCACGAAGTTCGGCCGGACCCGCCGAACCCGAACATCCAGGTGTTCGCTCCAATCTAGTGACTATTTGTGACTTAGAAAGTATTGAAATGGGTGGGTCAGCATAGCAGCCAGGCAAGTGGCATTTTAGATTTGATTTTCATTCTCCATTCTAAAACAATAGCTGTAGTTACTTTGCACATTAGTAGCAAGCCCTGGTAGCCATACCACTGACCTCAGGGTATATTTGGCCTAAGGCCTCATGCACACAGGACGTTTTTTGACTGTTTTCAGCTGCAGACGTTTTTTTCTACAGTCAATAAACCCTCCATCATGTTATCCTATGTGTTCATGCACACATAGGCTGTTATCAACTTTTTTTAGCAGTGACGTTTTTGAGCTGTAAAAAAAACCCCAAGACCAGAGGGTTTTTCAGC
The DNA here is from genome assembly GCA_018402905.1 of Glandirana rugosa. NCBI lineage: Eukaryota > Metazoa > Chordata > Amphibia > Anura > Ranidae > Glandirana > Glandirana rugosa. The sequence goes on along the minus strand of BLSH010449518.1, from coordinate 497,872 downwards.
TGTAAAAACGTTAAAACGCTCAAAAACACTGTTAATATAATGCTGGTAAAAGCTAAAAAAAAGTCACTGATAAGCTACTGACATTTTATGGAATTTTTTTAAAGGTCCTGTGTGCATGAAGCCTAATGGTAAAGCTATTAATGCAGATCTCATAGATAATTGAGTATGGAAACTCACATCACTGATAACAAGCTGATTTCTTCTTTACTTTTATTTTTTTTCTCCTGGGTTCTCTTCATTCTCTATTTTATTTCTCTAATTTACACACAGTATAGCTGGTATATGTGTTTTGTGTTTGTGTCTTTTGTTACATGACCTTCTTATAGTTGTTTTGTCCTTTGGCAGTTATCTTTTTATTCTATAATTGTGTTAAAACCCAGTAAAAAATGGAGACAGGAAATGCTGATTGCAGCACTTAAAATCAGGGCCATGACATTACTCATTACATTTTGTATATGCTCACTCTTCCACTGCCTGATGACCTCTGATGCTATATAGCATGTGATTCAAACACATGCATTCTTGTGCAGCCTTGGTTCAGCTACTTCTTTTATCACCATACAATATCCAGTATGGCTCTTTTGGAAGCTAAATGCAAACTTAAGCTTGGTACACACTGTGAGAGCGCTGATGGGATGTTGGTCGGCAGACCGTTATTGGTCAGGCCCCTTCGTCAGAAGCCGGCCCAACGACTGGCTTCTGTTGGACTGGCTGCCATACACATTTGCTGAATGTCGGCCGGTTTCTATTGAACCGGCCGATGCCGCTCGACATTCGGCCCGTGTGTACTAGGCTTTAGTGGGAGCCAGTGGTGTCTGCATGTGCCAATTGCAAGAAAACCTCCACACATTATTATTATTATTATTATACAGGATTTATATAGCGCCAATAGTTTGCGCAGCGCTTTACAAACTGAAGGCAGACGGTAAATTTTTGTTAGTACTTTGAACTTTATTTGTTGGGTGAGAGGAAGTTAGTGGAGGCATTGGCAGAGAGGGGTGGAGGACACTGAGTGGTTGGCAAGGTGGATGAGTCTTGCAGCAGCATTCATTATGGACTGAAAGGGGGATAATGTATTTAAAGGTAATCCAATAAGGATAGAGTTGAAGTAGTCGAGGTGAGAGATAATCAGAGAGTGAATGCTTGGTGGTGTCATTGGTTAAAAAGGGGCGTATTCTAGAGATGTTGCAGAGGCTGAGACGGCATGATTTGGACAGGGATTGGATGTGGTCCTGAAGGGACAGTTCAGAGTCTAGGGTTACCCCTAGCACCTTGGCATGTGGGGATGCACTAATAGTTGTGCCATTGATCTTAAGAGAGAAGTCAGGGTCAGGGCATGTAATGCAGCGCTTGACAATTTTTCTTTGAATCTAGGAGTCAGCTAAAAAAATTAGGAACCATTTTTTTTTAACTAAAGCTTTATTTTTAATGACAAAACCCCTCCTCTTATGTGGCCCTGATGTGTATCTTTACAGATGCATGACACAGGTTTACACACAGTTATGCCTCTTAGCTTTTACTTATTAAACTTCTTAGGATCCCTAAGAAGTTTAGCACATTTAAAATTGTAATAAGTGAGTGATAGTCTCCAGTCTCTGACTATCCCTCACTGCTATTACAGTTTTAAATGTACTAAATTCTCACGGCTCCTAAGCAGGTTAATAGGCAATAGCTGAGAGGCATAACTGTGTGTAAACCTGTGTAGTGCATCTGTAAAGATACACATCAAGGCTACATAAGAAAAAGGGTTTTGTCATTGAAAATAAAGCTTTGTTAGTTTGAAAAAACTGGCTTCTAACTTTTTTCGTCCGCAGAGTCCACAGAGCCCCCCTTTACATCAGAGTCCGCAGAGCCCTCTTACATCTGAGTCCACAGAATGCCCATTACTTAAGAGTACACAGAGCCCCCCTTTAAATCAGAGTCCGCAGAACTCCCCTTACATCTGAGTCCTGGAGAGCCCCCCCCCCTTACATCAGAGCCTGTAGAATTTCCACTTACACTGTAAGGGGGATCTCTGTGAACTCTGGAATGTAAAGGGGTACCCAGATTTAAGGGGTGGGTCTGATGTAAGGGGGGATGCTGTGGATTCTGGTGTAAAGGGGAACTCTGATGTAAGGAGGTCCCAAAGCTCCCTTACATCAGAGTCCACAGAGCAACCCTTACATCTGAGTGCCTCCTACATTAGAGTACTCGCTGGGAGGCAGGAGGGAAAAGAGGGAGACATCACTCACAGTGGATAGATAGAGAAGCATCAACTACTGGCAGCTTTCTTGTTCTGGCTACTGAGCTTTAAACTTCCCGCCCACACATCCCCTTCTCTGAGGCATAGCACTGCCAGGGAGTGTGGACGGGGCAGACACAGGAGGAAAGGGTGGGAGGAGAAGATGATCATCTCTCTCTCTCCTCTCCTGTCCATGCGGGGGGGGGAGGTGGGAATTGTCAGCGCTACCTCTAGGCTGCATGAGAGGGACACTCACAGAGCCCTGCAGCCAGCAACCCTGCTGGGAAGCAACAGTGCGGGCTCTTAGGGGCCCCCCCACAGTGGTGGAAATCCAGGGCCTGGTTGCAAGTGCCACCCTGATGGTTTTCGCAACTGCCTAGTGCCAACAGTAAATGGGCTAACAAAAGTCCAGGTGCCAGGACGAAATTTCTATTCGCCATGGCGACCTGGCACCTGAGATTTGTTGAGCCCTGATGTAATGCAAGCTTGTATGCAAGCTAGTATGCAAGCTTTTGGAGGGGATGATAAAGGATTATATACAAGATTTTAGTAATGAAAACGATATCATTAGCAGCAATCAGCAGGATTCATGAAGAATAGTTCTTGCCAAACCAATCTATTAACCTTCTATGAGGAGGTGAGCTGCCATCTTGACAAAGGAAGGACATAGTATATCTGAATTTTACAAAAGCATTTGATACAATTCCCCATAAATGTATACTGTACAAACTTAGGTATGTCAGCATGGACCAAAGGGTGAGTACATGGATTGAAAGCTGGCTACAGGGGCGAGTCCAGAGGGTGGTGATAAATAGGCTGTACTCAGAATGGTCTGGTGTGGAAAGTGGGGCCCCCCAGGGTTCTGTCCTGGATCCAATTCTGTTTAATTAATTCATAAACGATCTGGAGAATGGGATTAATAGCTCAATATTGGTATTTGTGGACGATACTAAGCTATGAAGGGCAATAATTTCTCCTCAGGATGCGGAAGCCTTGCAAGATCTGTACAAATTAATGGGGTGGGCAACTACATGGCAAATGAGGTTTAATATAGAGAAATGTAAAATAATGCATCTGGGGGCCAAAAATATGAAGGCAAACTACTCACTAGGGGGAGAGCCTCTGGGGGACTCTAGGATAGAAAAGGACCTAGGGGTCCTAATAGAGGACAGGCTCAGCAATGGCAGGCAATGCCAAGCTGCTGCAAGTAAAGCCAAGAGGATATTGGCATGCATTAAAAAGGGGATTAATTCCAGAGATAAAACGATAGTTCTGCAATTATCAAAAACTACAAAGCTCTGGACCGGCCGCACCTGGAGTATGCCGTAAAATTCTGGTCACCAGTCCTCAGGTGGGATGTGCTGGAACTGGAGAAGGTCCAAGGAAGGGCAACAAAGCTGATTAAGGGATTAAGGGATTGGAGGACCTTAGTTATGAGGAAAGATTACAAGCACTGAACTTATTCTCTCTGAAGAAGAGACGCTTGAGAGGAGATATGATTTCATTGTACAAATATAATAATGGGGACCCCACAATAGGGATAAAACTTTACCGCGCAAGGGAATATAAAAAGACAAGCAGCAAGTCACTAAAATGAGTAAAAACGCAGTTTAACCGTAGACTGCGTAGAGGGTTCTTTACGGTAAGAGCAGTAAGGATGTGGAATTCCCTTCCACAAACAGTGGTTTCAGCAGGGAGGATAGATATCTAAAAAAAAAACTATTGGATAGGCACCTAAACAACCACAATATACAGGGCTATAGAATACAATATTGACATAAAAGCACACACACACAATGGATTTGATGGACTTTTGTCTTTTTTCAACCTCACAAACTATGTAACTATGTAATGCATTTGTCATTTTGCAAACAGTAATGTGTAAAGCTATATGACAGAGAATGATGTTAGATTGTAAAAGCATTGCACTGCATGTAGACCTATGTTCTAGTAAATTGAGAAAATGATAAAGACATAATAAAACCAAATGCAGCTCTTCATTGTTCCAAATAGCTGCCATATCTACTTTAACCTAGCCTCCTATTGCCAGCACTGTATCATAGGAAATGCAAAAAGAAACAAAAATAAGATTTATAAAAGGCTTCCAAAATACCGTTCTCCATGGGAGACGAAAAAAAGGTGTGTGTTTATATCCATTTACATCTTCCTTCATTGCATTATATTTAAAATGATAGGAGCACCTAAACAACTACATAAGATTGCGTAAGATCACGCAAGGTTACGTTACGAAGTATGAACTGACACATTCCAAACCTGTCAGCAGGAATGCCCATTACAACACCTGCCCCTGATGGATGCCAACATATGATAGGTTTCTGCACCCACATTTCCCTAAAACGTGGTGAGTATTTGACCGGCACATATATGAAATGTCACCTGATATTTAAAGTGTGCTCATTAGCACAGCTCCTTTAACCTTTGGCTGTCATAGAGGAACTCAGATATGCATAGCATATTAAAAGTCAGTTCATATATTGTCTGTAATGCCAGAGCCACTTTGAGTAATGAAGGTCCAGACTGTAAGACATTTTTGTAAATGAGAGAAATGAGAAACTAATTTCTGGAACTGGCTGCATGTATGAATGAAGTACACACACCTCTAACAGTTGGGTATTCTTTTTTCAGTCCTTATATAATTTTCTTCATCCACCGTACAATAAACTTTTTGAACTTAATACTGGATAAATACTTTGATTTGATGGCTTCAAAGAGACAAATCTTTTCATTGATCTGCTTACAACTTTTCTGTATGTGTTTTTATTTTCATTTCTCTTTCATTGGTTTTCTTTATTGAGAATTACAGCTGCTTTGGAATGCCAATGTTTGCCTTTTCTATTATGCTACCAAAACCTTCCACATTTTACTAAGAGCCTATGGATGGAGTTGAAGCCAAATTGGAAAGCTATTTTAAATCAGAGAACCATGTGCAGATAACACACCAAAAAAATCCCTGTAGTCATCACCTATGTGATGCCAGTGCCTGAGCTGGTGTCCTTATCATGCAAGGTACCCATTTTTTATAATTTTGCATAGGGACAACTTAAAGTTAGGCCTAAGACTTATTGTTTTCAAAAAAGGTAGTACCAATGTTTTTATTGATGTGCCTGTCCAAGTTTGGGCAGAAAGGAAAAAAATTATAATAAGAGATATCAATAAATACAAAATACTTAAAAAAATGAAAAAAACAAAACCTCCACATGCAGAACCTTGCAGTGTCAAAGCCAAATGTAGCAAAAAGTTTTTTTGCACCGCCTGCTCAGAGTTGGGCATTTTGGACTCTCTCTGTATTGGTGGCAGTAGATCCCCCAAACATTTCTCCTTATATAAGAAAGGGATGAAATGTTACCCATGAAGCCTCCTTAAAAATGCCCTCCTCCTCACTGGCAGCATCCAACAAACACCCCCCCCCATAACTGCCAGCATTATCTCATATTCCTCCTTTGCCTCCTTCTGTCTCATGGCATTCCATGTGCTGGTGGAGAACAGGCAATGGCATGCTTTGCAAAATATTGGCATTAGCTTGACCTTCTGGGCCACAAAATGGTGGATGACTGTGGTGTATCACATTAACATTTAAAACGGAATAAACAATAGCTGCTATGTGCCCATGAGATAGAGGAGGATGAGAAGGGTGCATTAGTAGTCTAAAAAATGACTGATATGCACCCTTGAAGAAGAAGGAAAAGGAGCATTACAGCATTCTGCACACTTGAGGGAGCCTTTCAGGAGAATTAGGAAAATGGAATATTGGCAGCACTGTAAGGCTAGGTCCACACTAGTGCAACTGTGCTTTGATGCAATTTTCAGTGCATTATGTAGCACACTTTGGTTGCGTTTATGACGCATTTTTCATACTACTGCAATTTGATTTATCCCTGCTGTCAACCATCACAGTCTTTGGGGCACACAATTGTGCGCATTTCACCAAAGTTGCACAGGTACTTTCCCCAAACTTGCACCGCAGTTGTGTTGCGTTGATGTGAGCAGGCATTGTCATGCAATTCTGTGTGACTAAAGACGCATTTGAAGTGTGAAACAGGCCTAAAAGAAAGTGGCTGTTATGCGTCCTTGAGTGGCTTTTGCTGCTGACTTGTTTCAATGAGATGCCACTCCCACAAACCTCTGTGGTGCAGAGTCATATGTTTCTTTATGCATGTGGTACACAAAAGACTGGTATTTTTACCAAAGCTGATACACTTCAAGCAGAGGCTGAAGACCACAATGATCAGCAGCAAATATGCTTGAAAAGACTGGCACAACAGAGCTTTTTTATTTCCTCCCTATTGAAGTACTTGTATACTATCCTAATGCTAAACATTTGCTAAAAAAATACATTCTAGAAGTCTTCATTTTAACCACTTCCCGCCCGGCGTATAGACAATTGACGTCCGGGCGGGGGGTTCATTATCCTGACTGGACGTCTATTGACGTCCTCAGGATAATCCGCGATCGCGCGCCCATCGCGGTGATCGGTGGTGCCGTGGGTCAGGCTGACCCACCGCATTACCGACCGCGGTAAAAGGCTTCGATCCGAAGCCTTTTACCATGTGATCAGCCGTGACCAATCACAGCTGATCACAGTGTAAATAGGAAGAGCCGTTGATCGGCTTTTCCTCTGCTCAGGTCTGCAGACCTGAGCAGCGGAGAGCCGATCGGCTGCTCTCCTGACAGGGGGGGCTGCGCTGAACATTTATCAGCGCAGCCACCCTCAGGATCACCCCACTGGACCACCAGGGAGCCCAGGACCACCAGGGAATTAAATCAGAGGCCGCCCAGGACCACCAGGGAGCTCCCACTAGACCACCAGGTAAGGGCATTATTGTGCACTGTAGGGATGGCACTGTGCCCATGTATGATGCCTGCCAGTGCCATCCCTAACAGTGCTTGTTGCATCTGTGCCCACCACTGCCACCTATAAGTGCCCACCTGTGCCCACCTGTGACACCTATCAGTGCCCACCTGTGTCACCTATCAGTGCCCACCTGTGCCATCTAAATGTGCCCACCTGTGCCACCTAAATGTGCCCACCTGTGCCACCTAAAAGTGCCACCTATCAGTGCCCAGTGCCACTTATCACTGCCGCCTATGAGTGTCCATCAGTGCTGCATATCAGTGCCACATACCAGTGCCCGTCAGTGTTGCTTGTCAGTGCCGCCCATCAGTGCTGTATATGTACCCCATCATCAATGCAACCTTATCAGTGCCACCTCATCAGCCGTGACTACACCGATGTGACTACCCGTGACTACTCCGATGTGACTGCCCGTGACTACTCCGTCATGTCTAACCGTGACTACTCCACCGTGACTATTCCAACGTAACTACTACCCCATGTATATGTCGTGACTACCCGCCGTGACTGTTCGTTGTGACTGCCCGTGACCATACACCGTGACTATACGTCGTGACTACCTGTGAGTATCCGCCGTCACTATTCACCGTGACCCGTGACTATCCACCGTGAAAATCCACCGTGTCCACCCGTGTAAATCCACCGTGTCCACCCGTGTAAATCTACCGTGTCCACCCGTGACTATCCACTGTGTCCACCCGTGACTATC